>JNVV01000050.1:0-63820 GCA_000733355.1 Falciphora oryzae
GGTCGAGGTGGAGTTCAAGATCCACGGCAAGCACCAGCTGTACGGCGACGGCTTCGCCATGTGGATCACCAAGCAGCGCACGGAGCAGGGTCCCGTGTTTGGCAGCGTCGACAAGTTCGAGGGGCTCGGCATCTTTTTCGACACGTACAAGAACAACCGGCCGGGCGTGGTGTTCCCCTACGTCATGGCCATGATCGGCGACGGGCAAAAGTCGTACGACAAGGACACGGATGGCAAGTCCACCGAGTTCGCGGGCTGCTCGGCGCGCGGGATCCGCCACGCGAGCGTGCCGACCAAGCTCCGCCTGACGTACTTCCAGGACAAGCACCTCAAGCTGGAGCTGCACTACAAGTCCGAGGGCGAGTGGACCATGTGCTTCGAGACGAACGAGCCGCCCGCGATCCCGCAGGTGGCCTACCTGGGCTTCACGGCCGAGACGGGCGAGCTGAGCGACAACCACGACATCATCTCCATCAGCGCCAAGAACATGTACACGGAGCCCGGCAAGACTGGCAAGAACACGCCCGGTAGCGGGGGCAAGAAGGCGGCAAGCAAGAAGGCCAAGGAGAAGCACAAGAAGGAGGGTGGCAGCTGGTCATGGCTCTTCATCAAGATCTTCCTCTTCGTCCTCGTTATTGGAGGCGCCTATGCTGGCTTCACGGCCTGGAGGACGAACAAGCGGTCGCATCGATTCTAAGCCGAATCGAGCTCCCGACGAGGCGGGTTCGAAGGAGGTAGTAGCTGGCGCATCAACAGTTGCATTACCTAGATATCAGAGGTGCAGGGCGGGCGGCATGTCTGCGGAGGCGGACATGGGTTGGGTGCGTACGGACTCGTTTAAAATCTCTCGCCTGTTGGGAGGTCCTTTGTCTTGGCGTAACGAGATAACGACTGTCAGAGAGTGTATAAATAAATGTCCCCGACGTGGGCGGTGGTTTGGATGCGCTCGCCAACCTCAGGCGTTTTTTTTTATTTTTTTTATGTGTGTGCCGATCGACGCACCTGGTATATTCATAGGTGTATGTATGTATGTATGTATGTACATAATGTGTGGGTCAGGGGCGAGCAACACGAAATGCTCGTCTCAAACTCTATATCTGGCAGGTCTTGTCTCCGCGTTCTCTGGCGCAATGACGGACCAAGGCTTCGGGAACGACTGCGCCTAGAACAGGATGAGGGGTGGCCAAGCACGATGGGTTACCCCGGCACGACGAGGGAATGGCTTGACACCTGGAACTGGAGCCGAAGGAGGAAAAGGACACGGGACACGGAGGATGGGGGATGAGTCCTGTGATACGACTAAGTCGTATGTAGACGTTTGTGTCGCAGTCTTCATGCCACAGACACATCACAATCGACCTGAGGGCGCTGGTGGTATATCCCCAGGGCCGGCAGAGGGAGGGAGGCTGATGGCTGCTCCATTGGCACCACACTGCCGCGGGGAAAGAAACGATACACACAAACACACTGTTCAGAAGCCAGCCAAACAGCAACCTGGACGGCTGAGACGGGCAGCTGGTTGGAGGTCGGCTTTACGATGAAGCTCGTCATTCACGGAGCACGAGTGAGGCATGTCGCAGCCCCGTCGAGCCTAGACCTGGCGAGCCTCGAAACCGGCGGCCCTTGCGTACCTAGGTAGGTAGCACGTTGCTCCGTCGTCGTCTTGCTGGTGCGAGGTCAGTCCGGTCTGCCGACCTGCCGACCTGCCTACCTACTTATACCGTTGATATACCATCACTCTGACGAATGCGCGTCGCTCCGATATAGGTGCTCACCCGAGATGCAAGTTTTTCTGTCCGTCACCCAGGCTACCCGACCCGACATCCACCTCAATCCGACGTGCCCGGTCTGCAGGCCGCAAGGAACAGACTTGCAAGCGCACCTCCTGGGCGAGAACAACCGGGACACACGTCTGACTAGCGCCGACTCAATTGGACCAGCCATCGGGGGCAATTGCCTCGAATTCTGACGCTGGTGGCGCCGCGTTCGTGCATCCCGACACCTGGTCGAGGTGTCCTTCCAGCGGGTCTCGACAGCGAGAGAGAGAGAGAGAGAGAGAGAAAAGGAAAAGGGAGGGCGGGAGCAGCGAGAAGGGGTACCCTTTGGGACGTTTGATATTTGGACATTTTGATTGAGGGCATGCCTGCCGGGCGACGCGAGGCTTGGCTTGGCCATTTCAATTCCATTCCAGTCGCGGCTGCCGTGCTCGATCGCAGTTCCATCCCCGTGGGCCTGCCGCCCCAAGAAGCAAAATCCGGGCCCCCTCTGACCGCACGACCATTGACCTCCACAACCCAGCCTCCGCGCCCCGCACACCCACGACGCAAGCCAACCCACCATTGGAACCAACCCCCATACGTGTTGTGTAGTAGGTAGTACCTACCACCTCAATACCTCTACTGCGGCCGACCTCCCCACCGAACCTGCCGACAGAGTACCTCCCCAGAGAGTACACCCTGCTTGCTATCGAGCTCGCCTCGACTGGACGGACCTTTGTTCGCAATCAATTGGACGGCCCAGACCCCTCCAGCCCGGCCCGTCGCTGCCGGATCCTGTGCGATTCGATTGTGCGACATCGCGTCGCTCCATCCCATCCCTTCCCGCTCCTCGGACCCCCCCTCGTGTGGGCGACCACCGCCAGCCGCCTCGACCATTGCCGTCACCACCTACCGCGCCTACGCCTGCCACGCCAGTGGGCACCCGCGTCTGGTAGGGTAGGTGCGACAGCGCGCGCGCCGAGCAGCCACGCTTCCACCCCCCGCTGCTGCCATTGCGCGTCGGGTCCTGGATGCCTTCGCTAGGCTTTCTCAAAAAGAAGCGGACAAGGGAGGGCAACACCGATCCTGGCTCCACCAGCCAGCCGACGAGCCCCGTAACGCCCACGGCCGCGCAAAGCTTCGAGCAGGCCCTGGCCTCGGCAGGTGCTCCTCCTGCTGCGGCCACCGCTGCACCTGGACAGCAGCAGCTGCCGCAAGCGCAGGCGCAACAACAACGGCCACAGCAAGCGCAGCCCCAGCCCGGGTCTCAGGCCCATCAGCCGACCATGGACCCGGTAACAGCACCACCACCGGTCTACACGCCGCCGGCGCACACGCCTTCTCCTGGATCTCTAGAGCCGCAGAACCTACCGAGTATCTCCAACCTCATAAATCCCTCTCAGCAGCATGACGACCCCTCGGTCGGCTATCAGAATCAGATACAATCCCGATTCCCCCTGCCGCCCTCGCACGGGAACCCCGCCTCAGGCCTGTCGCAACAACAACAACAACAGCAGCAGCAGCAGCAGCAGACTCCCCAGCCCCAAGCCGCCATGTCGCAGCAACAAGCCGCGCAGCCCCAGGTCCAGCCGCAGGCCCAGGCTCAACAGCAGCAGCAACAAGCTCCACAGGAGCAGCAGGTCCGCGTGACCAAGGGCAAGTACTCGCTGGCCGACTTCGAGATACTGAGGACCCTCGGCACCGGTAGTTTTGGCCGGGTCCACCTCGTCCAGTCGCGACACAACCAGAGGTTCTATGCCGTCAAGGTGTTGAAGAAGGCCCAGGTGGTCAAGATGAAGCAGGTCGAGCACACCAATGACGAGAGGAGGATGCTTGGCGAGGTCAAGAACCCCTTCTTGATCACGTTGTGGGGAACTTTTCAAGACTGCAAGAACCTGTACATGGTCATGGACTTTGTTGAGGGCGGCGAGCTCTTTTCGCTGCTCAGGAAGTCTGGTGTAAGTGCCCGGCCGTCGATGCGCTTGGAAATTCCGGCCCTCAGGGGCGCGTGTGGGGGCGCTAGGGCCGGTCCGGCCCTCCCTCCCCCTTGCTGGTGGTGGTGTTGGCGCTGTTGGGACTCTCAGGTCCAGTCGAGCTAACAGCCAGCCCGCCCGCAGCGCTTCCCGAACCCGGTGGCCAAATTCTACGCGGCCGAAGTGACACTGGCGCTCGAGTACCTGCATGCCAAGAACATTATATACCGAGATCTGAAGCCGGAAAACCTCCTCCTGGACCGGCACGGCCACCTCAAGATCACCGACTTTGGCTTTGCCAAGCGCGTGCCGGACAAGACATGGACGCTCTGCGGGACGCCCGACTACCTGGCGCCCGAGGTGGTGTCCAACAAGGGCTACAACAAGTCGGTTGACTGGTGGTCGCTGGGCATCTTGATCTACGAGATGCTGTGCGGCTACACGCCCTTCTGGGACAGCGGCTCGCCCATGAAGATCTACGAAAACATTATCCGTACGTGCCGCTTTGTCCTCGAGCAATGCGTGCCCCTCGCAAATGGACGGTTGTAAGATATCGGTTGCTGTTGCTGACACGAGACGTGTGGCTTGCAGAGGGGAGGGTCAAGTATCCGGCATACATCAACCCAGATGCCAAGGATCTCCTCCAACGACTGATCACGGCAGACCTGACCAAGCGTCTGGGTAACCTGTTTGGCGGCTCGCAGGACGTCAAGAACCACCCCTGGTTCCTCGAGGTCACGTGGGACCGACTTGCGCGCAAGGACATTGACGCGCCGTACACGCCACCAGTCAAGGCCGGGGCCGGTGACGCCAGCCAGTTTGACAGATACCCGGAGGAGACGGAACGATATGGCCAGACGGGCCAGGACGAGTGAGTTCCTTTCTCTATCCCTTCCCTTTTGCTTGATTTGTTGGCTGACTGGGCGGCTGCTGCTACATCCACATAGACACGGCCACCTGTTTGCCGACTTCTGATGCTGCACGCACTGGCGACGCCACAGTGGTGCGACTTTGCTCTTCGGTTACCCTTGGAACGAAGCAAGCGGGGCGTGTGGCATGAAGGTCTATCTGCGGCCCCTCACTGGTCATGTCTCTCGGGGTTTGGTGAACGGAACGGACGGCGGGTTGGTTTTGGGTTGGCTTGGGCGGGATGAGCGAAGAAAAAACTCGTGGGGAGGGGGAGATTGGTGGGGGGCGGGACCTCGCAACTCTTTTTGCTCTCTTTTTGGTCGGGCGGACTTTTTGCTATACCTTGGATAACATGCATAGAAGAATAACCGAGCAGCCGTTATCGAACACGAACATCATTTTTTTTTTTTTGGTTTTATTTCTTTTCTGTCCATCTTCTTACCGAGGTGTTCGCCCGGTGCCCCGAATTGGAGAACGGCCCAAAGACAGACAGACAGCCAGCCAGCCCCTCGAAAATGGGCATACCAGCCATTGCCCATGCATCATCATCGATCCTGCATGTGGGCCACGCCAGCACCATCCTATGGCGCGAGGTTGGGGGTTTCGCCAGCCATGGATGAGTGAGCTGGAGTTCGGCTGCTGGTCCCCGCTCCCACGCTGACGGCACTAGCCTCTTTTGAGCCAAGACGGAAAGCCTAGGCCTGGGCCCCCTGGCTCTTCTCGACTCTCTGCCTGGGGGACATCTCTCTGTCCTATCCCGCCCACCGCCTATACGGGGCAGCCGACAGCAGCAGCTGGGCCTTCCCGGCCCGGATTGGGGGGCCCGGCCGTGTGTCGGGCATGCAGGTCACCAACGCCTGCATACCAAAGGCGGTAAGCCTTGGTTGGACTGGCGTCGGTAGAAGCTCTGCGGGCATCGGCCTTTTCGAGCTCCCCCGCGCTTCTTTGCTCTTGACCAGTGTGCTCCATGACTTGACCCTCTCAATCATCACATGGACTGCGCTAGTCCCGATACTAGCCTCTTCCTCTCTCCATTTTCCAGCCAACCGCCGTTGCATCTCACTTGTTTCTCGTCCTCTCCATAGATTTTTTTTTTCTCTCTCTCCCGGAATATGTACTGATTTTGTTCTCGTTTTTATTTTATTTTTATTTTCTCACCCTGTTGCCTTCGTTCGCTTACAAACCCGGCTCTGGGGAAATACGTCGAGCTGACAGCAGCAGTTGGCACCCGTCTCCTTGAATCCATTTCTCGCTCCGCCAGCGTCGTCTGCTTGTCTGTCTCTGCCCACACGAGCTATCTCTTGGCGCGGCGGTGCCGACACACACATCAAAAACGATGGACGACTACATGTTCCAGAGCCTGGTGCAGGACTGCAGGAACGTGACCGAGGCGACGAGCTACCTCGAGATCCTCAACTACTCGGTTCGCCCGCCTGTTCCGCTTCCAGCTCGGGCGGGCGTTTTCTGGTGCTGATGCATGTGTCGTGTGCTCTAGGACCCGACCATGAATAGCAATGAGGAGCACCCGCTGCCCATATCCGAGTTTGAAAACTTTATTCACCGCACGGTTGGTCTTTGATATCAAGGCTTTGGGTCGTCACATATATGTGCCTTTATACTAACGGACAAACCGAACCCGCTGCTCAGGGAGTCTTTGAGCCGCCAAGGCCCAAGAACGGAGCCAAGCTTCTTCACGGCATGCGCCTAGTGTAAGTGGATATCTTGCAGCGGCGTCTGTCCATGGACGAAGAGCCACGGGCTGACGTCTTGGGACACACGCAGACTGCAGCAAAAGGCGCAGGACCCCGACACCTTCACGCCAAACGTCATCTCCTTCACGGCGAAGCAGTACGAAACAATGGTGCGGGGGATGCGGCTGCCGTTCCGGGCCATCGAGGGCACCGCCGTCGTCGGCCCCTTCTTCTGGTGCGCCCTGGACCAGGACGACGCCGACCCGCGCCTGCAGGTCATCTTCCGCAAGTCGGACGTGCGCAAGAAGGGTCGCACGCGCGGCTGGGAGCTGATGCTATCGCACTCGTTCCGCACGGGGATCACCTCGGGCTACGCAAAGGGCACCGAGTCGTCGGACCTGGTCGAGGCGGTCCGGCACGTGCGCGCGTGCGCCGCCCATGTCGCCCACCCTTTACTGCTGCCCGTCGTCGTGCTGAGCCACGACCTGAGCCCCAAGAACGACGTCAAGCAGCGCGACGCGCGGGACTGGCTGCGCCGCCTCGAGAACGCCGTCAGCATGCGCGAGGAGATACACGAGAAGGAAAGCTACGTGCGCAACCTCGACCTCGACCTCGACCAGCTCAACCGCGACCTGGTCGAGTGCCACTCGCAGGTCCTGTGGAAGCGGCCCCAGGCCTACCTCGAGATCGTCCGCGCCGTCGAGGACGCCCTGGCCCTGTTCCGGGGCCGCCTGTCCCTGATCCCGCGCGAGCGCGGCGGTGGCCCCTTTGGCGACCTGGACCGCACCCACCGCAGCATGCTCGCGAGCCTCGACTTTTACCGCGCCAAGCTGCGAGGCATCGAGAACTATGCCCACACGACCCTCGAGCGCCTCAGCATCCAGCGCGCCGCCCTCTACAACACACTCGCCCAGAAGGAGTCGCGCCTCAGCCTCGAGATCGCGAGCCAGCAGCGCCGCCTGGCCCACGCCTCCAAGCGCGACAGCAACAGCATGAAGACGCTGTCGCTACTGGGCGCCATCTTCCTGCCCGCCACCTTCCTCGCCTCCGTCTTCAGCATGACCTTTTTCGACTTCAAGGCCCAGGACGGCCAGCCCGTCGTGGCCGAGTCGCTCTGGATCTACTTTGCCCTGACCGTGCCCCTGACCCTCGCCATCGTCGTCTGCTGGCTCGTCTGGGACCGCCGCCGCGAGCGCCACTACGCCGCCGAGGATGCCGACCTCGAGAAGGGCATCGAGAAGATGGAGGTCCAGATCATGGCCACCATGCGCCAGCGCACCCTGAGCAAGGTCCGCACCTTTGGCCCTGGGAACATCGTCAAGACCGACAAGCTCAAACAGGGTAATAAAGACGGTGGCGTCAAGATAAAGGAAAAAGACTGAACGACCCAGACCAGAACTCGAGAAAAAAAAAACCGAAAGCGAAGAAAGCGTATTGTTTCCCAAGCAGCGAGATACATATCGCACGAAGCTATATGAGCCACGACCTTTGACGAACATTTATGTTGTTATTTTCCCGTCGCCAAAAAGAAAGAACCCCCCACCTACACACACATACGGATATGATTATGATTCAATGAGAGTTTTTCATCTTTTCGTGCCATGTACGCATAGAACTTGACTTTCTTTTAGCCTCTTTTTTTCTCAAGAGAAAGGTACATCAACAACAATTGACGCATCTACACTCATCATTACACTCATTATTATGATCGTGATCAGTACTCGAAATCGTCGTCAACAGAGGGCCCCTTACTCTTGGACACGCTCTCTTGCTTGCGGTACATTTCAGCCACCTGGCGGCTCGACGTAGCCTGGTCGGGCTTCTTGTCGTCACGGAGCTTGATGAAACGCGGGAACCGCAGACTGATGCCCTTAGTTCCTGCCGGGTCGACACCTTCGCCGCACCCGGCCTTGTACCTGGGGCTGAGTGTGAGATCTGCCGTCTTGACCTCCCACACCAGCCGGGGCTCGAACCAGACGTCTGGTTGGTGCTGTCCGCCTGAGCTGTGCGAGTAGAAGGGCTTGGGGCGGTCGATAACAGTGTCTTTGAGTTGCGAGTGTAGCTCCTCCAGCACTGCTTCCGAGAAGCCAGTGCCGATGTTGCAAATCGTCTCGTACGTGTCGCTCGACGGGTTGTAGCACGCCAGCAGGAACGCTCCGTACACCGACGTGCGTTTGCCCTTACCGTAGTACGCGCCCAGTACTACCAGGTCGAGCGAGTCGCCAATTCCCGAGAGATAGTCCTTCTTGATCTAAAACGTCGCAACCGCAGGTTAGTTGGGTACATGATGGATAGGAGGCGGCCTGTGGTATATGCAGCTGAGAGACCACAGAGTTAGGCTCGCGGAAAAGACATACCTTTAACCAGTTACGACTCCTCTTGCTGGGCTCGTACCCGCTCTCGGCTCCGTCCAGCATCTTCACCATCAGGCCTTCGCACGAGGCCTTAACGCTCTCGTCCAAGAAGGTCTGGATCTCATCAAGCTCTTGGCCGTTCATATGCGTGGCCAACGCGAACTCGCCCTCAACAGGCTCGAACGACGCCGCAAGCAGCTCTCGCCGCTCGCGCAGCGACTCCTCCACCACGGCAGCCCCG
Source organism: Falciphora oryzae (assembly GCA_000733355.1). Taxonomy (NCBI): domain Eukaryota; kingdom Fungi; phylum Ascomycota; class Sordariomycetes; order Magnaporthales; family Magnaporthaceae; genus Falciphora; species Falciphora oryzae. The sequence goes on from JNVV01000050.1 coordinate 8,926, forward strand.
TTGAGGTATAGCAGATCGAAGGCGAAAACGCAGACCTTGACCTTGACGTCCTCGATCTTGACATCTTTCTTCTTGCGCGTCATGAGCTGCTGGAAGGGAAGCACCTTCTTCTCGGTCACGTCCCAGGCGACAGTTTCGCAGTCGAGCACAAAGCTCTTGGTGCCGTCCTTGATCCATGTGTGCAGCTTGGACAGGATATCAGGGTACTTTTTGGACAGGTCCTCGGAATTGCGCGAGAAGATGGCGGCCACACCCGCCCCAGTCGTCTTGTTGGCCCCGGGTAGCGCCTGGCTGAGCTCTTCATCGGCATCTTTGGCCACGTAATGGATTTGCGCCCGCTCGCCGTCGTACTTGTACTCACAAGTGAAAGTTTGGTTTTCGAAGCGGTCCAGCACCTCAGTAATGGCCTTAGTCGGCTTGGCCAACATGGGCTTCAGGGGGATGCCTGGCCGGAGCTTGCAATTCTCCTTGAGCTTCATGATACCATGCTCCAGGACGGCCGGAATAATGGTTTCGTAGCTCGGCAGCTCGCTGCACGTCCAGCACAACAGTCAGCAATGCAGCCTTTGACGCGGTCTGCTGTCAGGGTTTGGATCGGCGGGGGGACATACCTGTACACTGTCTTGAGCATTGCCTCGGCCTTTTCGACGTCCGATGTGCTAGGCACGGTGCCGTTCTGTGACGCCTCGTGGGCTATAACTGCCTGCGCGAGGGAGACCAGGACCGTCTTCTCAGCCAGCCCCAGGCGCAGCTTTCCCTCCAAAAACCTGACCAGATACTTGGCCTCGCTGGGGCCGCCCTTGTCCTTAGTGGTGTCAACTTTGCCGGTCGAGTTGACGTCGGCCGCTGAGAGCAGTTTCTTGATCATGTCAACCTTGCGCCCCTGTGCACCATTACCCGTCACTGTGGCGATGCCGATGAGGCCCGTGTGCACGCCTCGGACCGTCAGCGGCTTCGGCTTGAACATGGTAGGTTGCGTCGACCGAGACTTGACGGCAACCAGACCAAGGTCGCCAATCTCCTTCTGGTCCTGCTTGATCACCGCCAGGCTGCGCCCTGTCGACTCGCCTATGGCCTTCATGATGAGCGACTCGCCAATACCCAGCTCGATGCCAGCATAGTCGGCGGCCAGCTTGTTGATCATCAGCAGCACAGTCGGGAGGAGGTCGCCGGGGGTCAGCCGCAGCACCTGACGCAAGAACAGAGAGCAGTGCTCCATGATTATAAGCCGCTTGGTGGTGAGCTCGACGAGCGAAAATGTTGTGCAGAGGGCCGCGTAGGGGACCGGCTCACCCGGCTTCCAATCCGGGAAAGGGTCCTTTGCCGCCGGCTTGGACAGTGTCTTCTGGACCGTCTTGCGCACCTTGGCCGTCACCTCTGGCTTCTCGTCGTCTTCGCTCATGCTGTTCTCGGCCTCTGAAGCAGACTCTGCGCCTGAGGCCCCCTTTTCAGACACACCATCCTCTTCTTCCTCTTCCTCCTTCACGGCAGCAGCCTTCCGGCCTTTGGAAGGCTTCGCAGATGTGGCTCCTGCCCGAGCGGTCGCCTTGGAGCGGCTGGGTTTAGATGGCGCATCCTCGGCTTCTTCCTGCTTCTTTTTCTTCTTCGTTGCAGTTTTCTCACCCCCGTCTACTTTTGTGGCAGAGTCCTGCGACTTTCTCCTGGTGCGCTTGGTTTCGGGGGCGGCCTCCATCACTTCGTCCTCATCTTCGTCCTCGTCCACGACCTTGCGACCCCGGCGAGCCTTTTTGGCCGGGGGCTGTTCCTCCTCGAGGGCACCATTCTCGGCCTCCTCGCGTTTCACTGCCGTACGGCTGCTGCTAGCAGCTTGTTTCGGATTCGGCCTGGAAGAAAGGGCGACGGTGCGGGGTCCTTTCTCGTCATCATTATCGGCAGCAGCGTCGGCGTCTGCACCAGCCTCAGGGTCCTCTGGGGTCCCCTTGGCTTTGGAGCTCGAGCCGCTCGCCTTGGGGGAGAAGGAGAGCTTGGTCTGTTGTGCGGGAGCGGGCTGGGAGGCTTTTCCAAAGAACTTTCTGCAAACCGCAACATGCGCCGGTCAGCACGACACTCGTCACCTTGGCGCACGCAACGGAGCGAAATCTGATTCAACCATGAACATGCCCCAAAGTGGTTTGCGAAGGTTTGACATACCCCAAGGTGGCCTGCTTGGGGGCCATCCTGATTGGTCTGCGAGCAACGCTCGTCACGGCCAGGGTGAGGAGCTGCTTCGAAGCCACGATGAATTGTGGCGGATGAAGAAGTCTGCGGACCGAAGTTGCCGCTCCCAAGTGAAAATTCCCTTGTGCTTTTCGACGAGATATGTCGAAGACAATTGAGACAGGCAAAAAAGGAGGAGAAGAAAATTCCCCGACAAAAGGAGGTATTAGTCAAATTCAGCTGCTGCCTGCCTATCTTCGGGAGGGGGACCAACAGCAATGGACCCTAAACTTTGATGCAGGAGCAGGTGGATGCCCTCGATGATGGATGACGGACCCAACACGCGACGCGACTCACAGGGATAGGCCAATTAGAGGGCCCGTTGCGCGGCTGACCCGTGAGAAAAGGAAACCGCCACCAGCTAGCCAATAATGGATCCACTTTTTACCCACCCGCTCCCTTGAGATGTTCTTTTGAGCATGAGGGGCACCACAGAGAGTAGATAGACGTGATTACAAGTGGTATATGTCGACGCGCACCACATATAGTATGTGACTCCATCCTGTCCAGATATTCCAAAAGACTGGCACTGGTGATTTCAATATTCACCCTTGGATGGCTGGGACCTGTCTCGTGTACCAGTCACACACCACAAAATTTAGCTCCCCGCATCTCCTGGACCATGGGTTTTGGGATGATGTGCTACCGGTCGAACAAAAAAGGCGCGCAAAGCTTTGCAGAAAGAGGCGCCGAGGCAATCTATTGTACATACATATGAATTTATAGTCTACCTGGCCCAAGCGTAACCGACCAATCCATCCATGCTTATTACGTCAGGGCATTGAACACAAGAAAAGAACAGTCCTTCAGTGCATCCCCTAATTTCCAACCCAATCAGTTGTTGAAGTAGAAAAGCTCGTCCGGAGTGCGGCCACGGATGTGTGACGGCTCGGTGCCCTTGACGTAAATGTCCTCGAACAGAATCTGCTGGGTCGGCTCGGGAGGGGCCATGGCCTCGGCCGCCTTGACCTCCTCGTTCACGAAGCTGCGCGCCTCCTTGTCCAGGTTCTTCAGCTCGTCCTCCGACACGACGCTCCAGTCAATCATCTTCTGCTTGAGCCCGGCGATCGGGTCGTTGGTCGACCTCATTCGCTGGATCTCCTCGCGCGTGCGGTACGTCGTGCCGGGGTCCGACATGGAGTGGCCACCGTACCGGTACGTGACGTACTCGAGAACCAGCGGGCCGTTCTCCGCCTCGGTCCACTCCTTGCCATACTTAACCGCAGCCTTGACCGCGAGCACGTCCATGCCGTTGACCTTCAGACCAGGAATGTACTGGCCGCGCTTGTAGTAGTCCGTCAGAGCCGACGAGCGCGAGGCGGATGTGCCCATGCCGTACTTGTTGTCTATGGAGGCAGAATCAAGATGTCAGCAAGGTAGCTCGTCTCGGCCGCTACAGAGCACAGTCACATGCGAACTGCACGCCGGATCACCCGGAGCGCCATAGGCCAACTTACTCTCGCAGCCAAAAAGCGCAGGCAGGTTCCATAGCTTCGCCATGTTAAACGCCTCGAACACCTGACCCTGGTTGCTAGCACCGTCGCCGTACAGGATGACAGTGGCCTTCTTGCCGCCAGTGTACTTCTGAGCAAAGGCCAAGCCCGCGCCGACGGGGACCTGGGCGCCCACAATACCGTTGCCGCCGTAGAAGCCCTTGGCGAACATGTGCATGGAGCCGCCCTTGCCGTAGGCGATACCCTCGCGACGACCCAGCAGCTCGCCGATGATGGAGCGGATCGTGCCGCCACGCATGTAGGCGAAGCCGTGGCATCGGTACGAGGTGATGACGTCGTCTGACTTGTTGATAGCGTGCTCAATACCGACCGCAACCGCCTCTTGTCCTGTCGACAGATGGCAGAAGCCCCGGATTTTCTTCTCCTTGTACAGCCGGTCCGCCGCCATCTCCATTTGCCTGGTCGTGCAGAATCACTGTTAGCCAGGCCCAGCGGAAAGCAGACCACAAGTCGCGGAGGCAGCGAGACAACCAGCGCGATTTTTCAGAATAACGCAGCGTATGGGTTCTCAGCGACGTACCGAACCACAACCATGTCGTAGTACATCTGCTTGAGGTCCTTCTTGGTCACCTCCAAGGTGTATGGCGGCGGGTCGAGCTCGTACGTCTCGAAGCTCTCGTCGCTCAGGTTGACGGTAAAGGGCTCATCGTCGGACTGGAATCGTACGGGTGCGATCAGCCATCGCCGTCCGTCTACAACACCATATTTGCGCTCATCGCTCGCATCTGCCGGCGCCAAGTAACCTCCACTCCCCAAGCCTAGGACGGGACGAGGTAGGCGGGGAGCCAATTGGCCCGCTCGGGTGCGCGAGACGCCGCTGCGTGATTCCGGAGACCTAGAGGGAACTGACCTTGGGAACTGCGCCCTTTTCGACATGCGAGGAAGCGGCATCCGTCGTGACGCTCCTGCGAGCAGCAGCGACCATGGGAACACATGCACGCTGGCGCAGCGGGGCCTGCACCGCCCGACCTATCCTGAGGCCTCTGGAGAGCATTGTGACGCTGGCGCTTGAGTCTGGCGAGGGTTGCTGTCGTGGTTGTCGGCGGAAGTTGGGAGCAAGGGCTCTGTCGAAGCAGCCTCTTGAACCTACCGAAACTTTTTGGTGTTGGGGAATCAAGCTCAGCTCTTGGGGCGGCTTGTTGAACGCCGCTAGTCCAAGTATGGGCTGGTGTGGAGCTCAACCCGGGAGTTTTCGTTTGGGGCCTGTTTGGATTCCCGTTCCGGGCTGGAATTTTCCCCCGTTGAGTCCGGCATGATCACGTGGGGTCATCCGCCACTTATCTCACTCACTTTCGTCGTCCATGGAAGTCCCTCTGATATGCGTGTACGTTTTTCAATGGTCAGTAAACGAGCTGACGGGTACACATAGAGACCGTGGTTCAATTCTCCTCCATTGCATTGGACTCAAGATTCCTTTTATTTCCGCCCGTTGATCAAATGGGACCAATTGCAACTTCTAACCGATGTCTCGCTGGTTTAGGTTGCCATAGTTGGCATACAAGGCTCCAATCGCGAACCCCCAAAGGAAACATTTCCCCCACACCACAGGCACAAACAGAACTTGCAAGCCTGCAGATGCTTGAATCAAACACAAGATAAACGCCTGGAGTCGACGTGGCGGTCGCGGGCTCGTACCGGACCAGTGCTAACACAGATTACCCTGATGAAGGGAGGCACTTTACCGACTGTGTACTGTTTTATGAAGCCCATCCGCCCCTCGCTCGCCATTGCCAGCAACCCGCCCATGTTTTTAAAACCCAGAATGCTTCCCATCGCTAGCCAGATGCCAAACAGGACCCATGGAGCTGCGAGATGCCGCGATACGCAATAGGAAGAGAAGACAGACAGAAGGTGAGGAAGATGGAAGATAGCGAAAGAAACACAAGACAGAAAGACCCGGCCCAGTAAAAGAATGAAATAAGGATGACAAGATCGGAACCCATTACTGTCGGGGAGATGGAAAAATACAAGTCGGAAAGGAATTGGAACGATGAGAAAAAAGAATACTGTTGCAGACGCCTCGGACTGTTGCGTCTTGAGACACCGTGCTGGATGGATGGCCCCGACGGGTCACTAGTCCACCTTAAAATCCACAACAGTAGCGTCTAAATTCAAGCCGTACAGAAGCCAGACCCATGTACTAGTCTTCGCGGAAAAATGATGCGTTGCCTTGTTGCAACGGTGCGGTTGAGGGACCGGCATCCCTCATGTCGACGTCTTGACTGTCCCGCCTTGGGATGCCAGGAATCAAAGTGTGTGATTTCCTGTAGTCCAAAGGCAAGGCACTCATGGGCCGAGTAGACGTCTCGTGGGGCCTCTGTGGAAGAGAAAGTGGCCGCTCGTACATGATCTCTTCTGGTGGAGAGAAGGACCATAGCTGTGGGGATTGAAAGGTTGAGTTAGTGAGGACTTTCAAGGTGATTTTCCAACAGGGCTAGCTAGGGCAAGAATTTGCGCCACCCAAAACTGTAACTTACGTCCATAATTGTCCTTCCATTTCTTGATGCCATTGCTATGCACTTCTCATCTTCGAAGGCAACCCGCCATACGGCTTCGCACTGAGCGACGAGCTCGCGCACGAGATGGCCCGTCTTCAGATCCCATATCTTAACACGCCCGTCGCTACCACCACTGACAACTCGTGTATCGTCGAATTGTAGGCTTGTGACACTGTTGTCATGGGCGGCTAGCCGGTGGATGGGGCAGAATTTGGACAGAGACCACACCCGCACCGACCCATCCGATCCGCCAGTCACGAGGGTCTCGCCTCTCATCTGCAGTTGCCCAACCAGCGAAGTGTGTCCTTGCAGGACAGCCTGGCACTCTCTACACAGCATAATGAGGCATTAGTACTCTGCCTCAGGGCCAGGAGTCACATGCAGGGTGGTAGAGAGGGGAAAAGACAAACCCTGTTGTGGCGTTCCATATGCGAACACTAGTGTCGAGACTTCCGGTAGCGACCCGGAAGCCGTCAAATGCAATGGCGTAGATTTGACTATAGTGGCCCTGGAGCGTATGCAGACAGCGACCCTCCGAGATGCTCCAGACCTTGGCATATGTGTCGTAGCTGCCAGAAACAACAATGTCGCCCTTGATCTCTAGGCACCTCACGCTGCCCTGGTGACCGACCAGGACGTTGCGGCAGAGTCCCGACCGTATGTCCCAGACACGCAGGGTCGTGTCCCGCGAGCCCGATATCGCCGTGTTAGAGTCGGACATCTTGAGACACCGCACAGTCGAGGTATGGCCACGAAGGGTGTGGAGGCATACACTGTAGGAACGAGGAATGGTTAGCGCGAAAGCTACAAGTAGGGCAGAGGAGGAGACAGTGATGGGCCATCATACCCAGTAGACAGGTCCCAGACTCTGACATCGCGGTCACAGCCACCGCTGACCAGAATATCCTCCCAAGGAGCCATGGCCCAGACTCCCATGACGTGGCCCTGGAGCGTGCGCTGGGCATTTCCCTCGGTGTCAAACACGTGGATCTTGGCGTTATCCAGAGCCACGATGATGTACTTGGGCGTGAGGTGGAGGCTTGTCACGACGCCCCCTTCCTGAGTGATATTGCGAGTCACGTTCTGACCCCCCGTCCTCCAAGCGGCATCCACAAGATATCTCTGCTTGAAGTGAGACTTGTACGTTTTCAGAGTCGGACGAGATGTGCCCAGCGATGGCGACACCCCATCGAAGCTGGGAGATGTGGGCAGCCGCAGCGAAGGCGTAGGAAGGGCCCCCGGGAAGCTGCGATTAGAGACATCGGAGTCTCCCATGCTGAGAGGGAAAGCGGAGGGGCGGTTGAGCGAGTGACTGGATGCCGGCGGGTGCACCTCGGACAATCTACGCCCGTAGTCGTGCTTCACGCACAGATTTTTCCACGTCATGTCGTCGCTCAGAAGATCGCGCCATCTCCGGGAGACCTGCGAAGCCCGGGCCAGGACCTTGGGGTCATCGATGAAGGAGAGAATCTAGCGAGTGTGCGCGCAGCGTCAGTTCCGACATGAAGTCAAATTCGCATTCCGGGCACGATGCCGTTGCAAACGAGATGCTGGCTTACCCTCAGGCATAGCTCGTCGGGAAGGCTTGTAAAGGGGTCCTTCTTCAGCAACGGGCTGACAAACTGATGAACAAAGCTGAGCTGCTGGCTTGTGCAGAGGTTCAAGAGGTCGGCGAGGACCCGGGTCCGCTGGGGACCGGTGCAGTTCTGGAAGTGCTGGCGCACTTTGGCGAGAAAAAAGTCTTCGTCATCCGCGGCATTGCTCCAGTCAAGCTGACTATGTGACGGGCCGGGGGAGGCGGCGGGCGTAGGAGGCGGCGGCGGCGACCCTGTGAGAGTCTGATCGAAGTCGGCAGCGGGGGTATTCATGCTAGGCGTCGGCGGGCCCCGGGGAGGGCGAGGTTGCTGAAGTTTGACGCCGCCAGCGGTGTTCAGGCTCAACTCCTCGCCATTGAAGGTGCTCCCTCGCCTCTCCGAGAAACTAAGGGGTCTGTGGTATCCGGCCATGTCGCCCTGGTCCGAGGCCCGAACCAAGAGAGTGGCGGCTCAAAGTTTGACGGCTCCGAGTAAAAGAAACTGAGCGCTTGACAACGGCAGTTTGTAGAAGGTATTCTAAAGTCGAGATGATCGAAACGAGCGGTTGGGTTTTGTGTACAGATGCTTCTAAAGCGTGGCGACCGGCGGGCATCGGCTGATTCGGCTGCGGTGAATGGAATCGTCTTCGCTGGTTGCGAATCTGCTTGTCGAGGACCGAGTCAGCGAGGCGGAAAATAGAGGCAGGCGCGGCGGCACAGGTCGGCTTTCGGCGCGAGCACAATACAGTAGTGCCTCTGAGCAGGTCGTGTGGACAGGGCGAAGGAGCGCTAACTTGAGGCCGTGTCGTCAAGGAGGTAAATACTCGGGGGTCTTGAAACGAACAGACTCGGACGCGGCGCTGTCTGCTGGCCAGCACTGCATAGGCTGCACAGGGAATTTGTGGCGGGCGAGAACGAGGCTGAGACCCGACGCTGGGATCGGCAGCATCCAGCAGATGCGTGTGGCGGCGTCGTGAGAGCGGTTGGAAGGCCGAGGGCGGTGGGTTGATGGTCTGGCTGAGGGATGGGACGGGGAACGAACTACGGAGGAGATTGGAAACCATGAGTGGATTCGGACGGGGGTGGAAAGGGTGGGTTTTTCTGGGCGCTGTGGAGGCTACTGGAGGTGCAAACATGTACCCGGGCTTTGCAGTGTCGCAGCCGCGCGGGCAGGTACCGCCTCCCTGTCCTGGATTGGTAAAAAGGGGAAAGGGAGTGAATCGGGCACGATTTCGCTCGTTTTAGGGAGTGGCAGAGATGAGAAAGCAGGGGACGCGGCGCCACCACGCCAGCCCAGGCGCTGGCACCACTGGCAGTAGACTCCTGACCACCATCAAATTGCATCTGCCCTTCCAAGGCCAATGGAGCCAGGGCATTGCATGGACCGTGATACCACTTTGCTACACTGCACCTGCCGAATTGCCTACCTTGTCCGGGCAAAAGATATCAATACGTTTAGCTACGGTGTCTGTAACCCCCAGTATGCAGGTAGGTTCCTAGCCGTTGAGAATTGGGCGAGCCAGTCGAGGGGGAGGACGCCGGTTAGCACCGACAAGGGCCCGTCTGTCGGCAATCTTCATGCGACGAAGCAGCTTGCGATCCAAAATTACGTGGGAAGGGAATCTCCTTACCAGGCCGTCAGATTCAATGTACATATGGAAAGGAAGGGATCCACCAAGGTGCCAACCGATCCCTCCTGTCTCTACGTCCTCGGCACGAAAGAGGGTGTCAGCCGGCTGGTGACGAGGGAGACCCCTAGACCCAAGGGCGGGGAGGGGAGCTGAAGTGCACCTGAGAAACTCGGCGGCAGGAGAATAAGCGAATCAGCAAGCCCGAGCGCCTGAGGAACGCTCCATAAGGGGCGTCAAGTTAGCTACACTCTATTTCGAAGTACTCCGGCGACGCCTAGCAGGTACGGATGAGCACAACTAAACCTATGAACCTACCTGATAAATTGGGTTGAATCAATGTGCCTGTCCCATCGAGGACCTCCCGGGTGGACAGTTCTTGATCTTGGTGCGTGATACATCACGTACATCTACCTTTGGTTGCTGCTGTAGGAACCGATCCACGAGTGTGACCGTAAAAACGTCGCAGCCTCCCTTGGCACGGTGTATGATGGTGGCTCACCCGCAGCCTAACTTGTGTGAGGGCGACCAGGAATACCACTTTGGAGTCTCAGGCCCCCACCACGGATAGGCGTCAGAAAAGAGTTCTAAAAAGATGACAGCCGGCTAAATTCCCAGCACTGGTTTCAAGCACCGCGCGTCATGGGGCTGACGTGCGCTGCTGGGTGAAAGCGCTGTTCCTGTTTTGCGAGGTTAGGACATTGCTGCTGCAGGGAGAGATGGACGAGAGCCAATATATGAAACCGCATAGGGCAATATGTACATCTGTCTGGAGAACAGTACTCCTCAAGCTCCAGGAGGGGATGATATACAGAAATGTTGCAGGTACAACTGCCATTGACTATGCCTTCTTTGTTACCCCTATTCACACATAATAGATCTGCCCCACCAACGGCTTCCAGACCGAATGTGCTGATGTTTTCGGCACATATCCGGCGGTCAGCCAACCTTCTGGCTGCGACCATGCTGCAGACTATTCTGCCTTATTATTCAGTCCGTGGCCTGTATTATAGCATGGCCCTTGAAAACGTTGGCTAGCGATCTGGCCGACTGCCCGCGAACCACCAGGCTCATGCCGATGACCTCGCAGTTCTCAGCCGCGGCTTTGGAGGGGGAAACAAGCTCTCTCAATACCAGCGTCTCAATGATGATGGCCAAACTGGGTAATCAGGGGCAGAAGCATCCCCACAACCGTCGCGACAGTATCCCGCATCTGGGGACGAGATTGTTTCTTTTGGGACAGACCTCCGTTGTCTCCATAGCCATTCATAGCTCCGTGCTGCTCGTGAGCCGAGTTCGTCTCCTCTTGCATTGCGTGCATAGCGACGTAGCTTGGGCACATCAGTCAGGTCAGCTACGCTATGAATCACAGCATCTCCGACGAGCGCCCCGGGTGAGGAGGCATGACTTACAGAAATGTGCCTCCAGAAAATAAAAGAAGCATTCCAGTCCACCACTGCCCGGACTCACCGTCCAGGCTCTGGCCGCCAAGCATCGAGGCGAAAAGGTATGTGGCGAGAGCCCCCACTGGCGCAGCGAGGCTAAACACGATGAGATGTCCCCGGGCGGCTCGCTTCGAAAGGCCCTGTTTGAGCAGAACAGATGTTAGGCCGAAGGCCGCCGGCGCCTTGTGAATCATGATGGCGACAAATATGATCAGGCCCAACTTCATGTTGGATGTTGTAGCAGACGCCCCCATGGCTATGCCGTCTGCCGCGGCATGTATGACAAGCCCCGTCGTCGTTGCCAGACTCCGAGATTGCCGGGGTGTCGGCGCAAGGGAGCCCAGAAAGCCTTCAGATTCCTCCTCGGGACCGACGCTTGAAGACGCCAAGTTATCCAGACTGATGTGCCTGGTAGTGGGTGCCGTCTGGAACCGGTCCATAGCCTGGCGGGGAAGGCGATCGATCAAGAACATAAGGACGAAGCCCAATGCCAACGAGAAGCCGATGTAAAAGGTCGGCAAGGAAGGCGCCTCGCGTTCCTTGGTCTCTTGTTTCGACCCAGGGCCGCCCTCCGAGGGCGTTGCTTTCGGGTCATCTCGCCTCTGGACTCCGCCGGCCATCGCCACAGCAGCGTTTTGCTCAACGAGCCCTCGCGCTAAATTTTGTTTGTCATTGTCGCCACGCGCGCGAAGCTTTGCGGTCCTTCCGGTTCGAATAAACGGCACAGTATCTCGCAGCTCGCCGGGAATACGATCCGACAGCCCCATAGCGCCTGCGATACCCCGTTGGCCGAGTGTCCATACCTCAGGTGGTGCATGCCTGGGGTCGTGCGAGTGGGATGCCGATGCGGCGTGGGCCCCGGTGGTTGCAATCGCCTCGATCCCCTCCGGTATTATAACGATAAGGGATGTCCCAACCAGGATCCCGACGCCAATGCTCGATATTAGTCGGAGTTGTGACTGCGATAGGCTTAGCGATAGCGGTAGTGCTCCAGCAAGAAAGGATCTGATTCGAGCGACTGCAATGTTAGTGTCCTAGTCCCAAGAAAGGTCGGGCAACTTGATCCCGGGAGGGCCGGGGTGATCGCGGCTTTAGAGGCCAGGGAGGCGATATGGTGTCGGTATTGGATGTGAGGAAAGTCAGATGCGCTGCTTCAACGTACGCGACGGCCATGACCACCTTTTCGTACGCGCGCCCAATAATTAGCAACAAGCCATGCGCGCAGAGCAGGAAGACGCCAATTGACATGTAGATGGTGATCGTCCAGATACCACAGTAACAGGGCGGCGCAAACTGGCGGGCGACTTACACAGAGGGCCAGGAGGAGTAGTATGCCACCCATGGCGGCGGGAGTATGCGTGGTGAAAGAGAAGAAGAGATATAAAAAAGAAACCAGTCACTTCGCACGGGAGCAGCCGCCGAGGGGTGCGCCTAGCTATATAAAAGGCGATTGTGACGCTCTAGAAAATCCGACACAGCCAGGCGGATTTCAGGCTGCAATGTCCACCCAGGGGCGCAAGGTGGACGGCTTATCGGTTGCTCTCGCGGGCTGTTGTTCGGCGGGTAGGAAGGAAAGCAGACCGGATTGTTACCGAGTCGTCGAGTCCATCGTCGAGCCTAAAAAAAAAAAAAAAAAAGAGCGAGCCGAGCAAAAAGGGAGTCGAGGCAACAGAAGCGCGTGAGGCCAGCTCAAACCAACCTTTGATGAAAAGATCAACTGATCGCTGGACGGGCAGCTCTGCTGTGTGTGCGCCATGCAATCGGCAAAAACTCCAGCAGAACGCATGGTGGCTTGCATGGGGATGGATCTGATGGTTTGCTTGGCGGACTCAATTGCCTGCCTGCGCCCCGAGGTCCACCGGACACGATGGTCCGTGCATTAAATTGGCACCTCCCAATGCAGGAACGAGTGGATCAGCACCAGACGCGTTTGCTCTCCAGCGCGCGACCGAACGGACGTGTGCCGAAGTCGTCACTCCAGTAAAGCCGGCATCATCCAGCCTCCTGCTTGCGACTTCAACGAACGTGTCCACAAACATTTTTCACCGGGCGCCCTCTCACCTTTGCGCAGCGTGCCAACTCTACACGGGTGCGATTCCAATCTATGTGATTTGCTCAGTACGACAGCCGCCTCCAACCTCCCGCAGATTCAAGGCGATGGCTGAGGCCGACAGCAACTGTAAGTGTGGGCGACCGACGGTTTTCTGATGCCGCATTCTCATCCTGCCCTCACCTTGTGCTAATATCGCTTGCTCCCTAGGGTCGGCGGACGCCAATGCGTCCCTAGAATTGAGCCTTGTAGAGCCGTCCGCGGACGGGCTCAATACTCTAGCGCGCTTCAGTCCCAGCTTCACCTACCCCATCTTCGGAGACGACGAGCGCATATTCGGCTACCAGGACCTCCGAATCAGCCTCAGATACCATGTCGCCGACATGCGACCGCACCTGAAGGTGAATTCTGGCAAAAAGTTCAGATCTCTTGGCGCAACCGAGCCCACCAATATCGAGGGCCTCCTGCGCGAGCACCTCCCTCCAGGTAAGCGCGCTCATCTTCGCATTGGCGCCATATTGCCTTGCGCTCGTAGAACGTCTCGCTGACCCCGTCCTGACTCGCCTCAGTCGCTTTCTCGAGTAGCCGCGATTTCGAGGAAGCCGTCCGCCAGCTCCCGCAAGACTGGGTTCCGCCTGGCGAGGTAATCTCCCAGTTCGATGCGAAGGATGGCGGCACCTTTGAGGTCCGCCGTGGTAGCCTTACCGATCTTGCCGTCAAGCAGACCCTGAACCGCATTCAGATTCTTGTCCTTCTCTTTATCGAAGGTGGCAGCCCCATCGACACAGAAGACTCGGATTGCGACCGATGGGACATCTACTTCCTCTACCATAGGAGCAACCGGGACGGCACTGCGGATGCCCCCAAATACCGCTTTGCAGGCTATTCGACCGTCTACAAGTTCTTCCCGCTGCAGCGCTACCCTCTCGGCGCCAAGGCCACGCCCCGGCAGGATCTTGAGCTCCCGGCCGAGGAGTTTCCCCTGTCGGGCCTGCGCAGCCGCTCGCGCATATCGCAGTTCATCATCTTGCCCAACTTCCAGAAGACGGGCAACGGCTCCCGCCTCTACCGCGCCATATACGAGCACTGTCTCCGCGATTCTCACGTCATCGAAGTGACTGTGGAGGACCCCAACGAGGCGTTCGATGATATGCGCGACGTCACAGACCTGCTCATGCTGCGGCAGAAGCCTGAATTCACCGCGCTCGTTCTCAACACGGGTATCCGTATCCCAAGGGAGGGCGCAGCGCCCCGTGGCGTTGTTGATGAGGTCAAGGCGGAGGAGACTCGCTGCCTCTACCGGATTGCGCCGAGGCAATTCTCCAGGGTCCTCGAGATGCACCTGATGTCAAAGCTTGCGGATTCTGTCAGGCCGACCTTGGCCGAGGAGACTGATCGCCCAAAGGCCACCAAAGCTGAAGCACATGAGTACGACCTGTGGAAACTATTTGTCAAGCAGAGACTGTACCGCCATAACAAAGAGCTTCTAAGTCAACTCGATCGCTCGGAGCGCATAGAGAAGCTCAACGAGACATTGGGAAGCGTGGAGCTGGAATATGCCCGCCTAGTTGCCCTGGCGGAGAGGCGCTCCCTGGACATGACATCCAACGGGAAGCGAAAGCTAGAAGATGACGCGGACCGCGCTACGCCCTCTGCCAAAAAGGCCCGTGTCGACGATAGTTAGGAATCTGCCCGGCTGCATAGCCCGCCATGTGCAACCACAGCCCAGCTTTTCGGCAGTTGACTCTCAAAGCGGGAACTCAACAGCTCGGGGCTGGTTGTCCGCACCGTGGTGGGGGAGAGGGGGTTGGTTTCTTGAATGAGAAGACAAGGGGGTTTCTGGCTAACTCGCCAGGTAGCTTGAATGGCCCGCGTGACTGTCTCTCGTGTTATGTACGTGTACGATTTTCGCGAATAAAGGACTCACTGGGTATTGGGCCTGTTCTGGGCTTGTGTTGGTCTGGCCCTCGGCATCCGGAGTTTGGGAATTTGATGCAATTTCGCTGGGGCAATCTTGACCCAGGGATGAACTATGGAAATGGTTTTTTTTTTTTAAAAAAAAAAAAAAAAAAAAAAAAAAACGCTCACGCAGATAGCACTGCACTCTACTTTCAATCCGAACACATGATGTCTTTAGGCTTTTGTCATTTTGGCACACTTTTCTCCTTTCCCTTATCCTATCTCGTCATCGTCCTCATCTGGTCCGTATTCACTCAACGATCCGAATCACGTTATCCCCGGACGGGCTAGGCCGGAGGGCTTCATGGAGCGACAAGCATCTTCCGGGGATCTGCAGAGCAGCCCTCGAATCGCAACAGACCCAAGGTCGTTCGGCCTGCCACATTCCCTATTGGTGACTGGGGAATCTGGTGCCATTCACGCCCTGCACGCCCTTACCGAGCTGGCTGGCAACAACAGTGGCCTCCCGTACGGCCCTGGCAACCGTTCCTCTCACACGGCCCTCTTCAAGGACCAGCAGTCCACCGATGGTGCAACCACCCGGGGTGCTAACTTTGTCCCTCAGGAGAGCAGGGTGGTCACCATGCTGCACCAAAGCCGCGGCCCCCTTCATAGTCTGGGCCGCCATGCGCAGCGCCTCAACCCTGGGTAAACCCATGGCCACGGCGCCGTCAACGGCGGCCTCGAGCATGAGAGCGAAGAAGGCCGGGCCGGAGCCGCACAGGGCGGTAGACGCGTCCATGGTGCTGGGCGGGAGGTACACGACGTCACCGATGCGCTTGAATATCCAGGTCACAAGGCTGGACGTCTGGACAGGCAGCGGCGGGTCGGTGGATGCGACGACGGTCATGCTCTCGCGGATCATGGAGGCGGTGTTGGGCATCGCGCGCACAATGCGACAGCGGCCGTCGACGTCCGGGTCGTGGTTGGGGACGGCGCCGTGCAGGTGGAGCTCGATCTGGGCGACGGTGACGCCGGCGCAGATGCTGATGAGCAGCTTGCCGTGCAGGGCCTTGGCGATGCCCGGCTGGGACAGCACGTCCTTGACCATCTGTGGCTTGCAGGCCAGCAGCACGACCTCGGCCTGCTGGACGGCCGCGAGGTTGTCATTCTGCACAACCTTGAGCACCGACGAGTGCTCCCACAGCGCTGACTTGACCTTCTTGGCGCTCTCGGGACGCCGCACGCAGGCGATGAAGCGGCTGGGCAGGCGCTCGGGCACCTCCCCGTGCACGGGGGTGGAGGTGCCCGACGAGGACGGCGCCTGCAGCGGCCGGGGGCCGGCCATGTCCTGGAGCGAGGCCAGGATTCCCGACAGGATAGCAATGCCCATGGTGCCGCACCCCAAGACCGTCATGGTCAACTCGGAACCTGTTGTGTCGGGCATTTTGAAGGGTAATGTTTTGCGGACTGAGTAGATAGATCACTTTCGATAAGTGTCCGTGACGGATGCGTGGTCACCGTTGGATAGGGACAACACAATAGCGAGTGTTTGCCTCCGGATGACTATCTGGATCTGGGTGCCCCTTTGGTGGCCCGATGATGCTTGAGTAGGTTGTATGTTGGAAGAAGTGTTGGAAGAAGTGTTGGAGGAAGTGTTGGAACGATGAGTAACTTCAACGACGCATAATATAAATCGGAAAGAGAGAACCCGAGAGGAGACGTTTACGTCCCATTGATTCTCCACTCTCCGATTTTTTTTCGGGAGCCCAGGGACGAGCCGAAGCAAAAACAAATCGACCAAAAATCGAAAGCCATGTATCTGCCCCCCGGAAGTGCACGGTGCACCATATGCACAGAATATCTGCGGGCTCCCAAAGCCCGCCCCTTGGCTGTCACTGCTTTAGCGCCGACCCTCTAAAGTCAGCACGGCCGACTTCGCAGAGCCGCCAAATGGATGGCTGGGAGGGTATCAATTCGAGCAGCTTTCTGTGGTAAGAGTTTCCCAATTAGACAACCACATACATAATCTCAATCTCACTCAGTCTCCAGAGGCATCAGGAGACTTAGTAGTCCCGCTGACGCATCGCCCGCCTGCCACGCAAAACCCAGGGATGCAGGTCATACCAGGGCCCCATTACACGGCCTACAGTTGAGGTCAGTTGGGTCGATGCATCAAGAAACTAAGACAAAATCGGCACATAAGATGCGTCTCTCGTGATTCCCACTTCTACTGACACTTGACACTGGAAGATTCATATCTGCCGACAACTGAAGCGGCCGTCTGGCGCTTGGTTCGCGCAGCAAGCCGCCGGCCAATCGCTCCAAGGAGCGTGGAGAGGCTCGTCGCGGCAGATCTTCCACAACACCCCTGAAGCAAGCAATAGGTGTTTGACATGGCGGACCCTTTCGAGGTCCGAGTGCGCTTCAGCTCCCAGCTGCAAAACCTCAATGCCTCGGTTGCGTCGGCCCAAAAGGCAGCCGCCTACGCGCTCAAGTACAAGGACTTGGACGAGGATCTCCACTCGTGCATCCTGGAGCAGCTTGAGAAAGTAAGTTGGCCAAACCAAGTCACATATATGGCCTGCGAACCCTCGCACTGCCGCTCCCTGAAAACAGTGATATTGACTGCGAGCACAGCCCGAAACCCCGGTCAACACGAGGGCCAACATTATGTACTTCATCGAGCACTTTCTGGAAATCGCCCTAAAGGAGGGTAACGTCGACTATGCCCGCATGCTGCAGCGGGATATCATCCGCGTCGTTGACGCCGTCGCTCCGGAGAACGGGTCCGGCGCCGCCAATGTCAAGGTTGTTCGCAAGGTATTATACGCCGCCGTCATTCCGAGCTCCCTGAACCCTCCATGTTTAGGTAGCCACGCAGTCATGCTGAACGCCACCGACAGGTCCTGCAAGGCCTCCAGAACAAGAGCTTCCTCGAAGCACAGACCGTCAGCGAGATTGACGAGGTCCTGAGAGAACGGGAGACGGCTGGTCACTACATTAGCATGTCATCGCCCGCGCCTGGTGATGACGACATGGGTGACATGCCCCCGTCACAGACCATCCCTCGGGCCGGTAGGGGTCCAGCACCGCCGCGGCTAGAGAGAAAGCAGGTCGAGCAACGCATAGAAGAGGATCGCGAGCGCCACAAACGGTTGCGTGAGGACATCTGGGCCATCCCAAAAGAGGGCTACGACGCTGAGATGGAGAAGATGTGGGAGGAGACCAGCGACATGGGCGAGGATGACCACATCATGGGCGGCGAGGAACGTCTTGAGCGTCTTGAGTGGCTTCGCAGATCCTGCCCGCATCAACAGGCCGAGTCACAGACCAATGGCCAACCCTCAAAATAGCTGGCGCCTGTGTGCTGCGAAATCATTTTACCACTTACAGCTTACATCGCCGGGCACCCGGTTCCCCTGGAACACGGTTGCTTGATACGTGCTAATGCACCCACGCAAGCACTGACATGCGCATCTTTCTACTCGCCACCTGGGTTGTGATGGTCGGTGTTCTCGCCAGCCGACATGGCGAGCTTTGCCGTTCTCTCAGCGACGGAACGATCGAGTGGGTTTAGTCATGGAGAGGGACAACCTGGCATCTGGAGATCCATGCGCTTCGTCCGTTGAGTATAAGATCCCACCCCCCGCATAAAGTGAAGCGGGCTGGAGGAGGGAACAAACGTATGGTGGGATATGGGCACAGAAGGCTTTATAGCATAATGATACATCTGGCGTGTTCCTACAGTCGGGGTTGTGGCTGTAACCCCCTGCGAAGTTGCCAGAGGCACACCCGAGCATGCTCCGGCTGGCATTTCCGCGGACGAAGAATGGTTGCTGGCCCTGGTCGTCTATTCCATCGTCACAACAGCGCCAAGCTCCTTCATCGTTGCCATGATCTTCTCCGCATCCTCCTTGGGCACCGACTCCTTCATGGTCTTGGGTGCGCTCTCGACGAACTTCTTTGAGTCGACCAGACTCAGGCCCAGCAGGCCCTTGATCTCCTTGATGATCTTGGCCTTGGCGGCGGCGTCGAACGACTGAAGCTTGAGGGTGAAGACGGTCTTCTCGGCGGCAGCCGGGGCTACATCGTCAGCCTCTTCGGCGGCGACAGCGGCAGCCACCGGGGCCGCAGGGGCTGCCGCAAAGCCGCCGACGGGCATGTCGGGAATGTTCAGCCGTGACTAGGTCGGTGGGCTTCTGTCAATATCAGGTGCCCGCCCTGCCTTTGCCCGCATATGCTCTTGGGGACTTGCCTTCAAGCTGGTGACAAGCTCCGTAGTCTCTAGCAGTGTCAGTTGGCTGATCTGGTCGACAATCCCGGCAATCTTGGGGCTCGTAGCATCGGTCGTGTTGTGCCGCCTGCCTATCCTCTGCTGGGCAAGGTAACTGGGTGCGCGGAGGGCTGAGGACACGCGCAGCTGGCGGGAGCAGCGTTGCGCTGCGTATCGGCAGGAAAGAGACATGATAAAGATTGGAAAGGAAGTCCAAGAGGCCTTGCCAGGTGAAGTGGACGTCGCGGGCGCCGAAGTGAGGCCGGGCTTGAGCTCGTTGAAGTGACGGGTTCGATTTCGATAGATTTTCATGGACCTATCCAATGGCTTCCAGCGTCGCGATCGACTCTAAAATTGTGGCTGCTCAGTTCTTTTTTTTTCCCGCGCCCTGTGGCTCAGCCAATTCCCTCCTCCATGTGTGGCACAGCAACTATATAACGGTGGGGTATGCCTGGTGCGTGGGGACCAGTTTTTTTTTTCTGCATATGTGGTCCAAGCTCCTTTCCTTTTTTGGAAATTTTCTGAGGGTGTGAGGTCAAGAAAAAAAAAAATAGGTGGGAGAAAAGGATGAGAAAAAAAGAGATGAATTGAACGATATCTAAAGTGCGCCAGGTTCCTGCCTCGATGCACACCTTCAAATTTCTTTACCCCATACAGTTCTGATTCGAAGGCGGCGCAAGCCTGCGCAGCCCACGAACATGGCGCAAATCGACGCGAGCCCGCAGATCCGATCTCTGCTCGGTGACGCGACCACATTCACGCTCTTGCCTCCAGAGCTGCAGAACATCGGCTGGTGGGAGAGCTCGACAAATGCTTTGGACGCCGTCGCCGAGGCGGCCCTTGACCGGCCGCAGCTGACAGACAGGCTCTTCGCCCACTTTGAGTCCGTTTTCGCAGATATTGCGGCGAGATGGGTTCGCGGCGGCGCGGCGCATCATGTGCTCCGGGTGGAGCGGGTGATCTCAGCCTTTGCGAGGGTACTGCCGTTCGGCCCTTACCTGTCTGTATTCCTCGAGGACTATCTTCGTGGAACAACCGTGGTACTTGAGCATGTGGACGGCGGAGGACTGCAGCTGGTTTTACAGTGTCAGCACCGCAACGGCGGTGCCTCAGACTCATCTGCTCTATCAGATCCAGTCTCGTTGCTGCTCTCGGTCTGGAGACTCATGAGCCTCGACAAGCAGGCCTACTCTTGTCTGGTACCTCTTCGACTCGAATCGCTTTTCAAGCACCAGGATCGCGTGGTCAGGTATCTGGCCATCCGGATTTACTGCCAACTCTTCTCGGCCTCGGACTTCACCCTGGAGACCCTACTCCGGGAGCATGTAGGAGAAAATCAGCCTCTGGAGGCCAAGTTCGACGGCCAGGATGTCGATTATATGTTCCTCAGTCTGCTCGAACATGCGCGAGCAAAGAGACTCCATCGCCATCTTGACCTGGCTGCTTCCGAACAAGCCCTCCAGAACGAAACTCCATCTCTATCCCCTCCCCAGACCCTGACCTCGTCTGTTGTCTCATGGGGGAAGGTCCTCATTCCTCGTCTAGCTACGGCCGCAGACGTAGCTACTCCTAACAGGCGCCCATCACTCATCTCGACACCCACTACCGTATCTAATCTCGAGGAGCTGGCAATGCGTCTGCGGAAGTCAGGACCCATTCTTCTCCACGGCCTGTCGGGCTCGGGGAAGACGTCGCTGATTCAAGAGGCGGCGGCAGAGCTCGGCGTGGATCAAAAGATTGTCGCACTGCATCTGAACGAGCAGACCGACGCCAAGATGCTCATAGGGCTGTACACAGCCGACTCCAAACCGGGCTCATTTCAGTGGAGACCAGGCATCTTGACCACCGCTGTGCAGGAGGGCCGCTGGGTGGTGATCGAGGACCTTGACCGAGCACCCACCGAGGTCATGAGCACGCTCCTCCCGCTCATCGAGCGTAGAGAGCTTCTGGTGCCCAGTCGAGGAGAGACCGTACGTGCACCAAGTAGCTTCCGTATTTTTGCGACTGTCAGGACATCACTAGGCATGGATGGCCAGGAAAACCTGCCCTTCTTCCTGGGAAATCGCTTCTGGCAACGTCTTTCAGTCAAGCAGCTTCCGCAGCAAGAGTTACTGCAGGTAGTCAACGGAAAATTTCCACTCTTGACCCGGCTCGCCCCTTCGATCTTATCCGTGTTCAACGGGCTCACCCACCTGCTCCGCAATCCCTCTGCGATGCCAATAAGCCGCAGCGCCCTGGAGCGTCCCGTAAATGCGAGGGACCTCTTCAGATGGTGCCGGCGCCTCGAACACGTCTTGATATCGGCCGGCAGCAGGTCGGGCGACGAACCCATCAACGACACCACGGTCGATCATATGTTCATGGAAGCTGTGGACTGCTTCCTGGGAAGCTTCAAGGACCAGTCTGCGCGGGAGCTTCTTGCTCGCACAATCGGACATGAGATGCACATGTCACCCGAACGTGTCTCCCACATCCTCCAGGCCTACTCGCCAGCCTTTGATGACGGCCAGTCCCAACTGGTCGCCGGGCGTGCCGTCCTGACCAAGCCCAGAAGGCCCAACCGGCTCGCCAAACCGAGGCGGCCTTTTGCGAGGACCGCGCATGCCAAGAGATTACTCGAGCAGATCGCTGTGGCGACAAAGCTCAGGGAGCCCATCCTCCTGGTCGGCGAGACGGGCATCGGAAAGACAACTGTGGCGCAGCAACTGGCCGACTGTCTTGGCCACAAGCTCGTTGCCGTCAATCTCTCACAACAAAGTGAGGTTGGAGACCTTCTGGGTGGGTTCAAGCCAGTGAACACGAGGAGCCTTGCGTTACCACTGAAGGAAGAATTCGAAGACCTTTTTGCCGCTACGGGTATCTCCACTGAACGGAACCAGAAGTATTTGGGCCAGATATCGAGGAGCCTCGCCAAGGGCAAGTGGACGGACGTCAGCAAGCTCTGGCGCCAGGCTCCCAAGATGTTTGACGACATCATTAAAGCGCTGCAGGAGAAGCAGCGCCAGCGAGATCTGGGAGCAGCAGAAGGCCAACCTGTCAAACGAAGGAAGACGGGCACCTCCAAGCTGGACTCACTGTTCGAGCTGAAACCCCGCTGGGACAAGTTTTCAGAAAACCTTGCGCAGTTTGAGATGCAGATGTCGGGCGGCTCCGGCGCTTTTACCTTTGTATTCAGCGAGGGAAACATTGTCAAGGCCGTCAGGAATGGTGACTGGGTCTTGCTTGATGAGATCAATCTTGCGTCCGCTGACACCCTTGAGAGCATCGCGGACCTCCTGCAGTCAGATCCTGCAGACGTCCCGTCAATTCTGCTCTCAGAGACGGGAGAGACCGAGAGGATCCAGGCACACCCTGATTTCCGCATCTTCGCAGCAATGAACCCAGCAACCGACGTCGGCAAGCGAGACCTACCTCCTGGACTTCGCTCCCGCTTCACCGAGTTCTACGTCGGCAGTCCAGACAGAGACCTGAAAGACCTGATTGTCATCATCAAGACATATCTCAAAGGCGATAACAGCACCATCGACAAGGCCGCCGATCGCGTCGCCAGTCTGTACATGGCCATTAAGAAGCTCGCCGAGGAAAAGGCACTAGTCGACGGAGCAAACGAAGTTCCTCATTTCAGCCTCCGGACCTTGACGCGAGTCCTTACCTACGTCGATAACGTCGCTCCTGTCTATGGATTGTACAGATCATTGTTCGAGGGGTTCTGCATGGGTTTTCTCACCCATCTCGACCGCAAATCAGAAAGCCTCGTGCTACCTCTGATTACAGAACGCCTGCCTGGAGCTGCCCCAAAGCCTCCCAAACGTCCTGATGACGGCAGGCAATACGTCAAGTTTGTGAGCATGGAGAAGGACCGTCAGTACTGGCTTCTTCAAGGTGCCGAGGAGCCCAAGGAGCGTCCAGATTATATCAGGACACGATACGTGGAGCGCAACCTATTGAACCTCGTCCGCGCGACCTCCACAAGACGCTTCCCTATCCTGATTCAGGGGCCGACTTCAGCAGGAAAGACGAGTATGATCGAGTACCTCGCAAACTACAGCGGGAATAAGTTCCTGCGGATCAACAACCACGAGCACACGGACTTGCAGGAGTACTTGGGCACCTATGTTTCGGGTCCTGACGGGAAGCTGGTGTTCCAAGAAGGCATCCTAGTCCAAGCGATGCGCCTGGGCTCATGGGTCGTTCTTGACGAGCTGAATCTGGCGCCCACAGATGTCCTCGAAGCCCTGAACCGCCTTCTTGACGACAACCGCGAGCTTCTGATCCCGGAGACACAGGAGGTTGTACGACCGCATGAAAACTTTGTTCTCTTCGCGACCCAGAACCCTCCTGGGCTTTATGGCGGCAGGAAGGTGCTTTCCCGCGCGTTTCGCAACCGTTTTCTCGAGCTCCACTTCGATGATATTCCCGAGGACGAGCTGGAGGAGATCTTGCAGAGAAGGTGCCGGGGCACTTCGCCTCCTGACTGCAAGAGAATCGTCGCCGTGTACAAGGAGCTGTCGCGCCTCCGGCAGGCCAACAGAGTATTTGAGCAGAAGGACAGTTTCGCGACCCTACGAGATCTGTTCAGGTGGGCAATGCGCGATGCCAACAACCGCGATCAAGTGGCGCAGAACGGCTACATGCTTCTTGCAGAGCGCGTGCGCAACGAGGAAGAGAGGCTTGCTGTACAGGGTGTGATCCAAGACGTGTTCAAGGTGCAGATTGACCCCAGAGCCCTCTATGACCGCCTGTTCTTCGGGGAGGTGGAGAAGTATGGGTTGCAGAACAACGCTCAGGGCGTAACATGGACTTGGGCCATGCGCCGCGTCTTTGTTCTCGTGTCACAAGCACTTCGAAAGAACGAGCCCGTTATCTTGGTCGGGGAAACGGGCTGTGGAAAGACAACCGTGTGTCAGCTCCTCGCCGAAGCGACGGGCAAGGAGCTGCATACTGTTAACGCCCATCAGAACACCGAGACAGGAGACCTGCTGGGTTCCCAGAGACCTGTGCGCAACCGGGGCGCCATCACGGACACGCTGAGGGGGGATCTTGTTCACGTCCTTGAGGGCCTCTCCCTCCTGGCTGACGGCCCGGTCGAGCAACTGCTGGAAGCATACAACAGCCTGCCATCTGAGAAGATAGACCTCATTCCTGACGATATCAGGGAACGGATCAGGGCCAACAAGGCTAAGAGCAAAGCTCTCTTTGAGTGGGCCGACGGAAGCCTTGTCCAAGCGATGAAAACTGGAAATTTCTTCCTCCTGGACGAGATCTCACTCGCCGATGACTCGGTATTGGAGAGGCTGAACTCGGTGCTAGAGCCCCAACGAACGCTCCTTCTCGCGGAGAAAGGGGTTGATAATGAGTTGATCGAGGCGGCCCAAGGGTTCCAGCTCTTCGCGACAATGAACCCCGGAGGCGACTTCGGCAAGAAAGAGCTGTCGCCTGCTCTGAGGAATCGGTTCACTGAGATCTGGGTGCCGCCACTTGCGGACAAGAAAGACGTCCAAGACATTGTGGTTGCCAAGCTGGACGTCGAGTTCGCTGCCCTGGCGAGCCCAATCGTCGAGTTCTCGCATTGGTTTGGCCACACATTCCGTGCGTCCTCCGCAACAGCCATCTCCATCCGAGAGATCTTGGTGTGGGTGGCCTTCGCCAACCAGTGCACCGGCAGGCCTCCTGGCTTTGCCCTGGTGCATGGGGCTGCAGCCGTTTTTATCGACACGCTCGGCGCGAACCCCTCGGCCCTGGTCTCGGTCGACTCCAAGAGCGTGGTAGAACAGAAGAAGATGTGCCTGGTCAAGTTGGCAGAGCTTGTAGGGGATGCAGCCGCGGTTGAGGCGCTCTACGATGCCGAGCCGGAGATCCGCATCACGCCCGCCAGCTTCTCGGCGGGCGAGTTCACTGTCCCGGCATGCGGCGCCGGCCATCTGGACATACAGCGTAGCGCATTCGCCTTCGAGGCGCGGACAACAAAGCTGAACGCGATGCGGGTCGTACGGGCATTGCAGACCAACAAGCCGATCCTGCTTGAGGGTAACCCTGGTGTGGGCAAGACAACCCTGGTCGGCGCCATCGCCACAGCGTGCGGGAGGAACCTCACCCGCATCAATCTCTCGGACCAGACCGACCTCATGGACTTGTTCGGCACCGACGTCCCGGCAGAGGGCGCCGAGGCAGGGAACTTTGCCTGGCGCGATGCGCCCTTCCTACAGGCAATGCAGAAGGGCGAATGGGTCCTCCTCGACGAGATGAACCTCGCATCCCAGTCCGTATTGGAGGGGCTGAACGCGTGCCTCGACCATAGAGGTGAGGTTTACATTTCAGAGCTCGACCAGGTCTTCAAGCGCCACCCCGACTTCCGCATCTTCGCCGCTCAGAATCCACACCAGCAAGGCGGCGGCCGCAAGGGGCTCCCCAGCTCATTCGTCAACCGTTTCGTTCTGGTCTACGCCGACGTGTTTACGTCCGAGGACCAAATGGCGATCGCCTCCAAGAGAGCTGATGGGGTGCCTCGGGAGACAGTTGGACAGCTGATTGGCTTCATCTCGGCCCTCGACGACCAGGTTGTGACGAAAAAGCTCTTTGGATCTCATGGCTCGCCCTGGGAGTTCAATCTCCGCGACACCCTCCGGTGGCTTGAGCTTCTCGGCTCTCCCACGTCCTCTCTTGGCCCTAGGCGGCCGGAGGACTTTGTCGACATGCTAGTTCGCCAGCGTTTCCGCACCCCTTCGGACAAAGAAGAGGTGACGAGGCTCTTCCGCTTGTTTTTCGGGCGGGATCCCGTGGGCTACAGTCGCTTCCGCAGCACCGACTCGCTGTTCTCACGTGTCGGGGCCGGAATTGTGCGCCGGGACATCACCTTCAGCCCCCTGAACCCATCAGACTCGGACAATACTGCCTCGCGGCTCAGTGACCTCGAGTCACTCCTGATGTGCGTTAAGCAAGACCTTCCCTGCATCCTCGTCGGAGCCTCTGGGGCTGGCAAATCGTATCTCTTGCAGCGTGCTTCTGCCATGGCGGGCAAGAGCCTCGTTGTCTTCCATCTCAATGCCGACGTCGATACCATGGACCTGGTAGGAGGTTTCGAACAGGCGGACCCGATGAGGGAAGTCATTGCCAGCCTGGCCAATGTTTACCGGTGCCTCCGGTCCTACGTCCTGCGAGACCCTATAAGAGCATCAACGCCAGCCTCGGGTCTACTCCGTCTCCTTGGTGATATCCATGGCAACCGCCAGGCAGGCGGGTTTGATGTCGCCGCCGTCACGTCTGCGATCCAGCAGCTTGCATTAGAGGTTTCGGCGGGGTCTGAGCTGGGCGGTCTTTTGGAGCGCTCTTTCGAGCTCCTACAGCAGCCTCTTCACTTGGAGAACCCGCGTTTCGAATGGACTGATGGCGTTATCGTCAAGGCAGCCGAGGCGGGCCAGTGGCTGGTCCTGGACAACGCAAACCTGTGTAGCGCCTCGGTGTTAGACCGCCTCAACTCGCTACTCGAACGTCCCGGAGGCTTCCTGAGCATCAATGAGAACAGCGGGCCCAACGGCGAGCCGCGCATCATAGTACCGCACCCCGAGTTTCGAGTCTTCCTGACAATGGACCAGCGTTATGGCGAGCTGTCTCGGGCTATGAGGAACCGCTCGGTTGAAATTTTCTTGGATGGCGTGCAGTCGCACTTGGAAAGTTACACCCGATACCTTGGCCACATCGAAGCTAGCATGCTCAGGTATCACGAGGTCATTTCAACTTCGTGTGGCGATGTGCTTGACGTCGGGACCCAGGACACTGCTCTTGTCGCGGCGGACAGCCTCTCCCTCAGCGACTTGTCTTCACTGCCTCGCTTCCATGCTTCCCTGAGCCAGGGCCTGCTCAGCCTGACCCTTCCGCCGCCGAACTTGCTGAGGTACATGAACATCCTGATCTTATATGCCCAGGCACAGGGCTCACCCGGTCTCGCATCAGCGCTGGGCACGGCCGTCTTCAATCTGTACGACTCCATCCCGGACGGCGTGCCCCTGGACACCGACGAACCTAGCCAGAGACGCTATTTCGTGGAGATGCAGCCAGTCCACCCCCTACAGGACTCTACTGTTGCAGCGCTTCTGGACTGCAAAACCCCCGGTCTGCCTCAATGGCTGGGCACCTGCTTGGAGCTGTACATTGAGCTTTGCCTGGCGGACGAGGCAATGGAAAGCCAGATGCGGATAGTCAACATCACCAAGCCTTCCTCACTCAACCGGTTCCAGAGATCGTGCATCGCAAAGCAGGTCGCCGTCGTGGCCAAGGATTCGACGGCATCCGTTTCTGGCTTCCTCTCCTCCACTCTCGAAGCTGTCAGAGAATATCTCCGAGTCTCGCTAGACGATGCGGACGGCTGGCTGGCAAAGAGAGAGGCCTTCCGCCTTATAATGCACTATTGGTGGCGTATTTTTGCTCTTGTCTCGGCCCAAGATTTTGAGGAGGCTACATTCCAAGCTCATCTGTTACATGGAGCCGAGCTCTTGGGGCAGCTCGCCAGCAGGTTCGAGCCTCGGGGCCAAGCCCTCGTCTCTACGGTCGCGGCGAACTTCACAGCAGACTTCGAACTGGGCTTCAGACTGAGTACGGGCCTTAGCATGGAAATCATGTGGAAAACCTTCCGCCCCGTGCCCATCCCCGATCTCGAGAGGTTCACCCAGGTTGTGGAGATGGAGCGCCTTGCCCAGAGGTTCGATTCAACGCGCTGGAAAACAAATGCGACTCCAAATGGGCTGGATGAAGTCACGTCGAGCCTGGCCAAGGCTTACTCCCTCGTCCGATCCTCCACGGCGGACACCCAAGATCTATTGGAGGCCGCCGCCAGCGAGATATCTGCTCTTGAATCCAAAACTGAAGTGTCAGAAGGGGTTGCTCCCGTCTTCTCTCGTCAGTTCGAGGCCCTGCGCAAGATGGCGGTGCTCCACGGGCCCCCGGATGGAAATCGATGGGCACGAGGGGCCTGGATGGCGCTTTGTGACTCCCCCACAACCTCGCTGATGCGGTACCAGAGCTCTAGTGGCTCTGCCGAGCAGCTGCAAATGCTAGACCACCTTCTTTGCCAGGAGTCAAACGTACTCCCTTGGACCGGGAGCACTTCGTCCTCGCTCCTACTGGCGATGGCAGATATCAGGTCTGGCACCCTCGCGTCCTTACGATCTCTTGAAGTAGAGACGCCGCTCATGGGCCAAGCGCTCGCCACGACGACCCGAGAAATATCGACAGACGCAGTGTTGCAGCTGAACAAGATACTGTGGGAGGTGCTAGTGACCACGGTTGTCGCGCACGGCAAACATACGAGAGAGGACTTGACCCTGCTGTACGACAAGCTTGCGGGGCGCATTGAAAGCGACCTGCATATACAAGCGACAGGGCAGTGGGTTTTGGAGACAATAGAGCCTTTCCGGTCGTTCTTCCCACGGGCGGCAGCCGTAGCCGCCGAGGAGATTATGAGCGAGCATTTCCTTCCGGCAATCCTCGCCCTAGCAGTGTCCAACACGACGTTACAGCCTGGAACTAGCCACAGCTTCTCTTCAATCGCCTGGGTACAGTTTTCCACCGGCTGTTTGAGACTGTACGTGCCAGATAAGGCCTTTGACCCGCACCTGAGAGCCAAGGTTGAGCGCGAGAGCTACGAGGACCTTCTCCAGTCTCTGCGCCATAAGCTCTCCGCTCTAGTCGGTTTTGACGGACAATTCGGCGACGGTTCTCGCTCGTGGCGGACTGCGCTCGTGGCGGATGAAGTGATGTCCATGGGCGACGGGCCGCCTGGAGCATGCCCGATCTTCAGGCTCTCGGGACAGGAGCATTCCAAGATCCAGGGCGACTTCAACAATGTTCTAAACACCATCGTCAAGCGAGATGTGACCTCCCTGCATTTCAAGATCCTCTCGGACGTGGCACCAGAGGAGGCACTGGAAGGACTCCAGCTGCTCAAGACCAACGTGGCGCAGCTCATCAGCCGACTTACTGGGAGCTCTGTCGCATACCAGGATATGACGGTGCCGCTGGTCGGCTTCCTTCGAAGCTTGCAAATCGGCCTGTCTCTCACTGAGCACTGCGTAGTGGGACATCCTGACGGCCAGGGCAGCGAGAGCGCATTGCTCGCTGTGACGCCTCTCGTTGGTGGCTCCATGTGGAAGCCAGCTGTCCACAACCTCCCCACAAGATCTCTTGAGTTCCTATCGATAGCCAAGACATATGCAGCCGTGCAAGGCTTCGAGGGCCTATGCTCCGAGGCGCGACAGTCCGTCTTCGAATGCCTCCACTTCCTTTACGAGGAGTGGGAGAAAAAGCTGGCCGGCGAGCGCAAGGCCGAGGAAATCAAAAGCAGCCTCTACCGGTTCAGGGGCAGCTTTGAGGACGAGGAAGAGCACGACCAGGCCGAGTTCGACGAGCTATTCCCTGACTATAGCGCCGCCAACGAGGCGCCCGCGACGGGGGGCCACGCGCCAGGCAAGCAGCCCCGGAAAGTCCGAGACGTGTCGGTCCAGCTGGCCCAGTTTCACAGGGTGATATTCCTCCAGCAAGACCCCGCCGAGGACAACGTTCGGGCACTCTGCAAGGACGCTGGGCACAACGCCGCTAGGCTTGGCATCGAACCCCCGGGCTTCGGTGGCCGGGACAAGGCGCTGCTCCCAGCTGTCATATTGGCGCTCCAAGACGAATTGGGTAGGGTGCACTCGCCCACCGCCGCTGCCGCGTACAACTTTTATAAGGATTCCAACCTCACAGAGGCCCGGAAGCTCATAGATCTTGTATACAAGATCATGGAGCGGTTCCACGAGCTCGGGCAGGTGGACGAGATCGGCCACCTGCAGCCCATTGCCGACGTCGTCGAGGCTTGCAAACGTGTGCTGGAGCTTGGCTATGCCGAGCCCGTGGCCAAGATGCTTCCTCCGGTGGAGAAGCTGCACGAGTTCATGTACGAGTGGCAGTTCCGTGGATACGCCAGCCGCCAGTACACGGCCCCCGCGCTCTACGACAAGCTGACCGACACCATCGTCGGCTGGCGGCGCCTGGAGCTTTCGACGTGGGACGGGCTCTTGGACTCGGAAGTCCGCATGTGCCAGGAGGACGCCGACTCGTGGTACTTTATTGCTTACCAGGCCGTCATCGCCGGGCCGCTGGCGCTGATGGGAAAGGGCGTTGACCTGCGAGCTCACGCGCCTGCTCTCCTACAAGAGCTGGAGCAGTACTTCGTCAACTCCACCATCGGCGATTTCGCCAGTCGCTTGAGACTGCTCAGGCAGCTGCAGAGACATCTGGAGCTTCTGGCCGCCGAGCACCAGCCGCTCGAAACCGTCAACGACGCCATCCGCAACTTCATCACTTTCTACTCGCGGTTCGAGCCGAAGGCGGCCGAAGCGATACAGCGCGGGAGAACGCCACTGGAAAAGACAATGCGGGACGTGCTGCTCCTGGCAAGCTGGAAGGACACCAACGTTGTGGCCCTCAGGGAGAGCTCCCGTAAATCTCACCTTAAGCTCTTTAGACTGGTGCGCAAGTTCCGTTCCGTACTCGGACAGCCCATGATGCCCATCATTGCCGAGCAGGGCATTCCGAGCGACACCCAGCTTAGTACCATGCCACCCGCCACCATCCACAGTATCGCCTCGGCCACGGCCTGGGAGGAGGTCTCACAAAGCTGCGAGCAACTTGAGGTGAGCAAGGGCAAAGCTGCGGGGGCTATCCGGCTTTCGCGGGCCGGGCAACTCGCAAAGAAGATGATCAAACTCGGAGCCATGCCAGACTCGGCTGTAGCGGCTGTCGACTTGCTGGAGACATTCCTTTCTGACACGGCTTCATCCATCGCCGAGCTGCGCAAGGACACGCCTGCCTTCCTCAATGACGAGAACAAGGAGCGGGTGAAGCACCTCAAGCTCATGAAAGCCAAGCTCTTCAGCGACACGGTCAAGTCGGTCCGCCGGATGGGCTTCAGCTCCAACCTCAGCCAGGACCGACTGTCGCGGCAGAACTCGGCCACAACCATCCTGGCCGGGGCTCGGCCGCTCGACGACATAGGGCCGCACCGGGCCTTTGCAGAATACCAGCTAGACAGGCTGGTCGACATTGCGCCGAAATGGAGGCAGGCCGTGCACAACCACCACGCAGACGTGGACCATGAAACGACCCGCAAGAGCGCCGGCTACCTTGAGGGCATCCTCTTCGTCGCTCGGCAGCAGCGAGATACCATCGGGGACGGGAGCCAAGCCATGTCCCACCTTGCCGGCTCTCTCGACATGATAAAGAGCATTGCCAAGCTAGCCTCAACCGCGGACCAGGAAGCTGGTGC
Source organism: Falciphora oryzae (assembly GCA_000733355.1). Taxonomy (NCBI): domain Eukaryota; kingdom Fungi; phylum Ascomycota; class Sordariomycetes; order Magnaporthales; family Magnaporthaceae; genus Falciphora; species Falciphora oryzae. The sequence goes on from JNVV01000050.1 coordinate 40,324, forward strand.
GCTGCTCTCCGCCCAGGGACAGCAAACCACGGACATAAGTCACGTCCTCGAGTGGCTTGTGCAGGTGTTGAAGCTTGCGCTTGGCGTGGTTGGTGCGCATGCCACACTAGGCAAACTTGATAACAAGCTTGTGCAAGAGTCTCTCCAGGCGTGGACAACGAGATCGTCTTCACTTCTCGCCAGCATTCGCTCTCTTCCAAAGCTGCCGGTCGGCCTTTGCCCCCAGGACGCAGTGAGTATCTGCAACCAAGCGCGCGACCTGCTAAGGGGCCTCCAGTCAGACATGAACGAACTTTCCCGGCGGCGGCCAGATCTGTCGTTTGTGCTGGATCAAATATTGCTGTGGACAGAGGTCCAAGAGCCTGCTGCTAGTGAACACGCCGGAGCAGAGCCGCCGTCGTTGGCCACGTCAGACCTTCACGATGAAGTCCTGACCGTGGTCCGCAAAGTCCTTAGCGCCACCCAAAACGTGTCTCGGAACATGGCGACCTTGCCTCCGTCCATAGACACGGCGTCCTGGCTAGTGGAGTACAGTAACGGGCTGTCCACGTCCATTAAATCTCTGCACATCAACACGGTGGCGAGTGCCGTCGACGAGTGTCTCGGCGTACTCAAGAGGCTCAACCTTGAGGACAAGTCCGAAAACCGAGCCGCGACAATTATCTTGGCGGCGGTCCTGCCTATCTTGGAGAGCTACTCGGCGGTGTGTCGCGAGACCCTTACGCGGCTGGTCCAGCTTCATTCATCTGTGTGCAGGATGGGGCACCAGCTTGGAAGGTCCTTCTTGGATGTGGCGTCGCATGGGCTCTGCATGCCCCAAGAAAAGTCAGACGAGTCCTCTGGCGACAAGGGCAAGGTGGAAGCCGGAACCGGCCTCGGAGACGGCGAGGGCGCCGAGAATATCAGCAAGGACATCGGAGAGGACGAGGACCTGACGGAGCTGGCTCAAGAACCGAACAAGCAGCAGGACAGGGACAATATGGATGGCGGAGAGGACGCGATCGACATGGGGATGGATGAGCTGGAGGGAGACCTCGGCAGCGCCGATGGGGGTGACGATAAGGAGAGCGGCGCCGACTCGGGAGATGAAGATGGAGAAGATGAAATGGACGAGCAGGCGGGCGATGTGGACGATCTGGACCCCACGGCCGTTGACGAAAAAATGTGGAATGATGACGGCGAAGAAGCTGACAAGGACCAAGAGGGAGACGCAGCCAAGGGGAAGGAGCAGAAGGAGAAGGAGATGGGCGCGACCGATTCGACAAAGCAAGCACCGGCAGAGGAACAACAAGAGAGTGAAGAGGCTGCAGATGCGGACGCAGGCGAGGAGATGGGGCCGGAGGAGGAACAGGCCAAGGCGCATGAGGAGCTCAACCGGCAAGACCAGGGCGTCCAGGAGGCCGAGACTCTGGCTCTTCCCGACGAGATGGACCTCGACCTCGGAGATGACGACGAAGATGACGACGCCGCGGGATCGGACAGCGATGGCCTCGAGGATGCTGCTGATACTGACAAGCCCGAGGAGCGGCAAGGAGCCGGTGCTGAATCCGACTCTGAGAGCGTCACAGAGCAAGGCGGCAAACCCCAAGGGACGGAAGATGCCGAGGAAGCCGAGGTCCAGGATGGCGAAGATGAAGAAGTTCACGACGATGTCGAAGTCGCTGGCGCCGAAGATGGGATGGTGGACGATGGTGCCGACGAGGAGATGGCCGAGGGTGACGACGAGCAGGACGAGAAGGAGGCGAAGGATGCGGACCAAAAGGAGCAGATGCAGGCAAACGACCACACGGCGGACAATGCCACCACCAACCAACCGGCAGTTGGCGGCGGTCAGGACCAGGCCGACGGCCAGGAACAGGAAAGCAGAGACGACATGGCCGACAAGTCGGGCCAGCGGGAACAGGGAGACATCAGCGAGACGGGCGCCGAGAAAGACGCGGCGGCGAGCAGCAGGGGAACCGCGTCGATGCGGGACGGCCTGCAAGAAGCGCCCCAGCCCGACGGCGAGCAGGATCCTGGCCCGTCACCGGCACCCGAAGCGGCCCCACCGTTCAAGAAGCTAGGAGACCTCCTGGAAAAGTGGTATCGCAACAACAAAGACATCAGCGATGTCCCCAATGATGACCAAAGCAGGGCCGAGCGGCAACAGCAGCAGCGGGACCAGGAGGCCGTGCCAGATGAGTTCCAGCATCTACAAGACGAGGACGCGCCAGCCGACATGCAGGCGCTCGGCGCGGCGACTGACGAGGAGGCCCGTCCGGTGGACGACTCGATGGCGATAGATGACGATAAGGACACCGCGGGCAAGGACAAGCCGCAGTTGCTGCCTGATGATGCTGAGAATGATGGCGGCGAGGATGACAAAATGCGAGAGCCGTCGCCTGCAGCAGAAACCGAGCAGGATAACGTCGATGAAGGCGAGGGCAAGCGGGGCGACAAAGGGGAGCGCGACCAAGGGCGGACCGGAGTCTCGACAAAGCAGGGGGCATTCGACAAGGAAGAATCGAACGCTGAGCAGAACGACATGAACCTAGCCGAGGAGGAGGTATCGGACAAGGAAGACGCGGAGGTGAAGGAGACGTCGACGCAGCTGTCAAGCACGCACATCAGCAGCAGCGAAGACGCGGGCCGGGAGCATCGCGAGCTCGGGCAGTACGTTTCGTGGTGGAGCGGGCTGCAGGCGCGGACGCACGCCATGTCGCTGTCACTGGCGTCGCAGCTGCGGCTGATCCTGGCGCCGTCGCAAGCCACCAAGCTCTCGGGTTCGCATCGTACCGGCAAGCGGCTCAACATCAAGAAGATCATCCCCTACATCGCGTCGGGCTACAAACGCGACAAGATCTGGATGCGCCGCAGCGTGCCCACCAAACGCTCATACCAAATCCTGCTCTGTGTCGACGACAGCCTGAGCATGGGCGGGCGTGAGGCGGCGCCCGGGTCTGGGCCTGCTCCTGGGCCCGAAGTGGTGGCCGGCCCCGGCGCTCTCGCTCTCGAGGCGCTCGTCATGGTCTCGCGGGCGCTGTCGATGCTCGAGGTGGGCCAGGTGGGCGTGCTCGGGTTCGGGTCCGACGTGTTTGTGGCGCACGAGCTGTCGGAGCCGCTGACAACCATCGAGGCCGGGGCGCGGGTGCTGCGGCGCTTCGGCTTCGGCCAAGACCGCACCGACGTGGCGCTGCTGATGCGGCGCGTCATCGACCACTTCGCCGAGGCGCGGCTCAGCGGCGGCGGCGGCGCGTCGCAGCACCACGACCTCTGGCAGCTCGCGCTTATCATGTCGGACGGCCTGACGCCGTCGTCGAGCCACGACCGCATCCGCCGGCTGCTCCGCGAGGCCATGGAGCAGCGCATCATGCCCGTCTTCATCGTCATGGACGACCACGCCCGCGCCGGCGGCGACAGGGGCGACAGCGTGCTCGACCTCAAGGAGGCCAGATTCGTCAAGGACGAGGCCGGCAACAGCCGCGTCGTGCTGGAGCGCTACCTCGACACCTTCCCGTTCCCCTACTACCTCATCGTCCACCACCTCGAGGACCTTCCCAACGCCCTTGCCGGCCTGCTACGCACTTGGTTCGCCGAGATTAACTCTTGAGGTCTTGGGCCGGCGCGCTTTTTCTTGTTTCTTATTTCTTTCTTGTTAGTTTTCTTGCGCATCCAGGGAGGATACACGGCGTGGATATGAAAAGTACTTTGGCTTTTAGAACTTTTTTTTTTTTTTTTTTTTTTTTTCTTGATTCCTTATTAGATGCAAGCTGTCTTTAATACGTTGCTATGCACCCGGGTAGATAAAAAAAAAAAGTGTTTTTAGACTTCAACGGATGTCTTTCTCTATACAGTCACGTTGATCGATTCGAATAAGAATCCGAATCGATGCCTATTCGCCGGCTTCCATTTCCTGTGTACGTAGGTCTAATCGGTAAATAAGGACCCAGGGGTAGGTCCCGCGCTATATGGAGGGCTATCCTAGCTCGTCCCGGCAGAAAACTCAGAAGTCAACTCACAGGAAACCCAATCAGCGTGGTGCTGGATTTCGTGAGGGGACAGATGCATCTTTTCGAACAGGGATGGTTTTTCTCGCCCAAAAATCTGTGACTGGATTGCCTGGAGCACGAGGACCCTAGCAGGTACCTCGAGGTGGGTTGTTATTTTCGTACGAAACCTACGTACTGACGCCAATACTTTTATATATCTACACAGACCGCTTGCGGCGAGACTTCTGTCTGTCAAGGTTCAAGAACACAAGCCATCCACCCCGGCAAGGGGACAAACGTGACGACGTTCTAGCCTGAACACGTTTCTCATTCTATCAGAATCCTATGTTTGAATTCGAAAAGGAAAAGCAAGAACGAGATGGTTTGTGGAAGACGAGAGGGCCCTCCTTGATTTTGTGACCCAAAACGAAAGAAAAGAGAGACGGTAGCACCACCGAGTTCCCTATTAAGCCCAGCAAGCACGCCCAGAATAAAAGCCTTACTTGCAGTGGTGATACCAAAACGAATACAGCGAAACAGATGGCTACAAGAAATCGACAAAACGCGTCCAACTGTCACGGAAAGGCGGGTGGGGTGGTTGTTTGTTGCTTAGCAGTCTCTAAGCATAGATGTGCCTCTTCAGTCGAGCCCCTTTTTTTTGTGAAAGTGGGAAACCGCGAGAAGGTTGGAGGTGGAAGGGAGAAAGAGGAGAGAAGAAAGCTGTGGGGTACAGACAAAAAGGAAAATTTGGATGGGGTAGGAGGGAGAGAGAGAGAGATATCAAAACCAACTCCATATACGCAAAAATACAGGATGAAAAAAGACGAAGCAAGACGGTCGCTCAGAGGGTCACATATTCGCAATGGGTCCTCGAGGCCGTCTCCTGGGTGTTGGGAAAGGAGCCCTGGATCTCCTCAATGTCCTGGATGGTCTCGTTGTAGACCGAGGTCAGGCGGCCGAGGACCTTGTTGCGGTTCCACTCGTGGCGCGTGTTCCAGACCTCCTCCATGAGCTCGCGGTTGATCTGCTCGAGCTGCTCGACGGTGCAACCAGACGTGCGGTTGGTCAGGCTCTGGAGGAACTGCTGCAGCTGCACCTGGTCCAGCACGGGCCCCTGCGACGACGCCGCCGACACGCGGGCCAGCGACGACGAGTGCGACTCGTCGCCCGTCTCGTTGAGCAGGCTGACGGTGCCGCGCCGCGACGACGACGACGATACGCCGAGCAGCGAGCCCCTCCGCGCCTGCTGCGACGACGTCGGGCTGGCCGGCCCGTTGGGGTCGCCGTAGCCGCCGGCGAAGCCCGAGCCGTGGCCGCGCGGCCCGAGCTCGCCCCGTGCCATGGCCTGCGCCTGCGAGTGCGCCCATTGCGACTCGCTCGACGTCGACTGGCTCGGCCCGCCCAGAGACTGCGTGTCGGGCATCTGCGAGTTGCTCTGCCCGCTCGAGCCCTGCCCCGACGCCGGCGCGGCTCCGTTGGTGGCCTGCGACAGCCGATCCCAGTGGCCCAGTGACGACCGGTTGCTGCTGCTGGACACGTCAGCCGAACCCGTGGTCGACGCGTCGTTGAGCATGGCTGACGGCGACACGCCAGGGGGCACCGTCGTTATTGCTGAGACCTGAGAAATGGCTGCGTACTGCTGCGTCTGCCCAGCACGGATCCTAGGTGGCCACTGGGGATGCGGCGGCGGCGGTCTCATGTGGGCGGGTCTCTGGTTGGGGTTGGTCGCGTGGTTGTTGGCGACGGCGTCTTCATTGTCATCGTGGCCGCCGCCAGTGCCGCCCATGACCACGTCGGCGCCGGCGCGCGAGGGCACCGAGTTGCCGTTGCTAAGGCCGCTCGGCGGCTGCTGAGAGCTCGTCGCCGTCGAGCTGCCGGGCACTGGGCTCATGACGCGGAAGCGGGCGCTCGTCGTCGTTGTCGCGCCGCCGGGCACCGGGGCGCCGATAGTAACAGGACCGGCGGCGTCCTCGGCGGCGGCCTCAGCCTGGGTCAGGTCGACGACCTTCTGCATGGCCTCGCGCCTCTTGCGCTTCTCCTCGGCCTCGGCAGCGCGCTGCTTCTGGCGCTCGTGGAGGGCATTGAAGTCGATGTAGTGCATCCTGGTGGCGATTTCGTGCACGTCGACACGGACGTTGCTGACGAGCTCGTTGGCCTTCAGGGTACGTTCGCGGTCGCCGATGTTTCTAGCATCCTTGGCCAGCGACTCGATGTCGTTGAAGAAGTCGCCGGGGCGGGCGTAGTAGCCATTGGACAAGCGCTCCTCTATGGTGGCAACGTCAAGATTGTAGAAGAAGCGGTCACTGGCGACTTCTCGCAGGCCCTCGACGCCGTTCTTGTCGCGGTCGATGACGTAGGGCCGCGCCGGCGAGCCCTCGGCCAGGTCGGCGCGCACATATGCGGGGTCGGCCTCGTGCCAGAGGTACTCGATCTGCTGCATGGGTATCACCGAGTTGCGGAACTTGCGGTACTTCTGCTTGATTTGGTCCATGATGGGCTGCAGCGCGAGCTTGAGGTGGTTGAGCGCGATCTGGTCCGTGTGCCGCTCCTTCTGCATCTCCTCGCGCGTGCGCTTGCGTGGCGGCGGCGGCGGTGCCACCGGCAGCTCCTCCAGCACCCTCTTTTTGCGGTTCGCCGGGTCTGGGAAGTCCGCGGGCGACAGCCGCACTCGCGAGACGATGTTTGTGAAGAACTCGCGCCGGTTTTCCTGTGGGCAGTCTGTCAGTCGAGGGGTTCTGCGTCAACGAGAGTAACAAACAGATACTTACTGGGTTTGGTCGCGTTATTTCCCTGTGGTTCTTCCTGGAAAAGCCAAAGAGGTCCTTGACCAGCGCGTCTGGCAGCGCGGACGACTCGCACTCGGAAGTGCCCAGCAGGAGCACCGGGTCTGTGGCCGGGATGGACCGCAGCATGGTGACAAAAGTGCGGTAGGCCGACTCGGTCAGGGTCGCGTACCAGGCTGCTATGTTGGGCACGAAGACAACGGCAGGTCGGTGACGCTTGACCTCGGTGAAGAGCCTGACAATGACCTGCTCCATGGGTGCCAGGTCGCCGAGCAGAGTGGCCAGGTCGAAGTTCTGCACAAAGACACCCTCAAGATGGTGTAACATGGCGGCCGAGACGTACTCCTGGCCCATGCCTGGCAGGCCAGACACGAGCAGGCGCGGCCGGAAGATTCGCAGGCGGTCCAGCTCCTGGCCCAGATTCTCGCGTCCGAAGCCGTCATCGTCGTCTTCGTACGGCTCGAACATGGCCTCTTCGAGCGCCGTGGTCTTCTTCTTGCGTGGCAGGATCTGGTCCAGTGCGCGCGTGAGGGCCGCCAGCTGCTGGCGGAGCAGCGGCTCGACGCTAGGCGGCAGCGGCGCGGCGGCTGACGACGCTGACCGCTCCGACGACGGCACCATCTTGTTGATAGAGATGATGAAGTCGGTGGCATGCACGGCGATGCGTTCTGGGTCGACAATGAGCTTCTCGGTCGACGAGTAGATCTGCGGGTACGTGCGCTGAATCGAGTTGAGAGCCGCCTCGGTGCACAGCGCACGCAGGTCAGCACCGCCATACCCCTTGGTGCGCCGCGCCAGCGTGTCGCGGAACTCAGGTGACAGACCCCAGTCCTTGGTGTGAATGTCGAGGATGGCACGCCGGCCCTCCAGGTCGGGCAGCGGAAAATAGAACTCGCGGTCGAAGCGGCCAGGCCGCCGAAGCGCCGGGTCGACGCTGTCGGGCCTGTTGGTGGCGCCGATGACGATGACCTGGCCGCGCCCGTCCATGCCGTCCATCAGCGCCAGCAGCGTCGACACGATGCTGGCATGGATCTGCTCCTGCTTGCTGGAACGCACCGGTGCCAAGCCATCGATCTCGTCGAAGAAGATGATACTGGGCTGTGTGCGGCGCGCCTCCTCGAAGAGCAGCCGCAGCTGCTTCTCCGCTTCACCCACCCACTTGCTCAGCGCGTCGGCGCCCTTGCGCATGTAGAAGGTGATCTTGCGCCCGCCGATGCCCACCGCGTTGGACAGCGCCCGCGCCAGCAGCGTCTTTCCCGTGCCCGGCGGGCCATGGAACAGCACTCCGCGCGGCGGCGTCACCTTGTACTTGAGGAACAGCTCCGGGTACAACAGCGGCAGCATGATCATCTCCTTCAGCTGGTCGATGTGGCCCTGCAGCCCGCCCACCTTGCTGAAGTCCACCGTGAGGTCAACCCCGAGCGGGTCCGCGTCCGCGAACGCCTTTTGGTTCTTAACCTTGCCCAGATTCGGCGTCGCCGTCACTCCGCCCGCGCCTTCGAGGCCACCTGCTGCCTGCCCGAAGCCAGGTGCCGCTGCCGTCGTCGGTGTCATGCCCACCGCGCCTCCGACCCCGGCACGAGCCACTGCTGCTGCCTCGTCGTCGCTGCTGTCCTCCTCCACCCCACCCGTCGCCCCCGTGCCCCAGGGTCCGCCCAAGAGCGACCCCGCTCCGCCACCGCCGCCGAATGGGCCATACGTCGCCGCGAAGCTGCGCTGCCATGTCGTGCTAGCCCCCGCTCGTCCTCCGCGTCGCCCTTTCGCTGGCGTCGGTGCCGCGTCTTCCTCCTCCTCCTGGTCCATGAGCTGGTCCAGAGGCTTGATGGAGTAGTCCACCGCCACACGTCGCCTCTTTGGCAGGGGCTGCTCATACGCTATCGATGGCGAACGCCGACGACGCCGAGACCTGGAGCTCTGCCTAAGTTCCTCCAGCTCTTCAAGCATCTCGTCTTGGTTCAACTCCACCTCCTCGTCTCCCGAGTCCTTGCCCACGCGCTTCTTGGTCCTCTTGGCTTGCGATGTCCGCCGTCCACGTGACGGTTGGCCCGAGTAGTCCTCGTCGCCGTCGTCTTGTGGCTCCGCACGGGCCCGCCGACCCTTGCGCGATGACGCATCCCAGGCCGACCCTTCGCCCTCACCTGATTCGTCCTCCTCGCCTGGGTCGAAATCGCTGCTGGGCTCCTGCGTCGACTTTTTCCGGCGCAGAGCACGCCGCGTCAGCCGTCTCCCCGGCGCCGCGTTCTCACTTGCCTCCTCGGCCTCCTCGTCCACCTCGCGGGCAACGTTGGCGGCTCTCGAGGCCCTTGTACGCCGTGTAACGGGCGCGTCGTCGTCGTCGTCGTCATCGTCTTCCTCCGCGGCCGCGGCCGCTGCCTCTTCTGTTGCTTCTGCCGACTCCATGACATCCTCGGCTTCGTCTCCGGAGCCTTGAACCGCATCTGCGTCACCTGAACCACTTCCACCACCCGCCGTCTCAACTCCCGAGTCCTGTACAGAGTCCACACCGAGCTGCCCACCCTCAATGTCACCAGCGGATTCACCCTCAGGCCTGGGTGTGAGCTCCTCTGGCTGGGGCGGATCAGGTACACTGCTTTCCTGGGTGACTTCCTCAATCGGCGGTGGGAGTTTCTTGAGCCCTTTCACGCCCTTGGTGGCCCTAGCAATCCGAGAAAAAGCCTCGGGGCTCTTACTCCTCGTGGCTGCCCTGGCGGACTGAGCGTGTTTGCCAGAAGCGGTAAGCTCGACAAACTCTTCAGCTTCCTCTGTGCGTGCGCGCGTCCGCCGCGTTGAGACCCCCGGCGTGGGAGGCTCCATATTCTGGGCTCTGGCGCTCCGCAAATTCTTGGGGTCGGTCTTCAGAGTGACGATTCTTGACGGTCTCGATGCACGTTGGTTTTGTTTCTTCTTTTTGTGAGCGAGTTCGCCGTCGTCGTCATCCTCGTCCTCGTCCTCTGGAGGTGTGTCGGCCTCTTCCTCCTCGCTGGTCTCCTTGTAATTGTGCTGCTGTGCCGCGACCTTCCTCATGCGACGCCCAGTTGCGTTTACAGGCGCATCCTCATCATCCTCGTCGTCGTCGTCATCCATGTAATCGGGTTCACTATCCTCGATGATGTCGTCGTCGTCGTCGTCGTCGATGTCGGAGCCACCGTACCGGTCTCGTCTCCTCCCAGGAGCCCTTCCCTTGGTCGAACGGGATCGTTTGCCGGCACCGCGACGAGGCTTTTCCTCCCGTTCGAGACCCGGCTCGAAGTTTTCGTCGTCCGAATCGGACTTGTTGACGTCGAAATCAAGGATGTCCCGTTTGCGCTTGGCGGGCATCGTGTCGTGCTTCCGTCAATTGAATTAACGGTACAGTCACAACGGCGCAGCCAGAGCCCAGTGGGTTCGAAATAGGCAGGCGCGTTAGGGTGTAGCGGTATCAGATGTGGCGGTGGTAGTGCGCAGGCATGGCATGCAGTGTCTTTGGGCGAAGCTCAATGTTGTGATGCGCTCTCTGACGGCGCAATATGACGGGCTCCTGCACAGGCCCTCGAGCCGCTTCCTGGCAGAAGCAGCACCGAGAAGCTCCCTGAACAAGGGTTTTGGCGGCGGTTTGATTATCAAGGAGCAAGCAAACGAAGAATGTTGGTGTGCAACCAAGCACGCGCCGAATCGAAGATCTGGATTTGACGTGGGGAGCGCAGCGAACGAAGGTGTGCAATGCGTGTGCTCCGAGCTGTCCGGCGACGTGAATCGAGAGAGCGGAAAATCCAAGATGTCTGGTCGCGTTCGCGCCAGCCACAGAGACCCGCCCCCAAAACCCACACTCGCGGTAGCTCCTCAGAAGTGGGCCCTCCCCACCACGCGACGCTACGTGCGAATCCATCGACATGGCCGGGAACCGGGAGAAAATCGTCCAGATTCAAAAAGACAGCATCGAGAACCCACATTGCCTACCTGACCACGACGCCAAAACAAAAGCCTGCAGTTCCGATGGCGCTAATTGGAACCCTAGCACCCGAACTTAGGTATCCTGCAGGTTCCCTTTCCTGTTTCCTATCTCTTTTCCTGCTCCTGTATCCTTTCCTGTTTCCTGTATCCTTAAGGACTACAAGTTTTGGGTGTTCCAACAAGGTTGTGCAGTTTATACGGGCTGCAGGCTTTTATTTGGGGAAGGTGCTGACCTCCAGGCAGAGCTATTCGGAGGATAGATACATGCCCCTATCTATCTGGTATATGTAGAGATCTGCCGATGCACAGAAGGCACTCGCCGAGACATTGATCGCACAGGTCGTGATCCCGTTTCCTGCCTGCCAGAAGATGTCCAACAAGATAGATTTCCCCAGGTCGGCGAGTGACGCCGGCCGCAAAACATACTCTTGGCTTTTGCAACGGCCGGGGCAGGGGTGTTGGGTTCGGCTCAGCCCTACCGAAGCCACCGATCAACCCACAGGTAGAGCCATGGCGGTCGGTGTCCAGCGTTATGGGGCCGATGCGGGTTTTGCACCCGCCCGCGCTTGGGTGGATCAGATAGCTGTCAATCTATGCCACCTACGTGGTACCTATCTGATGCTCGGCCTTCCATTATTACACACACAGGTGGGCAGGTAGACAGGGAGTTGGTACAGATGACTGCCAAGCAAGTACCACATACGATACCCCGTCTCCGGCCTGTCCCCACCGCGTTTCAAGCCAAGGCCCCGTCCGTCATCCCCTGGTGCCGGCAGACCCCGAGCCTGCCTTGGTGTGCCGGCCCAGGGTGTGGCATGGATATCAAGAAGCCAAAAGCAGAGTATAGGCAACAATTTAGAAATGGTTGTATCTCGAAGATACGGAATCGAGGTTGGGAAGCCTCGAAGGGATTGACTCCAGCCAGCCCAATGCCTGTTTCCCGGGGTCACAGCGCCCCTGCTTTGCTAGCTCGGCACAGATAAGGTACATGGTTTGGTAGGTAAGTATCTAAGAGAACATCTCTCTGTGAGTCTACCGATGGATATGTGGTTGCCTACTCGTGTCAACGACGCAGGTGCCATGGCTAATTTTTCCTCCTCTGCATTCTCAACTTCGGAAAGTCCAGCGGCAGCATCAATTTCACAATGGTTGTCTGCCTTTCTCCGGATTTCAGGGGTTTCGTTCTCGCTCCAATCTCGCGGAAGTACTGGTCCAGCTGCTTCTGCTCCACCCTCAAGTCATCCCTGAGCTCCTGCGTATCAAGCTCAAAGCTGTCAATGATGCACGCGAGCACGCAGCAGGTCGTCATAAGGAGGTCAATGTGGGGTTTCCGCATCTCGCCATTGTCAGAGAACTTCCTCCTGAGGCTGTCGAGAACAACGTCTGGAGCAGGCTTTAACTCGGTTCTGAGCTGGTCTCTCGGAGGCAGCTTTCTCACACCACGCTTGCCAGACTTGGTGTGGATGAGAAAGAGCATCAGAAAGTATAGGTAGCGCAAGATCCGCAGCCTCTTGAGCGACTCCTCGTGCTCACCGACTCGGCGGACCCGGTTGACCACAAACTTGGAGAGCGCCTGGACGGCTTCGTTGTTTTTGACAGCCTCCTGCCAGTCTCGGACGGGAATGGAATTGAGCACGTCCAGCCCGATGATCTGCTCAGGGTCATAGACGTCCTGGATCTCAGCTGCGTCATAGTTGCCCTTGGGCACCGGCTTCGCCCCGTCAACTGCGGCCTGCAGGTCTTCCCTTGTCGGCATGCTCGCTGCGGCCTCTCGTATTGACGCCATCAAAGCGGCCTCGCCAGCATCGGTGCCTGAAGCGCCGTCCTTGTTCCTGGGTGTGATGGCATTTTCCACCCGGGCAACAAGTGCCTTCTTCGCCTTCTTGGTGCCGAATGCCTGGCCAAGTTCTGTCCGAAGATCCGCAGTTGCCTGAAAATGGAGCGTTAGCAGGAATTCGACCTCGAAACCAGCCCCGCCATCGCGCTGCCGCCATGAGCGCGGGGGCGGCATTGCGTTTACCTGTTGTCCTCCCTGCTCGCCCATGGCCTCAGCTGATGCCTTTTGGGCTCGAACAGACCCTCGAACAGTCACCTTCCTCGCCTCAACCACCTCAAGCTCCCCAGTCTTGGGATCGAACATGCCAATATAGTGCCGCAGTAGGCCATCCCCATCTTTGGACTGATCTTCGCGACCGGTATAGTTGAGAGTCTTGTGGCCGGACGAGTACAGGAGTAGGTCGGTAGGATCCGACTTCCTACTCTTTCCCCCGGTGCTGCGCGCTTTGCTGTACGGCTGGAATTGGAGCGAAGAAGGTAGGCACAGCCCCGGCGTTGTCGCTATATGGATACGTTTAACCTGGTTAGTGTTTTGCACTTTTTGTAGGCGTTAGGTTCCCCAAGTAGGGGTTAGGCGAGACGATACCTATGACCGGCGGGAAATTCTTTGGCCTGACCAGCGAAGATACCCTGATGCCATGCGAATTGGGCTCCGCGCATGACTTTTCCGTGACAGCCTTCTTCGTCTTCTGGGCTGGCTCGTCCGCCCGCTTCCTCTTCTTTTCTGACATGGTAGGCAGCGCGCAGCTCTCCAAGACGAACAAGGAGACCCGGGATAATCGGTTGGAGGAACGGCTTCAAGAGAAGGCTTCAATTGTAGACATTATACGTGCTGGGTAGCCGGGGCCTTGGGTTCCTGCTTTGCCAAAGCCGACCAGTTGTCAGAGAATTTTTTTTTTTTTTTTTATTCTGCCACCAGAGCCACCTCCACCGCTTTCTCGTCGCAATTGACAGTGGGGAAGCCCCACTGCCCTTCACTGAAGATGGGGCTGCCCAGCCGCATCATTTATGCAGGAGCTTCCTGCAGCAGCCCACGGGCTCACGGAGACATGGAACCCGGTTCGGATGCCACAAATGGCCCCAGCATGCCTTTCAAAGGGACTTCACCTACCCTAGTCGCCGCCTTTGGCCAGTGCTGCTTTTCAAAATATCGAGGAGAGGGGCATACCACAACCAGAGGGAGGCAATTCAGTGGTGTGCGGGGGGGGCTAGATTGCGTCCACCCTTTTTTTTGTTCATTCAACTATGGCGTCATAGGCTCATACTGTTTGCTTGTGCAGGGTGCAATCTGTGTTGGTCGTCAAACATGCCTCCAAGTGCTGCTCAAACCACCGATTGACGAGTCCAGCCCTGAAAAAGTCTCTTTTTGAAGTGCCATCCATCAGTCCTCCTGTTCCATCCCCTGTCGGAATTGATGTGGTCGATTGGTGAATGTCCAAGCCATGTCTGGATGGAAGGTAATGGACTTGGTGTCGTTGCCGGAGTCGACGATGGCTGTGGTACTCTGCGCTATTCTAGCTGGCGTGGTTGAGTGTGCGTGGCGACATGTTTATTTGCTAGATGTCGGAGCAAGAAACGGTCAGGTCCATGATGCCAAGCGATACGAGCGATCGACGAAGTGCGGGGAGAAGAGGGGGAGGGGGAGATGTGAGGATCGAGCAAAAAGCAGGGCGACAAAGACTTACGACCGGGCTCTCATCTTTCTTCTCTTGCGCTTGAGGCGTCGAACTCGCTTCTTTCTCCACTTGGCTCTCATCTTGAACGAGGATTGCTGTGGGAGTTGTCCTGTTAGTGACGGGATGCGGACGCGGCGCGAGGAGTAGCTCGCGGATCGAGCCAGGGAAAAGAAGCGCATACTCTGCGTGTTGCAATGGAGTTATGCAACCACCGCCGGCGTGTGCGCGATGCTGCTGGGGATTTACGTACCTGTTCGTTGATGAGATTGTGTTGGTGATTGAGATCGTTTGGGGAGGAACTTCGAAAGCGAGATGCGGCTTGAAGAGGTATGGGAGGAGTGGGGTAGGCTCTCCTCGAGGGCGTCAACCCTTCCCACGTGACCGCATCGTCTTTGGTGACCTAGGTCGTCCCGGCGCGTTTCTTGGACACTGGTGGGGGAGGGGCTGTGTCCATGGCCAGACGTCACGAGGGCACGGACTTCGACCTTCTGGGTCGAGGCCTACTCTGCATTGATTGTATACTGGCTGTATTTTTATGCCCGTCACTTTCCTTCATAGACGCACCCAGCATGTCTTTATTTCCTTAGCTGCCTACCTACCTTTGAGTGAGTATTCAAAAATCCGCGAAGTAACATATCCTTCAGTTCCCAAGTTGTCCGTCAACTGCTGCACGGCTGCCCTGCATCTGGATTTGCGGGTGATTAACCCCAGGCCCGATCTGCTCCTCCCCGGTTCCAGGACACAAGTCCCCGCCTCTCATCAGCTCAAAGCTTATGGCGGCTGGCTGGATCGTTGGTGGACGGAGGCAGCAGTTTAATGTCCTCGTAGGGGAGGCCAAGGAACTTGTAGACAAAGTGCGATCTTCAAGAACGTCAACCCCTGAAGCCGAATCATGATGTGCGGTACGGCGGGTGGAGACTTACCTATCACTCCCGAAGAAGGGTTCTTCCTGCCCCAGCCTATTTCTGACCCAGAGCCAAGGAGCACCAAAGGCGCCTTTGCCCACGGCGTCGTCGGTGGTCCTCTTCAGTGCGTCCTTGTACTCTGGCGAGGCGGCGGCGTCGAGTATCTTCTCCACCTCGCCCGGCTCAAATAGGGGCTTGGAAGAGCAGCCTGGTTGACTGGTCTCGGGGAAAATGGAAGGGACCTCGGTTAGGATCTCCCGGAAAACCTCCTTCGCAGCCACGTCGCGGTGCGGAGGCGTCCAGAAGCAGTGGAATAAACAATGCAGCACCGTTTCGAAGGTATCGCGGGGGTAGCTCGCCTTGATGAAGAGAAGCGCCCGCATTGGCTGTATAACCCAAGGCCGGTTCCCCATCGCGGTTAGCAAGAGGCCGTAACCCACTACGGAGCCGCGCGGTGAAAGGGCAAAGATGACCGGGCCTTACAAGAACGGTCAAGCTCCTCGACATGAGATCCTCGGGCATGGTGATGCCGGTTTTCCCCACCCTCTCGGCCGCCCGCATCGCATCGAAGGAGGCATATCGGGCTTTCGCAGGGAGCGTCCAGGGCGGCTTGTTTCCGGACTTGGAGTTGATGCCGCCAATCAAGACGGGGATGAATCTGCGAGTTCGAGGTCTGATGAACAAACAAGACCCATGGCAAACACGGCGTCTCTTCTCCGCCTCTAGAGAGCACGAGGATGCGCAGCCAGCGCGAAGCCAGCCACAAACTTACTCTACATCAACACTATGCGATCGGAGCAGAGCCTGGTTCTTGAGGATGTCTACAAAGGCGATGTAGCTGTAGAACGAGGCTGCCGGGCTCGCGGAAGTGAGGTCAGCCAGGGCTGCAAGGCACGGGGTTCCTCGTGTGAAGTTCGTACCAATGTCGACATAACAGTCAATTTTACCGTTGGACATCGGTCTTTATTCTCTTGTTTCTTTTACCCGCCGTGTAGTATACTTCGCACCTGCCGATTGTCGGGTATTGCTAATGCGGGAGCCGGTGCGCGCCTCTTTATTGCGATTGATGTTTGTTGTCCGATGCAGCAGATGGAGGAGGCGTGGAATGGCTGGGTCAAGGTGGGTCCACACCAGGACCATGAGATCCGGTCTGTAAGAGCATGTGACGTGATTACATTGAGCATGTTCCATTTGCGAGCATGGTCGTACTAATCCCAATAATTAGCGTCGGCATGGTGAACAGGAACTCCCGAGCTTTCACTTCCGGCCTCCAGACGGTGCAGGCTTCAAAAGTGTTCACCCATCAGGGAGTGTCCAGCCCTTTAAGGGGAAACTGTACCCATGACAACATCAACAAACATGAAAGTGGCCGTCGTCGTCGGGGCGTCGAGGGGAATAGGGCGTCAAGTTGCGATTGACCTTGCGAGGAACCATTACAGAGGTTTGGATCCCCCGACCCGCAGTGCATCTGTGCAGGGCGAATTGCGAGGGTCCTCCTCATCTCGAGTGCGCGTCATATGAGCTAACTCATCCCTGAGGGCATCTTGCAAAGTCGTCGTGGCCGCCAAGTCTACTAGCGACACGAAAACCCTTACCCCGTTCCCACCAGATCCGAACTCGCGCGAGTCAACGATCAATACAGTGGAAAGGGAAATAAGGGAGGCCGGCGGTGAGGCGACCGCCATCCCTGTGGACACAAGGGACTTCACCTCCATCAAGGAGCTAATCGACCAGACTATCAAGGTAGGACGAAGATGGTCAACATTATCTAGCCTGCTCGGTTGCGAGATGGAAAAGCAGTCATGATGGTAATCGTGAACTTCACATAGGTATACGGTCGCATCGATGCGGTGATATATAATTCGGGGGCTATATGGTGGGCCTCGGTCCAAGATACCCCTATGAAACGATTCCAGCTTATGCAGCAAGTCAACCCAGAAGGACTGTACGGTGTCGTTCAAGCGTCTCTGCCCTATTTGAAAGAGAGGAAAGCCGGGCGTCTGGTCGTTGTGAGCCCACCCATTTACAGCCGCTTCGCCAGGGGCAAAACCGCCTACGCTATGGGGAAGGTGGCTATGTCAGTTCTTACCATTGGCCTGGCCATGGATCTCCGAAGAGAGGGGCTAAGCGACATGGCAATCACAAGTATCTGGCCTGCTGTTGTCAGTATACCCTCTCCCTCCCCGTCTTCGCACAGATAATGTCTCCGTTAACCATAAAACCCTTTGCCGCCGTCGTTGTCTCAGGCTATCGAGTCGGCGGCCACAGCGAGATTTACTCGAGAACACCCTGATGAGGCCAAGGACCTGAGGAAACCGACCATATTCTCTGATGCTGTCTTGGCCATCCTCAGGGCTCCTACATCCGTCGTCAATGGGCTTCTAGCACTTGACGAGGATTTCCTTCGGCTCTATGGAGGCGTGACCGATTTCTCTGGATACTCTGTTATCCCAGGGCCCTGTCCCCGAAGGATAATGCCCGCCAAGCTCCCCGACCTGACTGTTGAGGAGCAAGATAATGAGGGAAAGAGGCATGATAGCTCCAAGATCGCAAGTGGGTCGAAGCTGTAGCTCTGAATGGCGACCGAGGTTGGGCAGGCAATGCATAAGCAACTATTCTAAGCCCACCGCGCGGATAAGTCGGCGCGAATGAAGGCCAAGGTGGTTGCGTGCAGGGGACGTCGTGAACAAGTGGTGCGCATCACACTCGGGTAGCCAGCCGAGCCTTCCTGGCGTCGTCCTCCCTGCGGGCCTCGCTGCGGGCCAGGAAACCCTGGCGCTCCGTGTACGAGTGCTTTGACTTGCCGGCAAGTTTGAGCTCGTCCTGGATACCTTCCTTGTCCACGTAGCCAGCCCAATCCACACGGCTCTTTTCCAGCGTGGTGAGCTTCTTGGGCTCAGATCCTTTGGCCCCTTCTCTTGCCTTCATTCTTGCCGCAATGCCCAGGTTCAGGTCCGCTCGTTGCATCAGTTGCTCCGGAGCCGGTTCGAAGATTGATCTGAACGCCTTCCTTGGTCTGCGCTTTGGCTGCTCAGTGGAACTCGGATCCGTGTCTTCAGTCGAGGTCTCCATGTAGAGCTTTGCCTCCGCTGAGTCCCATGGAACGAACTTTTCCTCGCTGTGAACTTTACCCGCGAAGTTATATGACCGTTTTATCTTAACCATGCGGGACGAGTCTTGGCTGGGAGAGTTGCTGGCCACAGCTGTCTGCGATACAGTGGAGGCGTCTCCGGTGCTGCGGACGGCATCCGTGGCCGTCTCGCTCGCTTGCTTTTCCGGCAACTCTGGCCGCGCCGAGGGCTGGGGCCGATTCATCTCCGCCCATAACAAATCGACATCGATGGTCACCTGCCCGCTGGCGGCAAAGGATTTCCGTTCAGATTTTCTAGGCCTCGTCAGCAAATTCGGCGGCGGAAATTGGGGAAAGAGACGATGACCGGTCAAAGAGATGTATAGACATACTTTAATGCGCGCTGGCTGCGAGTTTTGATTAACCCACCCTGCCCTCCGCTCTCGTAATCCTGCCCATCTTCAAAATCCTTTCCTTTCCTACGCCGCTTGTTCTTTGCCTTTTGAATGATAGCTTCATCTCCGGAGTTCTCAAACCCCGCGTCGTTGGCTTCGTCCTCACCAGACGCTCGTTTCCGCTTCGTCGCTCCACTATCTTCGGCATCATCGCCTTCTGGGTCATCGGGCGAGGCATCGCGCATACCATCCTCGTCGGGTGCGAAGTCTGAATCCTCCGAGGAGATGTACTGGTCGTCGGGATCTGCCGCGAGCGCCATTGTGGCAGGTGAGGCGCTTGCTGACTGCCAAACTACCAAACAAACGTAGGCGATGTTGGGTTGTTCTAGTTCGTTGGTTGGTGTCGCTCGTGCGCACAATGTGCTGAGAGATTGATGTCGAATAATGGCTGTATCCTTGGGTGCCTTACGCCTCTGGCTGGCTGGTGGGAGGGTACCATTGAGCTTCGCCAAACTGAGCGCGTTGAAGTTCAGCCAGCCGCGACTACAAGGAAAATAAATATGTGGGTCCAACATCAAGTCAAATCGACCGAAAAGAGGGGCTGGCCTGTGTGATGATTGAGTGGATGGTGGGTTGATTCGCTGCCCGCTCTCTCTGCGCCGGTCACTCTCGCATCTCGACTCTCCGTGTTTAGGTGAGACGGGGATAATCAATATCCGATGCCCGATCTGCAATACATCTTGGGGCATGCTCCCCGCACAGGCGGCATGGGGGGTCTGGGGCTGGAGTGCATCGGTCTTGAGGTATAAATACTTGACGTAAGGCAGTAGTAGGCTGGCTGTTGTCGAGATACAGTGCATGCGCCCTCAAACGTACTCCAGGCGGCTGGTCCAAACAGAAATTATGGCGCATGAGAGTGTGTTAACTGATGCCGAGAGGGAGTATTTCCTTCAACACGGTTGGATCAAGTATGTCTCCACTGGCTAGCAGCGTTCAAAAGTCGATTCATCAACGACTTCTCCTGTATCTCTGCATATATTGAGCTACTGACCATGTTCTGACCGATAGGATCAAGGGTGCATTCACCAAACAGCAGGCCGAGGAGATGATTAAGGACGTTTGGGTGCGTCTTGGGATGTCTCCGACGGATAAAAGCACCTGGACAGAAAAGCGCATCAACATGCCCGAACATGGCACTTTCGATGCCTCCGAATTTGCCCCGAGGGCGTGGGCAGCGGCTAGCGAACTCTGCGGTGGCGAGGCCCGTATCGATCCGGCATGCCGCAACTGGAGAGACACATTCATAGTCAACCTCGGGAGTGAAGGTGGTGTCGATGTCCCGCCCCAGGATCTGGATGGCTGGCACGTTGACGGCGACTTCTTCGTCCACGTATGTAACGAACCTTGACTGAGATGATCGTGGGCGGCGCCTGTCGGAGTATCGACTACCTAGCCTAGGAACCTAGCTAATGCAGAACACACCACCTAGTACCTAGATAGCCCCGAGCAGGGCCTCCTGATCATCACCCTCTTCACAGACATTGTGGAAGGAGGAGGGGGTACGATGATTGCCCCTGACGCAATGCCAACAGTCGCGCGCCACCTGTACGAGCACCCCGAAGGTGTGTCGCCTCGCATGGTCCCTCGTGGAGAGCTAGACTTTGAGAAAGAGAGAAATCTGGAGTGGTTCAATAGCCTAGCCGCTAGTTCGACGCGGTTTGTGGAGGCGACGGGCGACGTGGGCGACGTATATCTGCTGCACCCGCTGATGCTGCACTCGGCGTCGTCAAACCCGCTCCGTCGTGCTCGCATCATCACGAACCCGCCAGTCTTGCTGCGGGCGCCTTTTTGCTTCAACAGGCCGGATGGTGACTACAGTCTCGTCGAGCTCAGGACCCTGCGGGCCCTCGGAAAGGAAGCCCCTTTACATTGGGAGATCAAGGCTCCTAGAGAGCGCATTGTGCCTGAACGGGTCAAGAGATGGGAAAAAATGAAGCAAGAAGAGGCTCGGAGAATGGAGCAGGCCAAGACAAAGGCGGTCCATTGATCAGGCCCACCAGGGTCCTCCGACATGCAGGAACAGTGTGTATGTACAGTGCTAGTACAAAAACGCGACAGATATGGAGTCCACCATGCTGCATGTAAAACTGCACCCCACGTCACTGGGCTGAGGTGGGCACGCCAGTCCGATCCTGAGAACAGAACCAGCTCCATCAAGGGGAATACTACTTGGGTCGTAATCTGCTCACCGACCGAGGAGATCTTCTGCACCGCCTCTTGTCTTTCAATATTCTAAACACATTTCTCCTATATACCTATGTTTTTCCCTCCGCGCCTCTCGACATAGATTGTTGGTACCTCGGTACACCCCTACCAGCTCGTCTTTCGCCTCGTCGCGTGGCTTCCGACTCGCATTACGCGGATGCGATCAGACCTGCCCGCCTACACCCTCCACCATGAGTGACTCTGAGGAAGCGCTCGTCGCAGACGAGGCCCAGATGCGAGCCTTTCTTCCTGCATCGTTTGGCAAGAAGGACAAGGAAGCAGACATTGCCGCTCAAATAGAGAGAAGCAGACGCATCGTCAACAACAAGCAAGCTAAGAAGGTGCAGGACAACGCCGAACCAAAGACGTCAAAGCCTGATTCTGACGACAACAGCTCGGATGACTCCGACTCCGACTCCGACGATGCCGATGAATACCCGGTATCCCACGAGCTGGTCCTCAAGACCCACGACAAGGCGGTCACGACCGTATCGCTTGATCCGGCCGGCTCTCGGCTCGTGTCCGCTTCGCTCGACTGCACCATCAAGATGCATGACTTTGCTTCGATGACACCGACGACTCTCCACGCCTTCAAGAGCGTTGACCCGTGGGAGACCAAGAAGTCGGCTGCCTCAGCCGAGTCGCACCCGATAAACCTCATCCAGTTTAGTCCTCTTTCGGGGAGCGTCTTCCTCTGCATATCGGCTCACCCTCAGGCCAAGATCCTCTCCAGGGATGGTCAGATCCTGACAGAGTTCGTCAAGGGCGACATGTACCTTCGGGATATGCACAATACCAAGGGGCACATCGGGGAGATCGCAGCCGGCGACTGGAGCCCAATGGACAAGAACCTATGTGTCACAGCAGGATCTGACAGCACCTTGCGGATATGGGATATCAACAATAAGAGGTCCCAAAAAGACGTCATTGTCTTCAAATCCAAGGCTGCTGGCGCTGCTGGCCGCTCCAAGATGACGGCAGTTGCATGGGGGTCGCCGGCCCAGGGAGGGAGCAGCGTCCTCGTGGCGGCTGCGCTAGATGGTTCATTGGTTATTTACGGCGGCGAAGGCCCATTCACGCGGCCGGCTGCCGAGGTGAGAGACGCGCACAAGCCCGACACCTGGACGAGTGGCCTCGATATCAGTGCCGACGGCCGCATGATCGTTACCAGGGGTGGGGATGACCTCATCAAGCTTTGGGACACGCGCAAGTTCAGGGAACCGCTTGTTGTCGCGCCGCACCAGTCTACGGCGGACAGGTTTCGCATGACCAACATCAAGTACTCACCAAACTCCACCAACATCATCACCGGGTCCGCAAATGGTGACTTGCACATCCTGAACCCCGGGACACTGCGGCCGGAGCTTGTTACTCCGATCACACCTGGCTCCCCTCTGGTTGTGGTCGATTGGCACGCGAAACTGAACCAGATAATCACAGGGTCTGCGAACGCCGAGACCCACATTCTCTACAATCCATCCATGTCCTCGCGCGGCGCGCTCGAGGTCATGTCACGGGCACCCAAGAAACGACACATCGACGACAATTCATCTTTGACCATGGATCAAAGTGTCGGAATTTCGGCCGACTCCATCATCACCCCGGGCGCCGGCGTCGGGACACGACGGAGTGGCGTCACTGCTTCTGGAAGATCACTGGACCCGAGGAGGCCGCAGGTCCCCAAGCACACACCCTTCGAGAAGAGCCAGCCAGATGAACGGCATATCGAAGAGAACATTCCTCTTAGTCGCATGCTCCACGAGGATCCTCGCGAAGCCCTGCTCAAGTATGCCGACATCGCCGCCAAGGATCCCATGTTTACAAATGCTTGGAAGGATACCCAACCGGTCACGCAGTATACGGAGGGGAGTGACGAGGAGGCTGATGAAGGCCCGGAGAAGAAGCGGCAAAAAAAGTAGACGGATTTAATGGAAATGGAAGACACGGTGCTAACAAGTCTATGGGGGTGAATGTGCACAATCTACGTGCCTGGCATCGGCGGCGATGAGATTCGGGTTCCTCGCACGTGGAAACCTCGGTGCCTCTGTGGGGGTTGTGCCAGGAGGGAGACTGGTGGAAACCAACATACGACGGCCATGCACCAGGAGGGTCGCTGTGCTCTGCCACGTAAGATGCCCGATGCAGGCGAGCTTTCGCCATATGTGAAAGTCAAACAGATGACAAAAAGGGGAGGGGGAAAGAAGAAGGTGAGAAAAATGTAGTCGCTTTCGAGATAGATGCCGCAACCAAGGCGGGCGCAAATTGGGGGCTTCCTCTCCGTGGCTCCTTGGAATGCGGCTGGAATATCCCAGTCTAGGAACAGCTGGGAATTCTGGACGGGGCTGCTGATTTGGGGTTAGCGCCGGATGGGGGCCCAAGCGTCGCTGCCTCAGGCATTGTAATTAAGTGGGGTTTGGATGAGTGGCTACCTCCAGTCCCATCACACACGAATCTTGTCGGTCGGTCGTGGCCTTCACTCCCCATCATCAAAGGCGACGAGGTGCGCGCATCGAAAAAAATCGCCAAACCGCCTCGCGATCATCGGCAGCCATCACCAAAAAGTCGGAGGCTTCATCTCCACCTGATTTCGGCCCCCATACTTTACCCGAAACCACCATTCGTTGTCCCCCAGCCTGTCTATTGCCCGTCTGGCATACGTGCACGCCTTC
>JNVV01000050.1:74286-112674 GCA_000733355.1 Falciphora oryzae
AATGAAATTGAACATATCAACTCAAGTGGCACGCAGCATTGATGATGGGTATCAGGACAATAAACGTAGCACATTGACATACCTCAAGTGCAGGCTAGCACCGGACAACAGTCCACAGAGTCGGAGATAGGTTGGTCGAATAGTATCATATCAGATACCTGCCGGGTAGGACCCGCACAGGGACGTAGTTTATATATCGATACACGGGCCCAAGCCCAGCTCGCAGAGCCAACACTGACCCCGTGCCACGAGAGAATCGTGATCTGTCAGATGTCCGTCGAGGGCCCGAGACGGCATCGCTAAGACTACACGTGCCGCCGCGACTCCCTCCCACGAGCCATCAACTATTTTTTAGGTGCCCAGCCCCCAATGCCAGAGCCCTATAAGGGTGATGACTCGACGCTGGCATGCCGCCTCGTACAGTGAGAATGTGGTCGTCCACATGCCACGCAATGGATCGCGACTGACTAAACGCTCCAGAGACCAACCTAGCTGCGTTCGACAAGGCTTGAGGGCAAAAAAAAAAAAAAAAGGCCAAACGCCAAAAGTCAGCCAGCCAGCCCTGCCCGTAGCAAACAACATGTTAGCCTGACTGGGTCCCGGAGACGACCAGCCAACAATCCTCCTCTTCATATGGTTTCTCCAAAAAGGACCGCAAAACCCATATCATGAAACGTCCCCAAGTATGACCATCATCAGAGATCTGGTACACTGGCAGTCCAATAACGATGATTAAGAAAAGGGAAGCTCACGTCTCGCATTACTAAAACGCTGGAATAGTAACGCTCATAGAGGAAACAACAATAAGCTGAGAAAAACGAGTAAAGAACGAGCAGGACAAAGCGACATATCGGGGAAGGGAAAAAAAAAAAAAAAAGGATAAGACGAATAAAAGAAATGAGGCGAGGAATGGAGCAAAACAACAAATCCAATACCCAGGACCAAGAGAAAGAGAGAGTGTGTGTCCGCATATGCCAGTGAGTTTCAGAGTGTGTATACTCTTGTCCGGGTCAGAGACAGTGAGAGAGGAGAGGCCGTGGGGTCCCCTGCGGTCATAATAACAATATAAGGGTTGTTGGCATAGGCTGTGTACTAGTATTTTGATCATAAATCATAACGAAGACGAAAAAAGGGCGGAAAGGAGGGAGACGAGCCGCGACACGTTATCGTGTGTTTGTCAGGAGGGGACGCTCCGGGGCGTAACGTCTCCACTGCGTCGCCGTGCAAGGCTCTGCTGTTGCTGCTGTTGAGCCTTGGAGGCATTTGAGATCATGCGGGCTTTATTGCGGACAGACGAGAGCCGCGATTTGATCATCTGAATCACTGTTGGGCAAGAATGTTAGCAAAGCTTGGTTGATCAGAAGTGGATGAACAAGAACTGGTAGGTCGCTATAACTATGTAGAGAGGGAGAGAGAGCCGTCCGACATGGGGGTAAAACCTACACTTCTGTACTGACTGTTTGTCATCCACGTTGATCTCGACTTGGCCGTCGTCGTGAGTACCACTGCCACCATCGTCCACGACTCCCGAGGCGCGTCGCTTAGGCGTGCTCCCCTCGTTATCGAGAACAGCCTCGAGCATGCGTATGGCTGTCACATACGAGATCTCGCACCCGGCCAGATCCTCGTTAGTGATCTCATTGATCGCAGCCGTCCGGCTCATTTCCACGGCGCGGTCGTACATGAGCCTCTCGGCCGTCACGCCCGCTGTGAGAAAGACACCTTCGGTGCTGGCACTGTTTGCAGCCTCGGCCTCTCGGGGGTGGTTGCCTGGGTGGCTTGGGTGGTCGTCAGGCAGGCGCCTCTGCGCCTCGAGCAGCCTTAGCCTGACCACCTCGGCCTTCTCCAGCACCTCGTTGAACCGGGATCGCACCCATTGGACAGCTGAATTTATCCGCAGCGACATGGTCTGCGCGTTGGCTGAGGATGGCGCGCTGCTGCTGGTACCGCCGATGGTCTGTTCGCCCCGGCTCCGCCTGGCCCACCAGAGGCTGGCGATGTCCATCGACTTTGCGAGGAGCGTCAGCGCCTTGACATAGAGCACCAGTGCCTCCTCCGACAGCGCCACGATGGCCTCAACGGTGAGCACGTCTTCTTCGCTGCCCGCCGCAAGCCTGTCGGCTACTGGCGCGCCCCCGAGGCCGTGCTCGACCGAGGGCGCAAGCGGCACGAGCTGCTTGTATTTGACCTCGGCGAACCCGTAGACAACGTCGCTCCGTGTCGCATGCTCCTCAATCAGCTGCACCACACGCGCGTCCTCGTCGACCGGAGTCCCCTGCCTGCCGTCGCCGATCAGCCCGATAGGCGGCGCCGGGGTGGGATAGCTGGGGAACGGGGCATACAGCTCGGGCGGCGACGCCGACGCACCCTTGCCCAGGCCAGCCGGGTACTTGATGCCCAGTAGCCTCAGGCTCGCGTCTTGGATCGCCTTGGTAATGAAGGAGGCCGTCGACCCGGGGCTCCCCGAAAGCGACCCCTGGCGTTCGTGCCCGTGGTGCCTCTGCGTCCCCTGCGCAACCTGCATGGCCCGCGACGGCGCTGCCGGTACCGCGCCCGTTGTCGAGGTGGGGTTGCCCTGCTGGGTCTGCCTCCGTACCATCTGGCCCGACTTGGGCGATACCGACGCGCCGTGCGTACCGCCCAGCCGCGGATTGGCCGCCATCTCGTCCGCGAAGGCATTTACTTCGACGTGCTTCTTCTCGACCACAACGTAGTCCCGCTCAAAAGCCACATCTTGAGCCGCCCGCTCTTGCTCCTCGCTTTGCCCACGCCGTGAGTCACTGCCCCTAGAAGGCTCGTAGTTGGCCACCAGGGAGGAACTCGGTGAGGGCGAATCGCGACCCACCGGCCGGCTCACTGAAGCGTTGGATGCACCCCGGCGGCGCTCCCCGTGCATCACTGTCCTGTTCGGGGCAGACGCCGACGGCTGGGCGGGCGGCCTCCGGACGGGCAAGTTCTCCAATGCTGGCTCGGCCTTTGGCGAATGGCTCGCTCGCGCCGTCGACTCGGGGCCTGGGTGCTGCCGCCTGCCCTCGGTCGACTGGCGAGGCGCAGGCCTCTCTTGCGGCGAGGCCGGGGCCTCATCGCCTCTTGCCGAGTCCTGGTCAGTTGGGCAGCGGCGAAACGAGTGCCTGCGAGGCGATGCAACAGGGTCGTCCGTCCTCGACGCCGTCCTCACCTCCTTGGCTGTCCTCTGGTCCGACTTTGGCACGTCATCCTCGACAAGGCCGGGGATGGGATTTATAACGATGGCATGGTTGAAAAAGTTCTCGAAGCTCAAACGCTCGACAGGATTCCGCTTAAGCAAGGCCCGAACGAGAGACTTCATCTCGGGGCTAACGACAGTCTCACGGGGGAACTTGATAACGTCCTCGGCGGCCTCGATCTTGCGTAGCAGCTCTACGTGATTGCTCGCGCGAAACGGGGGCCTGCCTGTGACCATCTCGTACAGAACGGTGCCGACGGACCAGAGGTCCGCCTTTGCATCGTATCTCTCATAGCGGAGGATCTCCGGAGCCATATACAGCGGCGAGCCGCACAGGGTTTCGGCCAACGAGGTGGAGGGCAGCACTCTGGCGAAGCCGAAGTCGGCCAGCTTAAGCATAGGCAGCGATGACAGGCCGGCGACTGGGATGAGCGAGTCCTGACTCGCCGTCAGGATGGGCCTGGCGGTTTTGTTGGCGTCGCGGTATTCAGGCGACGGTAGCAGTAGCAGATTTTGGGGTTTTACATCGCGGTGAACGAAGTTGCCCTCGCGGAGGAACTTTAGGGCGCTGGCAAGCTGCTTGAGGAAGTGACGGATGACGACCTCGTTCAGGCCCGAGTTGAGGGCGCTCGGGTACTTGCGGGCCATGTCGTGGGTGGCCGGATGGGTCAGCAGCTTTTCGCGCTTGCGAATAAAGAGCGAAAGGTCGCCCAGCTCGCAGTACTCCATCATGAGGTTGATGTGCGTGGCCGACTCGACGCAGTCGTGGAGCGCGACGATGTGGGGGTGGCGGAGGGTCTTGAGTATCTTGATCTCGCCGTACAGATTCTCTTTGAGCTTCTTATTGAGACGGGCCAGCTCGACAGACTTGATGGCGACAGCGGCGCCCGAGACCTTGTGCCTGCCCATGTAGACCTGGGCAAAGCTGCCCTTGCCGATCTCAGCGCCGATGGTGAACTGACCGACCGAGTCATCGCCAGGCCGTGCCCGCCTGGACGAGCTGGAGGAGGTCCGATCGGCCATGGTGGATGGGTGGTGTGCCCGCGGGCTACAGGAGGCGGGATCGAGGGCGTCGGCCGAGGGAGGAGGCGGTCGGGCCCGTCATGGAACAAAGTTGGCGGTGCAGACAGGCAGGTAGGTAGGCAGGAAGGCTAGCTGGTTCACGGCTTCGAGTCGATGGGGGACGAGGACTGGGACGGGCCGGTGAGCGGCAGGGAGGACGGGAAAGCAGGAGCTCAACAGAGGCCCGAGTTGCACCCGTCAGCGTGTGGCTGGATGGTTAGGTGCGAGAAGGGGAAAGGCAGGGTGAAGCTCAGTCAGGGTCGGAGCTAAGTCAGGTCGAGGCAGTAGACATGGGGGATAGGTCGATGCCTCAGGTTGGGTGCAAGGCCAAGACTGACAACCGCCGACTGGCGAGTGACAACGGACTCGGTCCGGCACCGCCCCGATAGGTCGAGGCAGCTGAGATAGGCCGGGAGCAAAGGTGGTAAGGTGCACTGGCCACGATGAAAGCACACAGCGCAGATGCGTGTGGGTGATAGAACCGGGCTGCAAGTCCCGTCAATCATTCAGTCCTTGCAGAATGGATGGACCGCCCGCCCGCATTGACAGCCTTCGTGGCGGGGACTGGAGGGCGGGTGCGGTGGAGACCTGGGCTTGGACACAATGGATCGCATGCACCGCAGGCGCGGTACTTCCACCCAGCCCGTGTTTACGTAGGCACCGACGTCGCACTGCGTCGGCACGCTTTTATCTTTACGGCAGGCTCCAGCGCCCATCCGAGCAACCCCGGGGCCTGGACCCACCGTCACGGGCATTATCCCCAGGGTGCTTCGGTAGTGCGACGAGCCAAGAATCCCGTCTCCATGTGTTTGTTTTTGACACCTTTTCCAGTGATTGTGACGCATATCCCCCAGCTATTTTCTCGCCAAAATCCCGCTGCACGGTCAACGCAAATTGCTGGCGGGCCGGGGCCTGCTGGGAACGGGCCTCGGCCATCAAGGGACCACGCACCCACGATACATGCAGGGCAGCGTCGATTACAGGGTGCCTACCTCTGCTACCTAACCGAGATCGGTTAGTTCTTGTGGTTGTGTGGGCTTGTGCTGCAGGCGGCCGCGACGTGGCACATGGAGAGCCTGGTCCAAGGAATCTTGAATCTTGTATTTCTCATGCGTGCTCAGCGAGGCTCCTTTTATTCTCCTTCTCGTCTCCTTGCCAGGCCTGTGTCCGTTCCTGTTCGGACCCGTTCCCGTCATTCCCCATGTCAAAAAGCGCGTCACTTGGATCTGATGAGTTTTGATGAGCCAGGCTCCCCGGTAGCACAGGCGTCTGTGCTTCTCTCTTCGCCTTTTTTATTGCAGGTGTCGTGTTTATTGCCTCCTGCTCTGACCTTCGTCATTCCCCACAACAAAACGTCACGAGGCCACAGCCCATGTGGTCTCGATTGACGGGGGCAATCACGCCGGTCCTTGACTCGCCTAGTCCGCATTCACATCACCACGACAACAACAAGGGCAGATAAGCGCAGTCCCAGTAGTGTGATATCACTCACCCCTGAGTTGGTCAGTTCGGAACCTGCATATGGAGTGATAAGGGCTTTGAACTCGATAGTTGAGCACTTGTAATAATAGGAAAAAGAAAACAAGGCCTTGGAATGGAAAGGGAAAGATTCACAAGGACAAGGGAAAGGGGAATAGGGGTTCGGGAAGAATCCCAGCAGTAAGTACCTTGTGCCTTGATGACAAACTCTCACGGGCAATACCGCATGAATGGATGATGGCTTCTGCGCGGGCTGGTCTATCTTGATAGCACCTTCTAGTGCATCTAGTGTCAATCCCGCTCCCTCCGTCTCCCACATTTGCTTTGGTGTATATTTTCTTCTCTCGCTTTCTCTAGCTTCTTGACACCCCCAGCTGCCCATGCACAACCACCCTAGTGACCACCAGACTTTTCTACCGTTGGCAGCTCTTGCAACGCCTCCCCAATGATCCGGAGCGCCTTGCGAAGCTCCTCCTCCGTAATCACCAGTGGCGGGGCGAACCTGATGATGGTCCCGTGGGTGGGTTTGGCCTACGCCACTGTCAGCCTCATCGTCATAGTCACTGTGGCTCAGGCAGGGAAGGGCCATGCTTCAGGAGTAAGAGGTCGGGAGAGAAAGATTTGTGCCACATACCAGCAACCCCTTTGACTTCAAGAGGATACACAGATCCCACGCAGACCGGCCCGCGGCAGCCGACTCGTCAATCACAACGGCGTTCAGAAGGCCCTTGCCCCTGATCGTCTTGATGATGGGAGACTTGAAGGCGGCCAGGCCACCACGGAACAGCCTACCCAGGTGGTCGGCCTTCTCGGAGAGCCCGCCCTCCTCGACAAGCTCGAGGGCGCGGATGGAGACGGCGCAGCCGAGTGGGTTGCCGCCGTAGGTCGAGCCGTGGGTTCCAGGCTCGACAACGAGCATGACGTCCTTGTTTGCGAGGACGCAGCTCACCGGGTACATGCCACCCGAGATGGCCTTGCCCAGCGTCACAATGTCGGGCTTGATGCCAGCCCAGTCGCAGCAGAGCATTTTTCCGGTGCGTGCAATGCCCGTCTGGATCTCGTCACAGATAAAAAGCACGTTGTGCTTCTTGCAAAGCTCGTTGGCGCGGGCCAGGTAGTCGTCGTCCGGAACCACGACGCCAGCCTCGCCCTGGATGGGCTCGACGATGAATGCGGCTGTTTCACGGCCGTGGGCCTCGAGAACGGCCTCAAGGTCGGCCAGGTTGTTGTACCGAATCGGCTGTCCGGTCGAGGGGTTGATGGCTCCGATGTTCGGGACATAAGGGCCGTAGTTGTCGCGCGACTCCGGGTCGGTGGACAGGGATATGGCAGTCATCTGCAGCGAGGTTAGAAAGTTACAAGAAGGGCTCGGGGCAACGCACCGTGCGGCCGTGGAAGTTGTCGGCGGCCGAGAAGATCAAGGCGGCACCCTGGGGCACCTTCTTGACCTTGTAAGCCCACTTGCGGGCAATCTTGATGGCCGTCTCGACGGCCTCAGCACCCGTGTTCATGGGCAACACCATGTCGTAGCCAAATGTCGAGCGCATCTTGGCGGCCCAGACGGGGAAGACATCGTTGTGGAACGCTCTCGAGCTTAGCGTCAGGCGACCGGCCTGCTCAGTGAGGGCCTTGATCAGCTCCGGGTGACAGTGGCCTTGGTTGACGGCGCTGTATGCAGACAGCAGGTCGAGATAGTGCTTGCCCTCCGGATCCCACACGTTGACCCCTTGGGCGCGGGCAAAGACAACAGGTATGGGGTGGTAGTTGTGGGCAGCATACTCGTTCTCGGCGTCAATGGCCGACTTTGTTGATGACGAGTGGAATCGCGACGAGGACGGCGAGTCGCCGTTGGTGGAAGCAGCTGCTGGAGCCATGGTGGCGCGGATGGCGACGAGGACGATGGTGATATGGGGGTGAACAAGAAAAAAGAAGATGGAGCGAGCTTCCTGTGTTTTGTCTGGCGGCTACCTAGGTCTGGGTACCTGGGCAGGGAGGCACATGCAAGTTTTGGTCTCGGTAAGGGGTGGATTGAGAGAGAGGGGGGGAAGGCAGAGTTTGTTTGTTTCGATATGGTGCTGGACGGGGGTTTGCTTTTAGTTTTCTCTCTCGTTTTTGTCTTCCAATGTTGGCTTTTCATCACGCACCATCCTCGACTGCCCAACGTAAGGAGATGGCATGCGAGCGAGGGGCAAAAACCGGGGCCGCGGCTGCTTGATATAGCCAGGCAGGCTGTCAGCCCCTCCAAGGCCCGCCCTGCCCGGCGATGGCCTTCCTCGCGTTGGCCAAGCCGGTCCGGCCGCGGCGCTCGACTCGCCAGTGGCGCCCAGAAGCCGGGGGCGCTGGAGCATGCATGAAGCGGCGCCTGTTGATCCGCCACACTAGGCTCCTAAGTGCAGGTGCAAGCGGCTTCGGAGTCATGCCGGTGGTTGTGCAGCACAGTATTTGACATTTGCTATGTTCACGTGCGCCGTTTTGGTAGCATGGTGCTTGCTGGCGATTGCCGAAGCAAGCCGCTCGCTCGCTCCCAGGCAGGAAACCCCCAGTCAGCACGCGGTTCCCACTACGTAATGGTGAGGTTTGCCCACGGCAGCCGGTCCGTCAGTCAGCTTTGCCAGTTGGAAGGGACTTGATGGGATAGGTTGCATCCCCCTCTGATCCCCCCACCTGTCTCCAAAGGGAAGTGGGCGGGCGGGCGCGTCTGTCGCGCCGAGCTCCGGCTGGCCAATCAGCTCAACCAACGTACTATTTTTCGATGTCGACATGGGCACAATGGAACCTCAACACCGCAACAGATGACAACGGGGGAGTATACTCGTCTCTGTACGCCTCCGTATTATGGCCATTCGACCATTCGACCTTCACGCAGCTTACCTCCCCTCTGATCCAGCACCCCGGGCGCCCGCGATGGAGCCGTCGGGAGGTGCGGCCACCTTCGCGCTGCTGCTGGCGTGGCGCCTTGCCAATGCCTTTTGTGTTCGCACCTTCTTCCAGCCAGATGAATACTTCCAGGCCCTCGAGCCGGCTTGGTCCATAGTCTTTGGCCCGGACAGCGGCGCCTGGCTCACTTGGGTGCCGTCCATCCCCTTGCTCCCCCTAGCACCATCCACCGACCTGCCCATCTAGACGTAACCACCCGTCATCGCCCGAGCTCCGTCCTGACCGCAGACGCTGCTGGCGTATAGGAATGGCAATACCAGATGCGGTCGTCTATGCACCCCTTGCTGTTTGCAGGTCTCTATCTTGGCCTAGATAGCCTGATGCAGCTCCTTGGGCTATCTGTCCATATCAGGGCCAATGTCCTGGTGGCCGCTCCCACCGCACTCCAGGCTGTGTTCGCTGCACTCGGCGAGTTCTATACCTGGAAGTTGGCATACAATGTACACGGCCGTTCTCGACCCGTCGCTGCTGCCGCCGTATGCCCTGCCGCCTCTTACCTGCCGCCCCTTCCGACCTCTTTCGTTGCCTCCTGGCTGACCTGTTGCTGTCCCTTTCGCCTCTCTAGCTGTGGATGACCGTGTTGAACCCGTGGCAGTGGTATTGCTCCACAAGGACCTTCTCCAACTCGATCGAAACCACCTTGACGGCCATGGCACTCGCTTACTGGCCATGGGACCTCCTCGGTGCCGCCGACGCCGTGCGCGGTGCCAAACCAACCAGCCAGCCCGGCCCTCCGGCGCCTCCCTCAACTCGTGGCTTGAGGAAGTCACTGCTGCTTGCAGCTGTAGCTGTCATGCTTAGGCCGACCAACATCCTCATCTGGCTGGCCATTGTCACACTCACGCTGACACGGTTCTCTCTCGACGGGGTGTCGCCCCTCACGCCCAAGACTGTGCTCAGCCTTGCCATTGATGCCGTTGTGTGCGGATCCTCGGTGCTCGTCGTATCTTTGCTCTCGGACCGCTTCTACTTTGGCTTCTGGACCTTTCCGCCCTTCAAGTGGCTCCACTTCAACATATCCCAGGCCCTGGCCGTCTTCTACGGACGCAACGACTGGCACTACTATCTGTCGCAGGGCCTGCCCCTCCTCACCACTACCTTCCTCCCTTTTGCCCTAATCGGACTCTACAGGTCCACCGGCTTGGCCGCCTCGTCCAACGCTGTCAGGACCCTGTCTTTTGCCGTCTTCGCCACGATCGGGGCGCTGTCTACCATAACACACAAGGAGGTTCGATTTATCTACCCCTTGCTCCCTATCCTCCACGTCATAGCCGCGCCGCATGTCTGCTCCTACTTTCTCTCGGAGCCTGCATCCTCCGCCCCTGCCTCTCCCAAGGCCAGAGCTGTAGCACGCCCTATCCTCAGGCGCAAAACCCTGCTGGGTGCCCTTCTGGTGATAAACGCGACGGTCGCAGGCGTTCTGTCGTTGCTTCACCAACCTGCCGTTCTCTCCGTCTTGAACTTCCTCCGTGGAGAATACGAGAGTCTGCATCCCGATGGCCCCGCCCTTCGCCTGCCATCTAACGGCTCGTCGGCTCCCGGTGTTGAGAATTCTGGTCCTGGTTCAAACGAGCCCTTTGTCCTCTTCCTCACCCCCTGCCACTCCACTCCGTGGCGGTCCCATCTGGTCTACCCGGGTCTTCGGGCCCGCGCGCTCACGTGCGAGCCTCCGCTGCACACCCAGCCGGGCACGAGGGAACGGGACGAGTACATGACCGAGGCCGACCGGTTCTACGCGGATCCTGATTCCTTCCTGGCCAGTGAGATGTGGCCCGGCCTTTCGTCGGATGCCAGCCAAATCCCGCGCTACATTGTCGGTTTCGAAGGGATCCAGGACGACCTGCTGCGCTTCTTCAACAGTCCGACGGGCTCAGGTGTCGGGCTCGGCATCAAGCCCCGACGCGCATGGGAGGGCTGGAATGGCTTTTTCAACGAGGACCCTCGGCGTAGAGGACAGCTTGTTGTATGGAAGATGGACAAGCCGGTGAAAACACCGCCGACAGGGCCATCATGAACCTGTACTGAGCAAACGAACCGGGTTTCTTCCTAACTGCGCTTCTATCCCTGACATGGGCGTCCTCTATCCCAGGGGCTTCTCGATCACACACGGCGGCTGATATTGTGTGGTGTTGGCCTATAATGGCTCCACGAGATGCTGGGCTGGTCTTGGACAGCCCTGATCTGTGAATATTCTACATGATCGAACTGGGGCTCGTAAACCATGGCGCAAGTCTAATCACTAGGCTGTGTTTGCATGTGGCCAACCAAGAAGTGCCCGGTAATATTGAAACCAAGCATTGAACAAACTTGGGTGCACAGGAACCAAGCCAGGGGCTAGGGCCAGTATTACCACGAGTAAAAAACAGAGATGGCGAGGAGAAATGATCGGGGGAGCTCTTTAGAACATGAAGTCAATACGGAAAATCCTCGTGAACAAAATAGCGACAAGACAAACAAGACGCAAACAGAGAGAGCAAGGAAAAGCGAAAAAGAAAAAAAAAAAAAGAAAAGAAGAAAGGAGCAAGAATAGTGATGAAAGAATATATAAGAAGAAACCGCGAAGAGAGACGGCGTGAAAAAAAAGGAAACAAGCCTCGAAAGGAGTAAGGGGAGGGGGAGAAAGGGGTGATCAAGCCGCCAAAGTTATATAAAGGAGTCAAAAAAAAAAAAAAAAAAAAAAAAAAAAGTGGAAATTTTCTGTATGGGTTGATGAGACATGAGGGCGGGCGAAAAGAAATCTCCAACCTCTCCCTTCTTGATTTTCTTTCCTTCTCGTTTTCCCTTTCCGGACCGCCTTGCGTGTTTTACTACCGACTTTTGTCCAAATCCAAACTGAGGCGCCTTCTTGCCGAGAGCCGGGAGGCTATGGTCTCGTCCTCTCGTCCTCCGGTGGCGATCTGGAAATATCCATGCTCTTTTGACGCGTAGATGGCAAACTCGACGTCGGTGTTTGGTCGGCAGGCGGCGACTTGTTCCGGCGTTGGTCGTGGTTCTCCTTGGCCTCCCGGTATTTATTCTTAATCCAACCGGTCAGGCCTCTGATCTCGTCTCTGCCTTCTTTGGGATTGGAGTCATGTGACGAATGACCTTCGGCACTCAAGGGAGTGAAGTTGTCTAAAGACTCGCCGTTGAAACTTCGACGCCCTTGCTTACTCCCGCTGCCGACAGAGCTGGTGCTCACCTCGGCGTTCGTGTTCAGCCCCAGGACCTGCCGCGGTGATGCTGGCCCGGGCTGCGGCGAGGCGGCTGCGACCATGTCTTCCTTTCTCCTCGACAACCTCCACCGCCGCCGCTTATCCTTGTCGGGCTCCGTGTTCTCGGTCAGCACAGGTGGCTCCTCGGCCTGGTCGAGCTCCGAGCCCTCGTTGAAGGAGCTATGAAGCGACTGGGGCGGTGACTTCTGTGGTCTGAGGGCGTGTTGCTGTTCGATGTTGGTCGGATTGGTAGCCTTGCTGTTGCCGTTGCCTGGGGTGGGTGTTGTGGCCTGCTCGGCTGCCGATGCAGGCTCCGGCGGCAGCTCTGCCGCGGATGATGCACTTGTCTGTGCCTGGGCCTCTTCTGCCGGCGGGTCAAGCTGGTGCTGCTGTTCCATGGGATTGGGCACCTCGACGCCGGGCGAGATTCCCGCGGCTGAATGAGGCAAGGAGGCGGTCGAGCTCTGCGCGCTGGGGTTTGTGCTGCTTGCCAGCCGCTTCTTCCGTAGCTTATTGGGTTGTCTCGAATCGCCCTCCCCTATAGGCGAGCGCTGGAACAAGCTTTGCAGCTTGCGCTCCCGTGCCGGTGTCAGAGCGTCTGGAGTGGCAGGTTCCAGGAGCCCATCTTGGCTTCTGCTGGGTGGTGCGAGTTGGGCGGCCGGTAGTTGGAGAGGAATTCCCAGGGCTGCTGCTCGAGATTTCGACTGTGAGGCTCGGCCCTGTTCGGCGCGGGGAGAGACGGCCTCCACCGTGGGGGAGGGTGGGATCGGCGTCGGTGTGGCCGGGGTTGCTGGGGTCAGTGGCGCTATGGAGCCTGACTGGTGGTCCGCCTTCTGGTGAAACCTGCCGGAGCCGATGGCAGGTGACTTTTTGGAAGGCAGGGTGTTGCTCCTCCCAAGCCCGCCCGATGCCGTAGAGCCTAAAGCTGGGCTGCCTGGGCTGGGGGCCCCGTTGGAGTGTCGCGAATGCCTGGAAGACGTGGAGCGATTCCGGCGTATCTTGCCATCACGAGCGACACTCTCGGCCCCAGCGCTCGCGTTGGATGATGACCTCTGCACGCCCGACTTGCGCGATGCGCTTGGGGTGACTGGCGTCGTGGTCGGAGGAGTGCCTTTCTGAACCTCCTGCACTGTCTTCTCGTCCGCAGCCGTCCCTTGCATGCCGATCAGGAAGTGGTCCTGGTTCTCGATCAGGAATATTATGACGCATTGGTTCAGACGGTATTCCTCCGGGGCCATGGCGTGCGCAGGGTGAGATAGCATGCCGGGCTGGAAGATGGCGGCGAGATTCTGCGAGTTCATGCGGTTTTCATCCGCCTTGGCTGCGAAAACGGCGAGCAGGTCCAAGATGTATAGCAGGAGCTGCCGATTGAGCGGCGGCAACTCGGTGATCAGGCTCTGGTACTTGGCAATGGCCGCCCCTAGGTCGAAGTTGTCTACGAACTGTGGCCCCTCGGAATCACCAACGGCCTGCATAGTGGCGCCGCGGAGCGGCTCCCTGAACTTCTCATACAGGTCCAGCGGTACGACAGGCTCCGGGAGGTCGTTGAGGTATCGCCTGAGAACGTTGGCGGCGTCATGGACGGTAAAGCCGTCCCACACCAGTCCCTTGCCATAGCGATCAGGTGAGTCGAATATCGTCTTGAGCTCCTTGATGCGTTTCTCGGAACCGCTGAGGCGGAAGATTCCTTCAACCCCGGTGGCTATGGTACGGGCGAAGGCAGGTCAGTGGTGCTACGGCCACATGCGCGAACAGGACCGGCGCTTGACTGCGGTAGATGGCGATTCTACGAACCTTTTTCCTTGAGAAATACCCCGCACTTCGCTACAACGATCGGCACATAGCCGTAGATGTAGCTCTTTCCGTTCTCGTCGATAAGCGATATGGCGACGTTGGCATATGTAATGCTCTGGCGGAGCGGAACGCCGAAGATTCCTTGCGGGCGGGTTTCTGCAGCTTTGAACTCAGTACACGTGCTTGTGATGGGGCGCGACGGGCACGCGGGGCGGCCGAGGGCCAAGGAAAGGACGAAGCGGGAAGGCGATAACAACAGCGCGTCCGACATGCGCCTGAACCAGGATCCTCGCCAGAGGAGGAGAGGCGTGCCACTGGATGGGGTTCCAGAGCTGGGACGGCGGACTTCCGCTCGCAGGCGCATGCAAATAATCGACAAGTCTGTCAGGGGTAGTGGCAGAGGGGCGCCATCGTCGCAGCGGCGGCGGCCAACTCCGGCCATGGTGGGGCGGACAAAGCAAGGAACAACAAGGTGGTAGTATGTACCATGGGTATCTTGGTGTTTTGACGGCAGCTTGAAGCTTTTCCACCACGATCTGAGGTCTCTTTTGCTCGGAGGTGAGACATTGTGGGACGATGAGGGGGTCGCGGGATGGGGCAGCACCTGGGGTGGTGGTGTCGGCCTTGACTTGATATGTGCTTGTGCTGGCGGCTGCGCGTGCGCGTGCGCTTGGGGTTGCGGCTGGGATTGGAGTTGCGATGGCGCCTTCGAGGAGGGTAGCTTCTGTGACGGCGGCAGCTGCTGTGATAGTGGCCGCGACTGCGACTGCGACTGCGACTGCGACTGCGGCGGCGGATCGGGTTTCGGGTCGGCGTCTACCTTTGTTTGAGGCTGCGGTTGTGGTTGCGGCTGCGGTCGCTGTTGCGACTGGGCTTCTTGAGGGATCGAATGGACTGCGTCTCGAGGCTGCTCGGGGCCGCTGGGAGCGAGGTTGGACGTCATGACGACGGCAGCAGAGCACTCAATGCTGACCCGCGAGAGTGCCAGAGTCTGACGTTGGGAGCAAAAAGCTCGCGGAAAGCTGTTCGCAGGCACTTGTCCGCCGTCCCTGGAAGCTGCCGGGGCTTGGATCGTGTCGGTCGGTCGGTGGAGGCAAATTAGGTAGGTGGTAGGTACCTTGCGCGGTTATCGCTGCTCTGTTGATTTGTGGTTTTTTCTTTTCCCGCCTTATTTGGGGGGGTTACCTTTTTTTTTTTCTTCTCTTCCTCCCCCCCCCTTTTTTTTTTTTTTTTGCCGGGGTGCTGAAAAAACGACAATGAGATTGATGGAGAGGCAGTGGGCAAACACTCGCGGCGGGCAGGCGCAAGGATGGGAGTCGCCAATAATACAAGTACAAGGTAGGTGCATGGAAGCTGAAGGCACCCAACGACCACCTGCCTTCGCACCTCTGGTCGGTTGCCAAGAGGGCGGGTCCAAACCTAGGCGGGCTGGAGGCTGGTTGGGGGTGGGATGGGGTCAGGTGGGCTAGCACAAATTCATGTCTGCGCATTGTCTCGGTCTGTCCCTCGGTAGCCTCCCTACCTCTTGCTTACCAGCCTCTACCATGGGTACTCGGGCCTGGTACTCGGCCGCCACAGATTCTCTGCCAAGTGTCAATCCAATCAATGCCATGCCGCCCGCCTTCTTCCAAGGTCACGCTTGCTCCCAATTCTTGCTGACGCCCTTTCCAACATACCTACTCACCAAACCGATACCACGCCGGACAGATAGGTTCCTGGGTGCCTACCTAGCTATGGACTTCCAAAGCTCTCCCATTTGGTGTTGTCTCCTCAAATCTATAGGCAATTGATCTGGAAGCGGGTGCCCCTGCTCGGGTACCTACGTGTCGGTACCGTACTACCTTGGACATGGATACAACAGCATGTGCCAGACCTACCGCCACGGCTGTGCTCCATTGACATTTGAGGCCGCTGCGGAGATCACAGTGTTGGCCATCGCTAGTCAAAGCGAAAGAAGACGAGGAAGAAAGCACGGGAGGTCTTTGTGATTTGGTGGTCGCCTCGACAATGACGGGTCGCCCCTCTGCAAACATGCCGGGCGCTTCCCCGAGCACGGGACTCCTTTCTTTGTCTACGGGTGGACACTCAAGCACCTCGATCAGAAGATTAGCTGGTGCCTGGGGACCTGATTACATGGAGCATATGGTGCGCATGCGCTCCAATCTCTCGCCTCGGCTTGCTTTAACCAGGGCTGGATTGTCCGCGGCCATATATGAAGCGCTCTAGAGCTGCGTACGCATTTTCCAGACTATCATTGGTGATGATCTCGTCGTGCATGCTTTCCACCTCGGCGCGCTCAACATCTGCCTTGGAAGCCGTAAGCACGTCGGCAATTTTTTCGCTGGGGACGCCACGCTCCTCGAGCTGGCGCTGCAACGCATTCACATCGAGGGGCTTGACAAGGACGTGCCGCGCCGCGTATGATGTTTCCTTGCTCTGACGTGCGCCCTGAGTGTGGCAGATGGTTTGTCAGTACCTAGCTGCACAAACGCACACGAACGGCACATGCGGAAGTGGCGGCTGATAAACCTGGATAACTCACATCGACGCTCATCTGCATGACCGGTATCTTGCCGGACTGGCCGATCTGTTCTGCCTCGCGGCGGCTGGTACCGTACTTGGCTCCGTCAATCTCGCTGGACTCGAGAAATTGATCTCCATCAAGCAGGGTGCCGAACGCAGCTGCGTCCACTGGGATTTGAATCGCTCCATTAGGCCCCTCGTCCCCATCCCGTCGGGGCTTCGTGGTATGGGTCGGCACAAGGCCAAAGACTCCCGGGTTCCTCTCTAGTAGGAGCTGGAGCAACGCCGACTTGCCCACTCCTTCAGGGCCTGAGAGAATGAGGGGCCGGAAGTCGTCGGGCCGCACACCTGCGGGCGACCCGTCCGATCCGTTTACGGGCTGTTGCGCCGCGGCTTCTTCGAAGATAAGGTCGATCCTGTCTGGATCCTCGACTTTGTCAAAGACGGCTAGGCGGGACCGGCTTGCAACCCTCAAGGCTCTCCAGGACTTGCTGGCCTTGCCCTCGATTGCCGCCGCCTTGGTCTGGCTGTTTGTCGGCATGTCGATTTCTAGCTCATCCTCGGCGATCGCCCTCTTGAACGTACCCGCATCAGGGATTCTATATCGCTCCGCCGGCTTGAACTTGTCGAGGCCCGACGAGTCCCTGCTGTCGCTGAGAAATTCGATCGATAGTGCGTTCATTGGCGTGGCCCGAAGCCTTTTGCTTGTCGCTGAGCGGTAGGCAGACTTCTTCGCATCTGAAAAAACCTGTGGCGGCAGCGGCGGCATCTCAATCGGCGAGCAGGCATACGCCTTCCACCTGACCCAGTTCTTGTCCCGTGCCAGGATCGTCTTGACGATACGCACGAAGTAGGCCCCCTCGCTTGGGCCCGAGCCGCTGTTCTCGAGGTGCCCTATAATTGCAAGTCGTGTTTTGTTCGCCCACGCTGTGTCCTCGTTGCTAAGCTGCTGATCCAGGTAGATGACGGACTTGTTGGGGGCGCTGGCCACGGCAGCAATCTCTCTTTCCTGGGCCGAGAGCGAGAGCAAAAACTCCATAATGATCAGGGCCTGGACCAGTATGTACCTCCTGAAGGTGAGATCGCTCAGCTGCGGCAGAGTTAGAAAAGATGTCAAAGTCAGCCATGGGGATTTAAGAACTTGCCTCGAGTCTGAAGAGGTCGCGGCTGGTCAGGTACTTGGGATTGAACGCATCTGCCAGATCTGCGCCTTCGCCCTCGCGTTTCCGCTTCTGGCCCGTCTTGGGGTCTTCCTCTTGCCTCTGAGACCTTGAGATCTGCTTTGTTTGCGCATCCTTGAAAGCGACCATGGTCGCCTCTAGCCCTGATTTGAAACGTTCAAAGTGACTGCGATCGAATAGCTTTTTGGGCTGGCTGAAACTTGCTTGCAGTGACCAGAAGACTGGGTACAGGGCGTCCATGTCTTTTCGAATGCTTTCATCGACGGCGCTTGGCCTCGTCGCAGTCGACTTGGCCTCGGACGACGTCGTGTCATCCGCGCGGCCGTCGATTTCCATCTTGTCCGGAGTCCAGTTCCTCTCTGGGTCCTGGTCGAACGTGGTGACGTTCTCGACGTGGTATTCTCCGCGCAGGTTGACCGAGCTGCGGTCGCCGAGAGGGAAGCTCTGGAACATGAAGATGAAGACCCTGCCACAAAAGGTGGTGTCCCTGGCGCGGGAGAGGCGGCGAAGGAGCTCGTTGCAGCTCCGAAGAATAGTGAGCTGCATCGCAACCGAGGGGTTTGCTGTGATGCGTTGATGGCGCGACTCGAGGAAGTCCAGGACTCTGCGGCAGCCCGAGGTCGTTTGGCTATCGAGCAGTTCCTCGACAAGCCAGAACAGCAAGACGGGATCGCACTGGCGCATATCTGAGAGGATCGACACGAGATCCAGCAAATTCCAGACCCTGACAAACTCGGGCGATTCGATGGACGTGGTCGCCTGTTTGCGGGGTCGACGGCGTCAGTAGGGGATTTGTCCCGACACATCACACATACGACGCGGCGAGCTCCTAAAATCCGGGTGACGAACCACTAGTTTCCCGAAGACGTCGCGAACTGCAGTCTCGATTATGCCATACTGGCGAGTGCGCATCGAATGTGGGCTGTCGCTTTCCAACCGGGGGAGAACCCGCGTCAGGTGGCCATGTAGATCCCCAAAATCAGGCTTCTCGAGCGGAGGCTCGATCGAGGCCGTGAGCTTGACGGACTCGGCATGCCTCAGCAGGTCTACCAAGACGGCCGCAATATCCGCCACGGCCTGTATGCCGTGGCTGGCCACCTCGATCGAAGGCATCGCGGTTCGCAGCCGGAGGGGTCTGGAAGCCTGTAGCAAGAGGCGATATTTTGAAGATGCCCGGGCCAAGAAGCTCGCCCGGTCGTGTTAATGCAACATGAGATGTTGTTTGCGATGCGCTGGAGGTACGTTCAGCTCGACGTTGCTGGGCTCATTCGAGGAGAGAATACGTAAGGCGCAAAAGAAGAGGGAGAGGCAACGGCTCCCTGCTTCGTTGTCGGGTTGTTAGGTAGGCAGATCCAAGACGGGTAGGTGGGCTTGGTTGTGTG
Organism: Falciphora oryzae; assembly: GCA_000733355.1. NCBI lineage: Eukaryota > Fungi > Ascomycota > Sordariomycetes > Magnaporthales > Magnaporthaceae > Falciphora > Falciphora oryzae. The sequence goes on from JNVV01000050.1 coordinate 93,044, forward strand.
TCGCTCGCCCTTCTCGTGAACTTGGTGTTGATCAGGAACTTTGAGACCAAATGTTTGAGTCGCGGTACCTTGCGTGGTATCTGGGCGACAGATGGAGAGGTGGGCTTGGGCTGGCCGCGTTCTCTGCAGGGACTAGAGCTGCCAAAAAAGAAAAGAAAAAAAAGTGGATTGCATTGATGCAAACAGTGCTCACTGCGCGGCGGCATGTGGGGCCTTGGCTAAACACGGTTGGCAGTTGGACCAGCTTGATGCGAGGTTCAACACAAGCGACGACGAGACGCGACAGAGAAGGCTGCGGCAGCCCGATCGATAGTCATCCCCGCGAGCAGCCCAGAATGCCCACGGCGAAACGACTGAGAAGTGGCCGGCAGCCCCAGACCGAGGCCAGCTCCAGCCGGCCGACCACAGAACCACGCGACAGAGACTCCGAGTTTGCCCATCTTGCCCGCCAACACTGGCTCAAATCATCGACGCGAGCCGCTGAGGTCAAAGTTAAGAACGATGTGCTCAAGAAGGAGATTTGGGGCTCGCTGGAGCGTGAGAATTTCCAGCACAAGTCGCTTTTGGCGTTAGAGAGTCTCCAACTGCTCGAGAGGTAACCAACAAAGACCCCCTCCAGGGCAGTCGGGCAGTCTGCCTGTCTCCGTGAGCCATGCGCGCGCGGCCAATGCTAACTTCTTGCGCAGTTACCTATGGCCCGGATATGTTGAGGATGCCTCCCACCACCACGTGCTACTGATAGTATTCGTCGCGAACACCAAGAGGCGGGAGCGGCTTGACACATGGCCCATCTTCGAGGACCGACCAGCTGGTTTTTCGAGCCTGTTCCGTCGGGTCCTCTCCATCAGCCTCGACCAGGCGCTTCCCCTGCCCGTCAGGACGCACGTACTGTCCTTTATTATCTACGCCTTTCAATCCCTGGACTGTGCCATAGTGCGCAAAGAGTGTGCCCCGTTGGTGTCCATCTCCACATGGCACAATTTGTCGACGGCGGAAAAGCGCGACGGCCTTTTGGACCAGGATCCTCAGCTGCGTAAAGCCTGGAGAGCTTCAGCAAAGAGGTACGATGCCGCCGACGACGCCACCAAGGCTCGCTTGCGATTCGAGAGATCGTGGCTCTACACACTCGTCCTCGACTCCTTCCGCCTGCTGCACGACCCAAATGCGACCCCTGAGCACGCCGCCTACTGTGAGCGTTTTACGGAGCTCCTCATCGACCTCCAGAGCCAGCTTCCCACCAGACGCTACGTCAACAACCTCTTACGAGACCTCCACGTCCTGGCTGCCATGCGCCTCTCGCCGTTGTGTTGCGACGAGGACAGCGAACCTCTCCGAGAACTGCATGCGCTACTGCAACATTATACGCTCTTCACTATCAACGATCACACCGGCGTGCAACTTAGCCGTACCGAGGCCTACGATCAACGGTGTGCCGACCTGGTCAGGCTACAACGGGTGGCTCTCAAGCACTTCAAGGAGAAGCTGACGGTGCTGGCCCTATCCAATTATGGGTCTATTGGCGACCGTGGCGAGCTGGAGAATCTGCTGGGGCCGTTGACGGATGACGAACTGGTGGAGCTGGCATCTAGGTTGCAGCTGCGAACATCCTACCCGAGCCCCTCAAAATTGGCCGTCGACCGCAGGCTCCTGATGGAAGTGCTGCTATCCATGTTCGAGAAGAGGCCTACCTTCCAGGAGACTTTGCGAGACATGCCCGTCTTGCCGACGGAGCGGACGTTGTTCGAGCAGAGCCTGGAACGCGCTGATAGCTACGACGGCGCCCGCCCGCTTGCGCTGCCGAAACTGAATCTTCAGTACCTCTCAGTGGGCGATTTCCTCTGGCGAGCATATGTGCTGTATAGGTGCGAGGCGTTCTACGGCGTCCGCAAGGATATCGAGGCAGCGGTCCAGCGACTGAAGCCCCAGTCTCGCCGGCCAGGCGAGACCTCATTTGGGGGGAGCTCCCGCATGGCTCTGCCAATTACAAAGCCAGCGTATGCGGAATGACTTCTCTCTTTATCTACCGAACCGTGCATCTCTGTTTTCTGTTTGCTGACTTGTAGGGATCTGCTGGTAGAATCATCGAGACGGTCTCTGCCCTGGTCGGAGACGATGTTCCGTCTCTTGTCCGAGCCGAGGTCAGCATCGATCTCCGTCACGTGCCAGAGGCTACCAGAAGGGACTGGGAAGCCCTGCGGCCGGATGATGTCGTGTTCCTCCTCGCCGTGGACGCTGCCGGCCAAGGGGCTAGTGGAAATGGAGGCCCCTCATCAGGAGAGCCTCAAAGGGAACTGCGGGCGGTTCGTACCGCCGAGGTCCTCCAGGTCTTCGATGACAGAGGCCGGCCGGTCCGGGACTCGTCTTCCTTCTCAGATGGTCACCGGCGTGGCTCTACGATGCGGATCCAGCTCAGGCTTGACTCCAAGACGTACAAGGCCGACGCCGAGACCAAGCTACCCTCAGAGCAGAATGACGTTTACAATCGTATCAACGTGCTGCTTCGAAGGAGCGGGAGACAAAACAATTTCAAGGCGGTTCTGGAATCTATCAGGAGTCTAGCGCTCTCGGACGTGCCACTGGCGCCATGGCTTCACGAGGTTTTCTTGGGATATGGCGATCCGGCAGCTGCTACGTACAAGCTACTGCCCAACCGCATCAAGAAGCTGGACTTTAGGGACACGTTTCTCGACTGGCAGCACCTAGTGGAGAGCCTCCCTGGGAGGATCGTGGAGCCTGGCGACGATGTTTCGGAAAGTTTCGGTCCCCCTTACGTCCTGGAGACGCTCGATCGTCGCAAGGAGGACACACCGGCGAAACCGTCTAAAAAGCGGCGGAGAGACGCAGAGCCAGCCCTGATATCCGAGGTCGAAACCGTCAATGTCTCTACGTACAAGCCCCCGAACAGCGGGCCATATCCGATTGATGCGCCAAAGCTCAACGGCATCCGCTTCACACCTGCGCAGGTAGAGGCCATCGTGTCTGGGACGCAACCCGGCCTGACCGTCATTGTTGGCCCGCCTGGCACGGGCAAAACGGACGTTGCGACACAAATCATCAGCAATATCTACCACAGCTTCCCTACACAGCGGACCCTGCTCATCGCACATAGCAACCAAGCCCTAAACCAGCTTTTTGCCAAGATTGTCGCCCTTGACATTGACGGCCGTCACCTCCTGCGGCTCGGGCACGGGGAGGAAGACCTCGACACCAGCGACAACTTTGGCAAGGCTGGCAGAGTCGATTCGTTCCTAAACAACCGGGACCGGTATCTCCAGGAAGTCAGCAAGCTGGCGGCGAGTATAGGTGCCCCTGGAGCCCATGGGAACTCGGCCGAGACAGCCGGATACTTCAACTCGGCTTATGTTGAACCGGCTTGGGCCAGATTCACAGATGTCACCAGCGACAGCTCCTCCACTGCCACGGAAATTGTGGCCGCCTTCCCCTTCACCGCTTTCTTCTCTGACGCTCCACAGCCTCTCTTCCCCCAGGATGGTGATAGAGAGGTCGTCCTAGATATTGCCATTGGGTGTTACCGACACATCTCCAAGGTGTTTTCGGAACTGGCTGATGTGCGGCCCTTTGAGATACTTCGGCGCGACAAGGACAAGGCCAACTACCTCCTCACCAATGAAGCCCGCATCATAGCCATGACTTCAACCCACGCGGCCATGAGGCGGGACGAGATTGCCTCTCTGGACTTTCGCTACGACAACGTGGTGATAGAAGAGGCGGTGCAGATAACGGAAATGGAGTGCTTCATCCCGCTGGCCATGCAGAAGGCACGAGGTGGCAAGGTGCCGCTCCAGCGCGTGGTCCTCTGCGGAGACCACTACCAGAACTCGCCCGTCATCCAGAGCCTCGCGTTCCGCCACTATGCCAACCTAGAGCAGTCCTTCTTCTCCCGTCTGGTTCGCTTAGGCGTGCCCACCATCAACTTAGACCAGCAGGGGCGTGCCCGGCCGTCGATAGCGAGTCTTTATAGCTGGCGATACAACAGCCTCGGCAACCTGCCGCACGTCGAATCGAGCGAGGAGTTCTCTGTTGCCAACGCCGGCTTCAGATACGACTACCAGTTCATTGACGTGCCGGACTACCGGGGCCGTGGCGAGTCGGAGCCAACCCCTCACTTCATCCAGAACCTGGGTGAGGCCGAGTATGCAGTCGCCATTTACCAGTATATGAGGCTTCTTGGCTACCCGGCGTCAAAGATCAGCATCCTCACAACGTACGCTGGCCAACGCGCACTAGTAAAAGACGTGCTGGCGCACCGTTGCGTAAGGAATCCGATATTCGGCCTCCCCAAAGTCGTGACCACGGTCGACAAATACCAGGGAGAGCAGAACGACTGTAAGTTTATCCACGTCTATTCCTGTTCCCACTCCTCCCCTCCTGTTGACCGTATTGTTCGTGTACCTAACTCTCCTTGCGCGGCAGACATTATCCTGTCACTTACTCGTACTTCGCGAGTTGGCTATCTCCGCGACATCCGCCGCCTAACGGTGGCTCTCTCCCGCGCGCGTCTTGGTCTTTACATTTTGGGGCGCCGACAAGTGTTCGAGGCTTGTCTGGAGCTCCGACAAGCGTTCCAGAAACTCCTCCTCCGACCTGACAAGCTCGCGCTGGTCACCGGCGAGCTTTGGCCTTCTCAGAGGTGCCTGTCAGATGAGACTGACGGGAAGGATGTGCTTGGAGAAGTCGTCATGGAGGGCGTGGAGCACCTGGGCCAGTATGTGTATGAAATGACGGCAACCAAACTCGAGCAACTCGGAAACGAGAACGGCCTGGCGTCCGCGGCACCCCCGCAGGAGACAGGTCCATTGCCCTCTCCGTTGGCAGACTCGCAGCGGATGGAAGTGGTGGAAGAGGCGGACGAGGGTGAGGGTGGTGGGGCTGTGGAAGGCTAAGGGCACAGAGGGGTTGAGTCAGTCCTTTTCGGGCGCCGCCTCGGGTTGTACGGCTTATTGAGGACTGCACGAGCTTTGGTGCCCGATAGAGTTGAACCGGCAGGGTCTATGTCACGGCTGGGATAAACAAAACAAAACCCATCCATGCACGCAATGCATCCCTGAGGAATGGATAGTTGAATTGTCCAGCCTACAAAGTGCAAGGGACCCTGATGGTGACGCTTCGAGATTGGGGATGCAGCACCATTAAGAGGATCAAGGGGCGTGCAGAGCCTCCTGCCGTAAACGCGCAAGCCACCGAGGGCTATTAAAAATCGGCGCTTTTCCGGAAGCTTTCGATTTGTGGGACCCCTGTTCAATGACTCGACGGACGGTGCCAGGGCTGGGCAATCACAAGCCCCTGAACCGGATTGGGCTGCTTCGGGACAGAACAATCGTTCTTTGACGCTTTTGCCTCGTGAGAAATTCTTGCGTCGAGAGCGGGGACGAAAAAAAAGTGCGCGGCTCAAAAAGAGGCATGGGTACAAAGAGGTGGGTAGAGTCACCTCGACATGCCAAAGACCTTACCTAGGTACCTAGGTAGATAGGTACACCTCTAGGTCCACGTGCACCGACGGGAAATGGGGATGCCAAAGTCCATGACAGATATGGAAGCTGAGTTGGCGTTCACTTGAATTAATTTCTGGAGGATGATTCGAGCCGAGGACCTGGAGATGGCCACTGGCCTGTTTGCCGCAGCAGGGGACGTGGGATGAGCGCCCGGGCTTTGTCAGTTGAGGGGTGCTCACACCCAAAGAGGTGCGTTACGTGACTACATACACTCTGGAACTTGCACGTTCCACCAACCATCCGTTGGATTTGCCCCACTGAAACCGAAACAAAATTTCTTTAGCTGTGGCGCCACATTGTGGCTTACGCTGCCCAAGGTAAAACGGAAGGAAAAAAGAAGGGCAAAAAAAAAAAAAAAAAATTCTGAGGAAAGAGACTGGGGCAACAACTGGCTCCTCTCCGTTCTCTCCCTCCTCCCTCTTTCCCCCCCCCCCTTCACCACATTCTGTGACGACGGCACATTGCACCTCATCACAGAATCACATTGACGGGGTCTGTGATACTGCTTCCCCTAATACGATCGGGATCTCTGTTCCTTTTCTCCCTAATTTCATTTCAGAGGCCACATTCCGCGCAGGTCTCATTCCTTGTCGCCGCAATCGAGGGCAAGATCGAGCCAGGCTTGGGTCAAAGTCCAGAGCGCTTCTTGCGACAGTGCACTCTTTCACATCAGCCCCAGCCACGCCCGTTAGGAACTGCCTTTTGTTCCCGAGCCGCAGCGGCTAAGACGGAACACTCCTCGCCCGCGGGTCGTATCGCCAGCTCGGCCTTGCTGACCGCGCGCGACCGCCACTCTCTCGCTGTTCCGACGACGACAGGCCTGGATTTGACGCTCGGCTTGCCGACCTGATTTTCCGCCGGGTAACCCGACCCCCACGACCACGAACTCCGCCCAACACGCACACCTAGATCCCACCGCTGCGACGGCCGACCAAGTGTCCTTATGACTTCTACTCCAAACCAGGACCAAACCCCGGCGCAGAACCCCAGTGCTCCCTCAGCCACGTCGTATGCTTCAGCCGCTGGTGCTGCCAAGAAGCCCATCGCGACGCCGTTGAGTGCGGCTGGATCGAACCCTCCGCCTGTGGTGGTTGGTTCCTCTGCGCCAGGTGGCCAGCAACATGGAAAGCCCTCGTCCGCGTTGCCAGTGAACGGCCGCCAGGCGATCACGCCCGCCCTGCCAGCAACTGCACCCACCGCTCCCGCCGTCGCGCACGGTACTGCCACTAACGGCCACGACCGGAAGAGCTCGGTCACCATCAGCGCAAACGGCCCAAGCGGCTACATTGCAAACGGAGGCCCCGTGGGAGGCTCCAAGGGCAACATCCAGTTCGGCTACAAGGAATCCCCCGCCATCGCCCACAGCACGCCCCAGCAGGGCACCTCTGCCCCAATTCCCATCCCGGGGAATAATGCCCGCGTACCCTCGCCGGCGCATTCACCATCTCCGATACCCCAGCCGTCTGCTAGTGGAGGCAGACCACCCTCGATGATGGCGCAAGACGGCGGGCCAAGCATGAAGTTTGGTAGCCTTGGTGGTGATGGCGAGGTGAGTCGGATTTTCGTTTGCTCTTCTTTCCTGGTCCCCTTCCCAGCCTACCCTCGCCATACTTTCCCATTCCTGCCTCGGCTTCCCATAATTCGTTGAGAAGGATAAGGCGGAGATGCTTGGTCATTCTGCGTCGTGGCATGTATGTGCTAACTTTGGAATCCCCGCACAGCGCCACATGAAGCACCTTTCACAGGGACCTCACCCCATGGGGTCTGGATCTCCACACATGCGCCATGGAAGCACACATTCTGTCCATGACAACGCAGGAAGCCACAGCGGACCTGGCATCGCAAGAGGCGGCGGTGGATTCGGTCCATCGGGCGGCCGTGGCCGCGGCGGCTACAACAACGCCGGCGGCTACAACAACCCCATGGGCTATCCTCCTGGCGGCCAGTACGGTCACGGCCGTGGCGGAGGACATGGCGGACAGGGGCGGGGCGGTATGAACTACCCGCAGAACCAGCGGGGCATGCCCTCATACCAGAGTTCTCCCCAACCCCGGGGCAGTCCCGCCATGGGCAACGCGATGCCGAACCCCGGCACACCGACGATGAACCAGTCGCTGCCGGTCCACCCCCCGCAGCAAGGGTTCAATGCATACATCCCGCCGACTTACCCAAATGTAAATGACACCTCCAGCCCGCATAGCCCTCTACAGAGGATAGCAGGCAACCAGGTCGGCCCTGGCGGCGACGCAGTCAAGATGACGGCAGTCGTACCCAGGCCCCAGCGTGACCAGCCGCGCCTGCAGCGCTCATCGCGCGTCCTCAAAGTCGCTTCCGAGCTGGAACCGACTCCCCTTGTCTTCGGAGAAAAGATAGACTTGTCACCGACAAGTGGTGGCTTCGATCGCTTGCTGACTTACAAGAAGCAGACATACCCCTTCCCTCCCCCCTTCGATCCACGCCAGCAGTCCATGATGGGCATGGGCTACCCGCAATACCCGCAAATGCCTCCCTCGATACCATACGGCATGCCACCCCCGGGCCCATCTCCCTCTCCGGGTTTCCAGCAGCCTTACACACAGGGGCCATACCCACCCCAGGCTCAACCCATGTCTCGGAATGCATCACAGGTGTCGGAGAGGCCCAACTCTAGCACCGGACACCCGCAGCCGCAAGCAGCAACCCAGGCGCCTCCGGCACAGGTGCATACTGCCAGCGCAAAGCCCGCTGTCGTTTCATCCTCTTCGTCCTTTGTTATCCCCAAGAAGGCCGGCACCAAGATTACGATCAAGAACGCTGCAGGGGAGGCTGTCGACCTGAGCAGCCTCAAGGCACCTGCGTCGCCGGTTCCTAGCATCCAACAGTCCAAGACCCCGCCAGTGGTTAGCTCTTCTTCAACACCTCCTCCCAAAGCCACCGCGCCGTCACATGCTCGGTCGGAGAGCTCTAAAACTGCCGAGCAGTTGAGGAGTGAGTTCAGAGAGCAGGTGCACAAGACGCAGACGGCTGGCGCGCCGGCCGAGGCAAAGGACGCTGCACCACAAACGGCGGATACTTCTGCCGACAAGCAGAGTGCTAAGGCTCCGGGCAGTGGTGATGACGCGGGCCATGAGGCTGCAAAGGCTGTTGTCGACAAGCCAATTGAGAACAAGGACACGCCGCAGGCTGATGCTGCGCCCAGTGAGACTCAGCCTCAGGCTCAGGAAACTGCCGCTGCCGAGGCTGACAAGAAGGAGCCGGCACCCCAGCCTGAGGTGGACGAGGAAGAAGAGATGGAGCGGATGATCCGCGAGATGGAGGAGGCCGAAGCGAAGCGTGAGAAAGAGGCTGCCGAGTACGAAGCTAAGAAGAAGGCTGCGGCCGAGGAAAAGAAGCGACTCGACGAGGAGAACCGGGTAAAGAATGCCGCCGAGAACGACCGCAAACTCCGGGAACAGGAGCGCGAAATGGAGCGCCTCGAAGAGGAGCGTGAGAAGAAACGGGCGGAAGCAGAGGCCAAGGCAAGCGGTAAATCGACCGCCGATGCCTCGACCGCCAAGGGCTCAGATGCCAAGGAGCCGGCAGCCGCGAGCGTCAGCTCGGTGACTGACAAGCTGGCATCCCTAAGTGTCGGCGGCAGCACGGCATCCTCTTCGGCCACCAAGTCGGGCAACATGGAGAAGCAACGCTCTAAGCCCGCCGCCCTCAACCTGGCGCCCCTGAAAACGAGTGCCGTGGAGCCACCGCAACCCAGTGCTGCCCTGCAGTCGCTTAAATCGGCCCGATTCCTCGAGGCGATTGCGCCCAGCCTGTATCCCGCTGGCATCAACTCTCCCAACCCGGCGCTGAACGTTGCTGTCGCCCGCAAGGGCAAGAGCTTCAAGTACGATTCCAACTTCCTGCTCCAGTTCCAGAAGGTGTTTACGGAGCAGCCATCGATGGAGTTTGGCCAGCAGGTCAAGACCCTCATCGGCGACGGCGACGGAGGCTCCAGGTCGGCCTCGGCCAGGACACCGGCGCCTGGGTCAGGACGCCAGAACTCGCGCCCCGGCGCCAACAACTTTGGTGGCGGTGGTGGTATGGGCAGCGGCTTCATTGCGCCGCCGTCCAAGCTCACGCAAGGCCCGGGTGACCGGATGGGCCCGCCGCCGCGGGGCGGTATCAGCAACATGGGCTCCGGTAGCATGGGCGCATTCCGCCCGTCTTTCCCTGGTGGCAACATGATGCCGCGCACGCCGTCCAACAGCATGAACATTCCCAACTCGCCCCGCCAGGGAAGCAGAACCACGCGTGGCGGAAGCAAGCGTGACTTTAGCGCCAAGGCCGAAGCACAGGCTGCTAAGACCATGCCCCTTACGCAGGGCGTTGAAGTCAAGCCCATCGCCATCTCGGCCACCGGATGGAAGCCGCGCAGCGTCGGCAACAAGGCGCCGACGGGCTCTTCGACTGAGCTCCTCGACCCAGAGGTGGTGCAGCGCAAGGTCAAGGCTGCTCTCAACAAGATGACGCCCGAGAAGTTCGACAAGATTGCCGATCAGATCCTGGCGATCGCGGGCCAATCCAAGGACGAGCAGGATGGTCGCACGCTGCGCCAGGTCATCCAGCTCACGTTCGAGAAGGCCACGGACGAGGCCCACTGGGCGTCCATGTACGCCAAGTTCTGCAAGCGCATGCTGGACACCATGAGCCCCGAGATCCGCGACGTCAGCATCACGGACAAGCACAACAACGTGGTCAGCGGCGGTGCCCTGTTCCGCAAGTACCTGCTCAACCGCTGTCAGGAGGAGTTTGAACGCGGCTGGAAGGTCGACCTCCCGGAGCCCAAGGAGGGCGAGCAGCTCAAGACGGGCGAGGCCGCCATGCTCTCGGACGAGTACTACATCGCGGCGGCCGCCAAGAGGCGGGGTTTGGGTCTGGTCCAGTTCATCGGCGAGCTGTACAAGCTTGGCATGCTGACGGAGCGCATCATGCACGAGTGTGTGCGCAAGCTCGTCGACTACCGCGGCGTGCCCGACGAGGCCGAGATCGAATCGCTCTCCAAGCTCCTGCGCACCATCGGAGGCAACCTGGACGTCAACACGGAGAAGACGCAGGGCAAGCACATGATGGACGCTTACTTCCAGCGCATCGACGCCATGATCAAGATGCCCGAGCTGCCGAGTCGTCTCAAATTCATGCTGATGGACATGGTGGATCTGCGCCGTGCTAACTGGGTTTCCAAGGAGGCCAACAAGGGGCCCAAGACTCTGGACGAGGTCCGCGCCGAGGCCGAGGCGGCGGCAGCGCAGAAGGCAGCCGAGAACGCCCGGGGCAACCAGAGGGGTGGGCCTGGCGGAAGGCCGCCCATGGGAGGCCGTGGCGGCGACGGACGGGGGCTGTCGGGCTATGGCCAACCTGCTCCCAACCAAAACCAGATCGATATGAACGATCTGCGGCGGCTCAAGGGCTCGGCCACGAGGACGAGCTCACAGAACGCCACATTTGGCCCCAGCTCCATGTTTGCGAGCCGCAGCAACAGCGGGCGCAGGCTTGGTGCCGGCGGCGCCTTTGGTCGTGCCGGCGAAGACTCTGGCGCTTCTTCCAGGACGGGAACCCCGCCAACAAGGGAGTCGGCTTCGCACTCAAACGCGTTCAGGTGAATTTGCCCCCAGATGGATAGTGTGGAGGAACAGGTGTCAGTGTGCAGGGAAGCTAACCAAGTGGCCACACAGCCTTCTTGCAAACATGGAAACGGAAAACCCGGCATCGCCGCCCTCGACGGCTGTATCGCCGGCGCTTGCCAAGGTCACACCCGACACGACCAAGGGACGCGACTGAGGGGGGAGGCCCTAACCCGCCGAGCCGGCATGCCGTGCGCTGCATGCCTGCTTGTTTGTCTTTCTTCCTCCCACCCACTGTCCTCTTCCATTTCTTCTCCGTGGCGTGATGAGGAACCATGTTGTTTCCGCGGCGCGGCCTTCCATCCGCCATACATTTTACCGTGCTCGGCCACATGTGCATAGAAGGGGCGTGCTTGTTACTTGCATTTACAGGGTATTCGAACAAAAACCGCGCAATTCCCTCAGAACCATTCTTGAAGAAAGAAGAGAAAACGAAACACCAAAAGAAAAAAAAAAACGAAAAAAGCAAGTCACTCTATCATTACTATGTGCCGGTGTTTTTGTTGTTACCGTCGTCCTTTGTCTATCAAAAGCGGCGCCAGACTTCCTCGTTTCCTTCCTCACGATACCTCGGCTTTTGACCACGTACAATTCCATCCTCCATCAACCACCATCATAGACCAACCATCCAGACACCTTTTGATCTGGCGGGTCCATTTCCTCCTCTTATCCCTCATGTCTTCAATTCTATTTGTGTTTATTATCCTTCCTAAAACAAAAAAAAAAAAAAAAAAAAAAAAATCGGCCGGCCGGGAACTCCTCGATGACCAATGATGAAGTCGTGGGAGGGTGGCTGCGGTGGCATCGGTATGAAAAGGAAGTAAAGGAAGGATCCCGCGCTCTGCTGCCCAAGTCTTTCTTGACTCTTTTCATCTCTCTCTTTCTCCTTTTTTTTTTTTCGTCCTCACCACCCCTTTTTGGTATTTCCCTTTCCTCTTCTCGACTGCTTTTGCCTGTTTTTGCTTGGTATTCGTTTTATTCTCCTTTTTACGTCTCCGTTTGCTAATTCAACCGTCATTCCTCATCCATCCCCTCGAGACGAATGACCGGTGCTTCTCCTTTTGTCCGGGCATTGGAACCTTGTCGTTCTTGATTTTTCGTCTTTCTCGATCTTTTTTTTTCTTCCTTTTTTGCCCACCTTTTTCTTGTTCTAACCGGGAGGATGGACGGAACGAAGTATGAAGGGTGAAGACGATGGGGATGGCGCATAGACAAAGGGATGGCCGGATGATAGGTTCATGGAAAGTATTCGACCCTTGCTGGTGTCATTCTCGCTTTCGAGCAGCCCCAAACCTCGGGAGAGATTTCGCCTTTATATTTCTTAATGCTTCCCCGTCTGGTGGCTCTATTTTCTATCTGCCCTGCCCTGCCCTTCCTCGTACTTCAGATCTGAGCGAGCTTGTGTGGCCATGGATGTGAGCCTGTGATATATCAAGATGAAGATGACACCAGCAATACGGTGGTGACCGGCGCAAAATGTTGGACAGGTGGTACTTTGGTTTTAGTGGCCTTGAACGTCAAGAAAAAAAGATAACTCGAATATACAGCTAGGTCTAAAAGAGAAGATCGTAACAGCGCACAAACCATTATTCACCCTTGCTCCTCCAATTCGCGTGGGCTCGCCAGGCCCCGTATAATGTCATATCCATCCCACCAGCAACGACATATCAACGCCGGCACTCCCGCGAGGAGAGAAGACAAAAATACATATAGATTAAAAAAAAAAAAAAAATGAACACATTCAAAACCAGTGCCATCATGCGACGGCGGTAAAGCCCAGCTTGGCAAACAGGGTGTCCATGGAAACCCACTGGCGGCCACACTTGTCCAAATAGCGGTCCACGACGGCCTTGACGGTGGCGAAGCGGGCGCGGTTGTGTTCGGCGAGCACGCGCAGGCTCTCCTTTGCGGGCTCGCTGGTGGCGGCGGCGTCGGCGCGGGCGCGGGCCCTGTCGACGTCGAAGAGGCTGGCCAGGTAGACGAGCTGGTTGTAGATGTCGCGCTCGCTGAACTCGTAACGCATGCGGCCCTGGCAGTCGAGCGCGAGGCCCTTGGGGCCCAGGCAGCGGGTGCCGTAGACGCTCATCTGACAGGTGCGGGCGCCGCACGACGCGTCGTCGCAGACCAGCCAGCCCTCGTAGTAGCGCGCCGTCGCCGACCGCACCGCGCGCTCGACCTGCGCCACCACCGAGATGGGAGACAGCCTAGCGTCGCACGACCCACAGGCCATGCCCGAGGCTGTGACCTTGATGGTGTCGCTGCTGCTGCTGCTGGCATCGGGCTTGGACGGTTGTTGCTCCTGCTGTTGCTTCTGCTTGTCGTCGGCGGCCCCGATGCCGTCAAATGTCGAAACGAGCTTGCAGGCGCGGCAGCGGAGCTGCAGACGGGCGCAGTTGGCAAAGCGGACCTCGTCGGGCAGCTGCGACTCGAGCGGGTGAATGTCAAGGCCGTTGGCGGTCCCGGTGACCTGCCCGGCGGACGACGGGCCGGCAGCATAGCGGCGGGGGTCCAGGCCGAGGTTTTCGGCGAGCTGGGCAGTCGAGGTGCCGACAATGTTGGCGCACAGACGCTCGACTGGAGGGAAGATCTGCTTGGCCATGTACCAGTCGACGTCTGGGGTCAGGCCTGAGTCGGACTTGAGCACGTCGGTCGGGGTGTAGGCACGCTTGGCCACGGGCTCGGAGCCGGTGGTGACGAGGTACGATACCACGTCGCCCTTGCGCACCGTCTTGCCGCGGGCCAGGTCGCGCAGGGCGACCTGGACCTGGGGCATCGAGTCGGCGTTGGGGTACTCGCGCGGGGCCTTGCCCAGCTGGGTGAAGATGACATATTTTTGCGGGGGCACGGTGGCGGCGCGCATGCGGGCGGCGATGTCGCGCAGGTATTCGTGGATGCGGGCGACCGAGGCCTCGGTCTCGTCGCCCGACAGGATCTCGTCTAGGATGTGGGCCGAGACCTCCTTGGACAGGGCGCAGTACTCACGGCGGCGCATGTCAAGGCCCTTGACCTCCATCTTCTCGACCAGACGGCCGTCGACCTCGACCAGGTTGACGGCGGCGTACTTCTTCTTGGCCTGCAGCAGGATGCGGCGGAACACGTTGTCGATGTCGATCTCCAGAAGCCGGTAGCGCTCGTTGACGGCGCGCTTGAAGTCGTTGCCGACGCGGCGCGCGGCGGCGTAGCTGTCGACGTTGGCGTTGATCATGACCGAGTCGGTGTCGCCGTAGATGACCTGCAACGCGTTGCTCTCGGCCAGCTCCTTGGTGCTGCGCAGAATCTCACGGCCCTTGTACGTCGTGAGCACCGCCAGCGGCCGCGCGTAGAAGCGCGACTTGTCGAAGCCCAGGCAGCCGTACATCGAGTTGGCCGTCAGCTTGAGCGCCAGCTGCTTGACGTCCCACGTCGCCAGCTGCTCCGCCGTCGCTGTCTTGTCCTTCATCAGCGCCTTGACCTGTCGCCGCCGGCTGACCAGCGTCGCGATCAGGCGCGGCAGGATGCCCTGCTCCAGCTTGGCCGACGGCACTTCGGGCACCTCGTCCTCGTCCTTGGCCGTCAGCGACGACCGGTCCACCGTCGTGAAGCAGATGTTGAACTCCTGGATGATGGACGGATACAGCGAGTTGAAGTCCATGACGAGCACGAACTTGTCGTACAGCCCCTTTTCGGGCTCGAACACGAGACCTCCCTTGTACTTGTCCTTCTTCTTGCCGCCGCCGGCCTTGGCTTCGTCCTCGTCTTCCTCTTTGACCGCCCGCGCCTCGCGCCCGCGGAACACGGGCTTGTCCGGGCAGATGTACTTGTTGCGGTAGAACTCGTGGAGCAGAATGTACTCGTTGCGCTCCGCCCGCGTGCCCGTCAGTGTGCGTGCCCACGAGTTGCCCGCCAGGTTTGTCAGTACCTTGGTCAGGGGCAGGATCTGCGTGCGCAGGGCTAGCGCCGCCATCAGGTACGTGTCGGCCTCCATGTGCGCCAGGTAGTCCACCAGCTCGTCCCGCGTTGCGGCCCATGTCCTGAGCGCCGCTTCGCTGTCCACGTCACGCCGCCGCTGGCCAGCCCCTGCTAGGTACAGGCTGCACATCTCGGTCAGCCCCCACGACTGGCACTTGGGCATGACCGACTTGCCCGCGTCGTTGGCCAGGTCGCACAACAGCCGCCCCACCATAACCTGCCGCTCCGCGAACACGTTACCGCCCGTCCGCCCCATCGCCGCCGGCCACTGCGACCGCCGCAGCCGCCCCAGCCGAGACCACTGGGGCACCTTCCTGTCGTGCAGCCGGCTGAGCAGCACGCTGTAGTCGGCACCCTCGAGCTGGTGGCCCACTACCACGTCCGGGTCCGCTAGATCCACCTGAGCCAGGAAGAAGGCGAGCAGGTCCGACTCGTTCCGCGTCGTCTTGGCCGCCACACCCTTGGTCCGCCACCTGTCCTTGGCCAGCGCCTCGAAGCCCATCGGGAACGCCTGCCCGTCGGCCGGCCGCACCACCGTGAAGGTCCGGCACGCCAGCTTGTCCGCCGGCGCCGTCTCCGCGAGGGACACCTTCTCGTACACGCGCCCGCTGATGGCCAGCACCTCCTGCTTGTTCTCCTTGGCGTTGAACTTGGTGCGTAGCGCCACGCTCATCACAGTCAGCGGTGGCGGCTCCGGTGCCTCGGCCTCGCTCAGCGTCGAGATCATGGCCGGGTGCTCCGCGAGCACCTCGAGCCGACAGTGCGACGCATTGCGCACCGCTCCGAAGCTGGCGTCCTCGATCTTGAGCCAGCACGGGCCCATAACGTTCTTCCACAGCACGAACTGCTCAAAGAGCGACGTATTGGTTCCGAACACGCGCGAGTACGTCTCGCCCGCCTGGTCGCCATCTAGCTGTCGCTTGGTATACGGGTATAGAAGCTTCAGGTACTGGCCCTCGCGCGGAATGTCGGGCAGCTCGAACGCGTACTTGCGCGAGCACGCCTTGATCTTGTGCATGTCCACACCCATCTTGGTCATGATCTCGTCCACCTCGCCGTACACGTCCTGCATCCCCACCGGCTCGTCCTCCTGCTCCTCTCCCTGTCGCACTCGGAACTGCCGCGGGAGGAAGTACAGCTTCCTGAGGATGTTGTCCACCTTGACGAAACAGCTGGTGTATATCTTGGTCTTCTTGTTGAGCACCTTGCCGAACAGGCAGAGACTGCCGGCAACCTCGGCGTAGTCCAGCCAGAACATGCGTAGGCTCCCGTCCTCCTCGATCGCATCGGCCGAGTCCATCTTACCCGCCGGGCCACCCTCGGCCGGCGAGCTGACAACGTTGAGGCCCTGTATGATCTGCATCCACGACGAAGCATCTATTTCCTCCGTCGAGCTCCCGCCTTTTCCAGCTTTGGGCTCGGGCGCCGATGGTTCCGCGACCGGTGGCTTGAGTACTTTCTTCACCGGCTTGGACGCTGCTAGATTAACGCTGGAGGAGGCGATGGCGCCCGCGTGGGAAACCTCCATTGCGTCGTCGTCGTCGTCATCCACTGCTTCCTTCTTAATTAGGCCGTGGTTTTCGCTCTCGCCGCCTTCTTTTGGTAGAGATTTCCGCTCCACCGCCTTGAATGCTGGCGACGAGGGAACGGGATCGCTCATGGGCACATCGTCGTCGGATGCTAGAAGGGCAGGCCCAGGACTGCCGGGACTGGAGGGTGCTGGAACAAAACCTTCGTCGTCTGAAAGTGCTGCGTTATCGGCCGCGCGGGGCGGCAAGGCGCGACGGCTATCGCTCGTCTTTACCTTCTTAGGTCGAGGCTGGCGTGCGCTGGGGCCCGGGGAGAGAGGGCGTCCTTTGCGGCGCTCGGCCGGCTTCACGGCGGCGCTCTTGCGGGTAGTCAAGCGAGCGTTACTGTCGACCTCGCCAAGAAGATCCGCTAGGAACTTGTCGTCGTCCTCCGTCTTGACGGCCTATAGACATCCGGCGTTACGTCAGTGGGCTACGCTCGCAAAACGGCCGGGCGGTATGGGGCACATATCAAGCTGTACCTTTGGTTTCTGCTGCGCTCTCGGAGCACCCTTGGAGAAATATTCGGATATGTCTCGGTCGTTCGCATCCCGCTTGGCCTTGTCCTCGTCTCGAGCGTGCTTTCCCGCAGCTACTAGCGTCCCTGTCAATATCGTTGCGCGACCGCGGGCAGAGGCAGACGGGAGCGGGGCAAGGCGCCGGTGCCGAGACACATCGCCGGTGCAGCCAGGGGGAGAGCCTACCAGACTTGCCGGGTTTGCGGGGTGCTGCCCCGTCGCTTTCGCTGTCGTCATAGACGGGAGCACGGTCCCAGTCCTCGCGGCCGTCGTCGGCATACCCCTCGCCGTTGTCGTCGACGACAAAGTCATCCTGGTTGAGCCGCTCCCGGACGAGCTTCTTGTAGCTGTCCTCATCGACTTCCTCGTATAGTGAGTCGACCTTTTCGACCTCGTATGAATCAAACGTCTTCTTGCCCGACTGGCGTAGTGCCCGCAGCTCGGCGAACTTGGAGCGCTTGCTATTCCCTTTGGAGGACGACATTTTGCTGCCAGGCTCGGGAGCCTGCACGAGGAGGAGGGAGGGTTCGGGCGTCGCGAACGAAATCAGATCTCCGGTGGCGAGCCAGCAGTCGAGGGCATAGAGGCTCAAACAGTTACTAAGGTTCCGTCAGGTGCAGTATGGCGAGCGATGGTGGGCATGGGCACGGGCGGGGCGGGCTTCGCTCTCCAGCAACCAAACTCAATGGTCGATATAGTTCACGTCAAATGGCATTGAAACGAGACGCGGGCATTGTGGGTCCGAAACGCGAGAGTGACGCGACTTTGGGATGCCACTTAACGGTGTCGCAGGGGCTGTTGGAGCTCGGACCAGGCAGGGATCATAACAACATGAAACCTGGTCTTTTTTTCAGAGGCACCTTGCCATGGTCCCTAAATATTTATCGGCAACTGGCTGGCACCACTTTACGAAGCTGGAGATTGTCCAGCCAAATTAAATGCACAGAATACAACCACCACTGGATAAAAATAAATAAACAAATAATACCCACGCACTCTTGTATACCCAAAAAGACCTATAGGATTTTTCCCCTTTTTTATTTGATGGTGGTTGTGCTTATTTCGCCGTAAAGGAAAGAATTCGAATTTTGTAAGGTGGTGCCAGGTGCCGATAATATTTTAGGGACCGTGCTCGCTGCACCTCTTGCGCGGGTCACCCGTTTGCCAAGCCTTGTCGACTGAGTGATGCGGGTGGCTGGGCAACTGGGATGACGGAGCCAGAGGTTGGCGCCTTGTTTGACAAATTTGCGTGTGCTGTGGGGCCTTCTTTGTGCCAGTGCCACTTTAGCGGCATTGAGAACCCACCTCCTGGACGCGTCTCCGCACTCACGCCGCGCGCGTTTTGACAAAGGCGCGCGTAGGCCCATCTCCAGCTGCTGCATTTAATCCGCCGAGATGCTCCGCCGGAATTCTCACCTGGCTCATACTCTCTCATCCTCACACAAAGCTGAAGACCTCGTCTCCGCCACTACTATTAACATCCCGACATCTTCCTGCTAGCAGCTCGGTTCCTTTCACGCTCGCCACCTCCATCCACACATTGCCTTGCGCGCGCAATCTTTTTCGACATCATGAGCGTCCAGATCACGCCGTCCAAGCAGGCTAGTGTTCATCCAATGACCCCCCGCGGTTGCCCCGGAGATCTCTCTTGTCGGGCCCCCAGCTAACTCGACACACCCCAGGCCGCATCTGCGATCGAGTCGTTTAAGATGGAGTCGCCTGTCAAGAAGCTCGACTTCGGTGTGGCTGACAAGGAGAACCGCCCACTCGACTCGTCGCCGGCCTCTCCCGCAGAGGATGCCACCATCGCCAAGCATGAGACGCCCGTCAAAGCTACACCCGTCGCCGAGAAGGAAACGTCGGCCGTGTCTACCGCCAAGTCCGAGGAGTGCGACGAACCTCTTCTGCAAGAAAACCCCCAGCGATTCGTCCTATTTCCCATCAAGTATCACGAGGTACGTGGCGTGCCGACGCGTAAAGTGGCCCCCACTTATATTCCTCCCCTTAATGCTAACAGGGGTTCCTCCACAGATCTGGCAGATGTACAAGAAGGCCGAGGCCTCGTTCTGGACAGCCGAGGAGATCGACCTGTCCAAGGACCTCCACGACTGGAACAACAAGCTCAACGACGATGAGAAGTACTTCATCTCACATATCCTCGCCTTCTTTGCCGCCTCGGATGGCATCGTCAACGAGAACTTGGTGGAGCGCTTCAGCGGCGAAGTCCAGGTTCCCGAGGCCCGTTGCTTCTACGGATTTCAGATCATGATGGAGAACATCCACTCTGAGACCTACTCGCTCCTGATCGACACCTACATCAAGGAGCCCGCCCAGCGAACCTACCTCTTCAACGCCATTGACACCAGTATGTGGTCCACTCGCTCAATCCCTGACCTCCAGATAGTCGCAATTTACTAACATGTGTCCCTCTTTCCAGTCCCATGCATC
>JNVV01000050.1:117373-133704 GCA_000733355.1 Falciphora oryzae
GACAAGGGCCTCACTACGAGGCAAGAGCAGTCCGCCCAAACCTCGCAAGATCCGTTGCAAACAGCCCGATCAGTGCTCACTCAAAGTACCTCACGGGGTCTCGTGAATGAGCTCGCAAACTACCATATGTAGGCAGGCACCTAGGTACCTACCTAGGGACAACATGACTGGGCCAGGATACTAATTAAGTGGGTCTGCACTCTACGTTTGTCAAGGTTCAATTGCCCAGCACCGTTGCAGCCTTGCGACAACAGGGAGGGCTGGTTGGTCAGCTCCGAACATCGCCCGCTCCGTGGAGTTTTGCAAGGCGAGCAAGATTTGCCCAACTGCAGTTTCGCCAACACACGAGCTGCACACTTTTCTCCCCTTAGGGACGACACCTATACTGAGGGTCCAGACATGTCGACAACGCTGGGGTACGCCGCGGGACAAAGCTACGCCTACGAGACCACCACGCTGGAGGGGCGACAAAAAAGCGCTGACTGTATTCGCCGGCATCGCTGGGTAGGGCCTTCATCGCCGGCGGCATTGCCGCGTGCGGCGCCGTCACCGCGACACACCCCTTCGAGACGGTCAAGATCCGGTAAGAAGCGCGACCTCGGTCTCTCCCTGCCGCCTTGGCGGCCGACGTTTCCCAGCGAAAGCGCTGCCATGGATGGCGCGAAGCGAAGCGACGTGGTGGAGGAAGGCTGATGGGCCGGGCGGCCAGCATGCAGCTGCAGGGTGAGCTCCAGGAAAAGGGACACCAGCCTCACCACTACCGCGGCCCCTTCCACGGCGTCTCTGTCATAGTTCGGAATGAAGGCCCCGGCGGCATCTACCGCGGTCTCGGCTGCGCCTACATATACCAGGTCCTCCTCAACGGCTGCCGCCTGGGCTTCTATGAGCCTATGCGCTCCACCCTGACGGGCCTGATTTTCTCCGATGAGAAGACACAGAGCCTGGGCGTCAACATGTTCTGTGGCGCCGGCTCCGGCATCATCGGCGCAGCCGCCGGGAGCCCCTTTTTCCTGGTTAAGACGAGACTGCAGAGCTACTCGCCCTTCCTACCCGTCGGCACTCAGCATGAGTACAGAAATGCGCTGCACGGCCTTTCTCAGATCTACAAGAGTGAGGGCATAACGGGTCTTTACCGAGGTGTAGGCGCCGCCATGATCAGGACCGGCTTCGGTAGCTCCGTTCAGCTCCCCACCTATTTCTTCGCCAAGCGACGCCTGGTCAAGCATCTGGGCATGGAGGAAGGGCCAGCACTCCACCTTGCCAGCAGCACGGCCAGCGGATTTGTTGTGTGCTGCGTGATGCATCCCCCAGGTGAGACGCAATTGCTGTCTGCTGGGCCATTGGCCAGCCCCTCGGACACCAGGGGCTTACCCTTCTAACCGACTCCTTCTCCCACCGCAGACACCATCATGTCTCGCCTATACAACCAGACGGGCAATCTTTACAGCGGCGTACTCGACTGCCTGGCAAAAACGGTCAAGACGGAGGGTGTTTTTGCCATTTACAAGGGTTTCCTGCCACATCTGGCGCGTATCTTGCCACACACCATCCTCACGCTCAGCTTGGCGGAACAGACCAATAAGCTGATGAGAAAGTTGGAGGCGCGTATATTTTCGCAAGAGGAGCTGAAAAGCTCATAGCCTCACGCCATTGTTGTTTGATGGGTTTAGTAACGCGACCCTGGGGACTGGGGGGATAGAGTGTATACACATACGCCTCGCCTCGCCATCATAATATCCCACGACATAGTCTGGTTTTGCACATCCCATCCTGGACGTTTTTGTTCACCCGTGTCCTCGGTGGGCACGCATGTCCGGCGTTGGAGAGGCGGAATGCCGTATCAAAAGTGTAATCTAAGGGGCGTGGATAAGATGGGCAGATCGGCTCCAAGGTGCCTGGGATAGATTGGTCAAAAGTTTTGTCTATCCTCAACCATTTATGGATCTGTCACAACCGTAGCAGAGGTCATGACCAGCCCGGGCCGAGGCTGGGGATGAAGCGTCTATCGTGCCCTCGTCGCCCATTTCGCCCTTCCACGCCTCGTTCCCATGAAGGTCGATAGCTGCCCCACAAAGTCCGCACGGATGGCGGGGCTCACCCCTCGAAAGCTTGGCCGTGGTCCTGACGACATTGGCGACGACGGATGGGAAGCTCACTTCGATATCTTCGAAATACCGAGTCATGACGTCGTCGATGCTTTGGTCCTTGTGGGAAACGATAGGGCCGGACGAGCGTCCATACCCGTGAATTCCGAGGCCCTCGTCTTTGTGCATCTCAACAAGCCCGGCGTAGGTGACGAGCTCCTTGCGGTACAGCTCGCGCAAGGGGAAATGGACTACTTGGCTGGTGGTCTCAGCCTCTTCCTGATCCTGGCCGAGATGTGAGTCCCTCACCGGATGAGCGCCGTCATTCGTCAGCCAGGGCAGGGAGAAGCCGCGCCCTTTTGCCGTCTCGGCCAGAGTCAAGGCGGCCAGCGAGGTGGTGTTGTTTCCCAAAAGCAGCGCGCAGCAGCGATGGGTTGCAGCCGTTGATATTAGAATATGTCGTACAAAAAGCCGGGTGACGTCTGCCCTGGATGTTGACGACGGCAGCCTGTCAAACATGCCGCGGAGCCGCGCCTCGGGCAGGAGATCGGGGCTGAGGCAGGGCAGGGAAGGCCAGTCGATGCTGGTGAGGGAGAGGGCAGCGGTGAGCGGCACGGTCTCGAAAGTGAAGCGCGGGTAGATGGCCCGCCATTTGTCCAGCCACTGGGACGGACCAGTGGACTGGGGATCGAGGAGAGACGTGTCGACGTGAACCACGCGGAAGCTTGATGACACAGGCCGCCGTTTCTTGGCAGACCGCTCGTCCAGCTCGTCAAAGATGTTCACCATAGCAGACGAGGATGGGCCCAAGGACAGGCCGATGAGGTAGTGTGCCGTACCCCGGCCGACCTTGCTCCGGCTCTCCCGGTCCACGACTTCGAAACGCTTGGCCACCTTGACCCTTACGAATGCGGCAAAGCATGCTCTAGACGTAGGTGCGAGTTTAGCTCACGATCCCGCGTGAAGATACTGACCAGGCTGCACTTGACGAGATGGTGTTGCGCACCCACAGGCAGGCTCCGAGCGAATTTCGTAGAGCGCATTCTGCTCTTTGCATCTAATACACAGCCTAATAGCGCCGCTTGGCTCCGAAGTCTCGGCGTGCATGGTGGCGACAATGTCTTTTTGAAGTTGTCTGTGGTTTGCTGTCGTTGTGAATTCTTGCAATGTCTATTATGAAAAGGTTGGCAGGTAGGGACCAGAGATAGGGATCTGCTTGCATTGCCGAAAATTTAGTCATTTGAGCGGGATGCATCGAAATCACCGATTTGTTCTCCATGCCAGATTTCTTGGCTGATGGTCCCGCCCAAAGCGTGATTCATCCGAGGTACCTCTCGGCCTGCACCTCCCCGGGTGATGCCAGCGACAACATCCCGTCATTGAACCTAGAGATGCCCAGATAGGTAAGTGGTAACGAGCAAGATGCTCCGTCACGAACATCGCATCAAATCCAGGGGCAGGCTGTCGCCCCGACATCGAACTGTCGGAGCTGGGGTGGTGTTTCACACCCGGTACGTGACTGGAATACCCCCATCTGCCGTGGGCACTGTATGCTGCCAGTCCCCACATGGACCGCAGCAGCGGTCGGCAGTCTGATACCTGGGTGCAAAATCTCCCCGTGGCGCCCGCCTTGGTAGTGTGTTGAGAGCTCCACCAAGACCCAGCCGAACAGACCAAACGTCAAATTCATTTCACCCAAGGGGCAACCGCCAGGCACATCCTCCTTCCATTCATGTTGCCCGGATGACTGTATGTTGATATTCCGCAGGGCTTGCCTGCCTCTGGCTTTCCTTCGTCCGCACACGGCACCCACAGAAACACAGAAACGCAGCCACGCCGACACACCCCCCGCCGCCACCGAGCGATGCTTGGTTCCAACAAGCGCCGACTGACACGCTGCTAGCCACTGACGGCGGTCCCTAGTGCAGAGGTGATTTGCAGCAAGCCTGCGCAACAACCACGTCGGCGCGTTTTAGCCCTTTGGCCCCAAGCCCGCGGCTCGAAACCGTTTAGCCTCGCCGCCTGCGTCCTGCATCGGCTGGGAGCACCACCACGCACGCCGGTTGTGCCTTGGAAATCCCCTAGCCGCCAACGACCTGCTGGCAAGCGCCGTCGCCGCGCCCGTTCTCGCCCATGCTCTCGCCCACGCTTGCGTCCATGCCGATATTCACCGCTCTCTTGGCTGCACCGACAGTTGCTCGCCCCATGGTTCCATAGGCCTGTCGAATCCGCGACACCCCTTCTCCCGCTCGATCTAGCATTCCTGCTGCCAATCGCATCTCGACGAGTCCAAGACAGCCCCCATCACGCATCGCCTCCCATATGCCGTCGCCCGAACGCTGTCATTCTCGAACGTGAGCATATCTGTCACCATGGCTGAAATCCTAACCGCGTCTCCGGGCGCCGTCGATGCTGCCGTCGAGTCATCGTCAAGGCGGCATGGGGCACTGGCTGCCCCGTCGACCGCCGCCGCCGCCGCCGCTGCTTCGCAGAGGAGCACCTCTCCCGCCCGTCTGCTCCAGACCCTACAGACCGTATCTCCGGTCAACCAAAATGGGTGTTTCGAGTTCGATCGTGTTCTGAAGTGCGGATACGTCCAGAAGCGTACCAAGACCAAGGTGAGACATTTTGCCGGGTTATCCCGTGCGCTCATCACGAGTGGCTGCTGGCGCTGACACTGAGGACGCCGGCTTTGTTCTGCGGTTACCCACGATACATCTAGACATGGAAGACGGTATACCTTGTCATGAGGCCTAATACCATATACATGTACAAGTCGGACAAGGAAGACAAGCTGCGCGGCCAGATATACCTCTCGGAGCTAACGGCCGTGACCCTGCTCAAAGATCCGAAGCAAAAGCGACAGAACGTCTTCGGGCTCTTCTCGCCGTCCAAAAACTTCTACTTCCAGGCGGCCTCTGTCAAAGACTCGCACGGCTGGGTCGACGTCATCCGTCGAGACGCGAGGATAGAGGAGGAAGAGGAAGAGATATTTCTTGCGAGTCCCATCGTTCGCCGCGAATCATACGGGGCTGGCACCTGTCTTGACCAGCCTGCAAAGTCTAGCGGGATGGCGACGGAGCGGGAACGGGCGCTGTCAAGTTCCCCGGAACCGCATGACAATTCCATAGACGCCGCATTTGCCGCCGCTGGCCCACATTTTCCGCGTCCGGTCTCGGCCATGGTTGAATCCTTCAGCCAGCTAGGAAGTGATTTCATATCACATTCTGATCTTTCCGATTTTGAACCCCCGGGCCGCTCGTTCGGGGCCTCGGCCGAAAGCCTCAGGGCGCAAACTCCCGCAGCCCCCGAGCCACGCCGTCCTAGCATGGCTGCCAGAAGGGGGGGCGGCTCCGGTGGCCTGTATCTCGAGCAGGACCCAGATCGGGTCATCTGGCAGGGTTCGCTGTGGTTCTTGCGTACCAAGGGCGGGCTGAAGCAATGGAAGAGGTCGTGGGCGGTGTTGCGGCCGAGGAACCTCATCCTCTATCGGGACTCGTCCGAGTACTCGCCGCACCTGGTTGTTCCCCTGTCGTCGATTCTCAATGTGGTTGATCTGGATCCCATCAGCAAGACGAAAAGGCATTGTCTCCAGGTCATCACGGAGGAGAAGCGGTTCCGATTCTGTGCTGTTGACGAGGAGAGCCTTCTCCAGTGCCTTGGGGCATTCAAAAGCTTGCTTGCCAAGAGGAGAGAGCTGGAGGCCAGGGTCGCAGCCACAGTCTCGGCTGAGGGCACAGCGCCAACTGCTGGCCCCATGGCTCACTCTCCCCCCACGATGGTGCTCACAAGCATGGCGGCGACAACAGTCGCAGCAAACTAGGCTGCCACGGCTCATACGATACCCGACGCATCGATTTCCTTTGTCGAGTCTTTCTTATCAGGATACCCCGCTTCATATTTCTCTTTCTTCCTCGCTCTCCCTCGCGCTCCAATTCGCGGTTTGGCGCAATGGCAATTTCACTAGCCTCTGGGCCAGTAGCTACCGGCTAAGTCTTGGAGTCCATGATGCACCCGGAGGCTAAATTCCCCCAAGATACTGCAGGCTCAGACTACGGTGCGCTTGCGATGCTTAGGACGGCTGTCGCTCTCTCCCTCTGTCGTCCTCTTTTTTGTCGGCTTTTACTCTTTATTGTTCTTTTTTTCTTTTCTTTTTCTTTTTCTTTTGTGTCTGTCTATGTGCGTGTGCGTGTGCGTATCTGGTGTGGCTCGTTTTTCTCTGTTATGGGGCCCATAGCTCTTCTCCAATACCCTTTTGCTTGTGCGCAATATGTCTTTATGTTTCTACTGGCCCTGGAGGGCTTGAGGTCGAGTGCGTGTTATTTCGGCACGTGTGTAAATACTCGTTCCGGCCCCTGGAAGCTAGTGGAGATGAAGATAGAAATACCATGTTCATTTTGTGTCTGCATGTCTCAAGACGCCATTCACCGTACTCCCAAGCCCGACCAGAATCCCGGAATTTGCTCGCGCGCCACTGCCGGATGGCCTGGGACCAATCACGCGGCTGTGCCTTGCTGTCGGGTGATGGGCTCTAATGATTCATTGAGGGCGGGAGCGGGGGCAGCGACGGCGCCGCGGCCATGGGATCCAATCAACTGCCGGGCTGGGCGTGGCCGCATTACCGCGTCACCTGCAATAGCCACAGCTCCCCGCGTCGCTTTTGGATGGACCCATCTGACCTTCGTTTCTCTGCAATCGACTTGCTTGTTTCAGACGGCCAACCAGCTCTCGTCCTGCCTCTCCTGCCCATGCCCTCGTCGACATGGATCCCCGCCCAGTGCCGGCCCGATCTGTGCCAGGCCACGGGAGTGGCAGCAGGGCCCTGACCCTCGATTGGTCCGCCGCCGCCTCCTGGATGCTTTCCCGCATCTGCTTGGCTCGGCCAGTACCTGCCTCTCCTGGGGCTGTCCGCCATCCACTCAGGGCCGGCCATCAGATATCTTCGGCGGCGCGGGAGGGGCTTTGCATGTTGGCGCCCTCTCCCTCCCCTTGCCCTGCAACCCTGCGTGGGTCTCTGCCTCCCATCCGAACCGTCGGTGGCGGAGGCCGGATGCATGAGGCGTCCTTCGCCCCTTTGGCAGATCAACGGCCGGCTGCAGACCATGTTCTTTCGCGTGGATCCTCTCGACTGGCTCGGCCTTCACTTTTATACCTGCTGTTATAGCGCATGCCATCGGTCTCCATTCCCGCCCGTCCTGGAGAATGAACCCCATCAGTTCTTGCACCAATCTCCTTGCCTCCCCCGTTCAAGGGGACATATGCCCTCCGCTTGGCTTGTGATGGGCCGGCCGCCATCGTATCCCTCACGTTCTTGTATTCGTGTGCCTTCTCTGTTAGTGACGCATGACATTGGGGGAGCATCGGCGGCCTTCACCCCACACCCCCTCGCCTCGCGGTCGTTCTCTCGTTCTGTGAAGCATGTCCTCTCCTCTGCTCCAATGCCCGCCTGACCAGCCGAGCGTATTGGCCCATGCCGCGTAGTCCCTGCCGCCATCCGTGGGCCAATTAATGCAATGATCTGTTCCAAGCAAGCTATGTGTTCGTGTCCGTCTCCTCGCGATCGTTATATATACTTCGCCCTCGCCCTCTCGTGGCCCCTTTTTGTGA
Organism: Falciphora oryzae; assembly: GCA_000733355.1. NCBI lineage: Eukaryota > Fungi > Ascomycota > Sordariomycetes > Magnaporthales > Magnaporthaceae > Falciphora > Falciphora oryzae. The sequence continues at coordinate 125,065 of JNVV01000050.1, forward strand.
ATCTCGCGGCCTATCTCCCTGCTTGACTCCTATCTTGCCGGTTTCTTCGGTTTCTTCTTCGCTGCATATCCTGCTCGTCTCTTGCCTTGAGCCTCGCCCTGCAAACCCGGGCCTCCTTTCCCGTTCCAAACAGACGCGTGCTATGCTTCCCCTCGCCCGTCTTCCCGCCCTACTCGTGCTTCTCCTGAGCACGGTAGTTGGCATAGTGCAGGCCTTGGAGCCACCGCCTCTACCACTCCACTCGTCCAGCCGATGGATCCTCGACGCCAACAACCGGCGGGTCAAGCTCAAGTGCATCAACTGGGGAGGGCACATGGAGGTCAACATCCCAGAGGGCCTGCACAAGCAGTCGGTCGACTACCTGGCCGGGTGGATCGCCGACGCCGGCTTCAACTGCGTCCGCCTCACGTACTCGATCGACATGGCGCTGCGCCCCGACGCCAACGTGTCGACCTCCTTCCTGGAGGCTGCCGGTCCCGCCGGCGTCTCGGCCGAGAGCCTTAGCAGCCTGTTTGCCACGGCGGTGCAGAAGAACCCCTTTCTCGCCTCAGCGACGACGATTGATGTCTTTGGGGCCGTGGCAGACGCCCTCTGGAGCCGGGGCGTCATGACCATCTTGGACAACCATGTCAGCCGTGCGTCGTGGTGCTGCAATCTCGAAGACGGCAATGGTGTAAGTTGCTCCTTGTGTCACGCAGACTGTTTCCCTCGCCTTTCTCACCTTGCGTTTTATCATTCTCGTCCCTTCTGCTCCTGGAACATTCAATGGACGAGAACAGCGGATAAGGGCCTGGTTGTGGGATGAGGGGATAAAGAAGAATGTGAACAGGAGATGAACCCATCAGGGGATAGGTGGCTGACACTTAGTGGCTTTTTGAATGCAGTGGTGGAACACGGGTGATGGCTACAACGACCAAAACTCTCGTTACTTCAAGACGGACGAGTGGCTGGCCGGCCTTCGCGCCATGGCCACGTGGGCCAAGGGCCACAAGGGGGTAGTCGGCATGGGCGTCCGCAACGAGATCCGCGAGTTCCTCGCGCAGGGCATCATCAACGGCAGGCAGGACTGGTACCAGCTGGTCTCGGACGCCGCCAAGCTCATCCACGAGATGCACCCCGACCTCCTGATCCTCATCGGCGGCACCATGTCGTCGACCGACCTGACACACGTCCGCACGCGTCCCCTCGACGTCTCGGCATGGTGAGTTTCTGCTCTCTCTCTCTCTCTCTCTCTCTCTCTCTGAGCAATTTTGGACATCGTCTAAACAAGAACCAACCTCTCCTCGCACGCAGGAAGGACAAGCATGTGTGGGAATGGCACGCCTACTCGTTCACCGTCACCTTCTACCCCCTGGTCAAGAACTGCTGGTACGTCCGGCAGCTGTACGGCGCCTTCAACGGCTTCCTGCTCCAGCAGAACAAGGTCTACACCGGCCCCCTCGTCCTATCCGAGTTTGGGTTCGCCATGGACGGCCCGGACCGCTTCTACCTCGACTGCCTGAGGGAATACACAACCTCCAACGACGGCGACTGGGCGATCTGGGCGCTCCAGGGCAGCTACTACGTCCGCGACAAGCAGATCGACCAGGATGAGTCCTACGGCGTCATGAACAGGGACTGGTCCGGCTGGAGAAATGGCGACCTGAAGAATCTGATGGGCGAGATGTGGGAAACCACGCAGGGCCCCTGAATCTAGCTTGCTACTCGTAACTGACACCCAAAGACATGTCGCGGGGCACCCCTGGCTGTCACCGCCTCTCCAGAAACTTAATTGTAGATACCCTATATTGCATTCTGAATATTAATCTAGTTCTACTGGCCGAACTGCTCTCCCTTCCTGCCCTCCCCCGGCATGAAATGCTGTTTCCATGGAAAGGAACTGGCAAGTTCAAGTGAGGTCAAAATACTTGGCGTCAAAATCTTCCATAGTCGTGTCCCCTTCGATCCAAAGATTGTCAAAGTTTGTGTCGCCCGCGGCTCCAAGATCCACATCGCCATCCATCTTGAAGAGATCGTCTATATTGCTACTCACTGCTTCCGCATCCGAGCTTTTGAATGGGGCGCTGGTACTGTCGCCATTGGAGAGGTCTATGGGGCGGGAGGCGTCGCCGGCGATGGCAGCAGATGGTTGGTTGCCACCGCTGCCGGAAAAACTGTCTGACAGAATGTTGTTTGTGGCATCGGCCACGAAGGTCTCGAGGTCGAATTCCGTGTCCGCGCCGTCTGTCCCTGCCGTCCCCTGGGGATGGTTCTGGGGCTGGGACTGGGGGTCCAGGTTGCCTGGGGCAAGCGAGAATTGCATGTCGGTGAAGTTGAGATGTGGAGCCGTCGTCGTGCCAGGAAGGAGGCAGCCGCCGCCTCCGCCCGATGTTGCGTCGCCCATCTCCAACAGCCCGGCTAGCGGGTCGGGCTGACCTATCGCTTGTGTGGGTGGTGCGGAATTCGGGATACTAGAGACTGGAGCGGGTGCGGGCACCTGCGTGGGTAGAGCTGCGGACATCGGAGGCATAGGGGTGGGCGCCGGCACGGGCACGGGAGCATGTGCAGCGGGCGGCGTGGGGACGGGGACGGGGGTGGGCGCAGTGGCAGTCTTTGGTGCCGAGGCTTGCGTAAGAGAAGGCTTCGGCGCGGTGGGCGGCGTTGCCTTGGGGGTCGGCCTGGCAGGGGCGGCAACAGGAGAGTTTGTCTTTCCTGCAGCAGGGAGAGACGGTGTCGTCTTCTGCGCGGGGGAGCCTGGTTTCACAGCTGGAGACACGATTGCCTTTTTTGCTGGCGATGTAGCCTTGCCGGCTGGCGGGATTGACTTGAGGGCGGGCGATGACGAGGCGTTCTTGACGATGGGCGAACTGCCCTTGGCGCCCGGCTTCACCGCCTGGGCTGTTGTTGTCGGCTTTGCAGGTCTGGCGAGCTGGGGAGTGTGCGGCTCCGTCTTCACCTTGGACACGGCGGGCCGAGGACCAGGACCAGGGGGTAGGGGATCGATGCCCATGTTGGGAAAGGGGGCCCCTTGTTTGAGCCTGGGGACGGGCCGAGAGACTGGGGGTGGATGGAGGGCCGGCTGCTTGGGCACGTTGCGGTGGCCAGGTCCCGACCCTGGCCCCGTGGCCGGCGACGCAGCCGGGGGAGGGGCCGGCGCTCCGAGTCCCGGGGTAGGACCGGTCGGTGCTAGGGGGATCATGACGGGCTCGGGGATAACGACAGGCCGGCGCTTGGCGCGCAGCTGGTCGAGGTCCCGCTGCAGAACAGCCTTTGCGCGGATCTTTGCAGGGCGGGCGGGGTACGGCAGGTTACGGCAGGTCAACGACATGTTCATCGGCTTGCTTGCGGGATGTCGTTCTCACCAGTTCGCTCTCGACATCGTCAAGCGCCGAGTTGAAGTCAACATGTGTGTCTCGTATCTTGTTGACACTCGCCAACGACGGCACGCGGCGCGCATCCCGTCGGCTCGACTTGAAGGCCTTGCCGGCCTGCACGAGCTTTTGCACGGCACACAGAAGAGAATCAGCCAAACGCCCAAACGCCCAAACGCCAGATGAGTATGGATTTGGGTGCCTACCACATCGTTCACCAGCAGCTCGAGCGTGTCGAGAGGCGAGGCCGGCTTTGCACTCGACATTTTGAAAGCCTGCTAAGAGGCTGCGAACCTAGGTACCCAGATATCTGGGGCACTCGCAGAGTCTTTTAGTCATTCACTTAAGGTGATAGTTGAGGTAGGGCAGCAGCAACGAACTGCAAATGAATGCCAGGCGTCGACCGCACATACGTTTAGTTGGGAGGGTTGCTCCACTGTGCGTCTGGTCTCTGCTAGGCACCGTGCTCCCCAACCTATTCTACCTAGAACTTGCTCTGCCCAGCTTCATTACGTTATTACACGCACGTGCCTCTGGCCACATTCAGGGACCTGGAGGTGGCTCTTGCAGCGACGAGCAGGCGGAGGCCTGTCGCGCACGGGGTACGTGACTTCGAGGTAGCTCGACGTGCTCTGGTCAGTCACCCGGGCAAATTGTCCCTCGTCGCCCGCCTCCATCCCATGCCCCCCATTCCATGCCGTTGTAAGGTGGGCCAGCCTGACCAGTGCTAGCCCAGAATCAAGTCTGCCGATGTCAACCCAGGCCCGCGAGTCTTTACATGTCGCGACCACAGGAGGTCGTGCGGCGCTCGCCGGTTAGGTCTGACGCGTCTACATAACTACCTAGGTCATATAGCCGCTAGCCACCGCCAGGTAGCCTGCCAAAGTCAATTCTATCAGGTTGATCAATTATCCCCGTTGAGGCACCGTATTTATGGGGGACGTAGGTAGGAATTTTACGCATACTTAGGTCTCTCTCCCTGAACGCGCCAGATATGCATATCCGGCCCGCTGCCCAGCTTGTGCCCAGTGGCCCCCCACATGCACCCACCCAAGCCTCAACGCCGGGTCTGGTTCCCTGGGGACCGTCGTTGCAAGGTGTCAGTCAGGCTTTCGTCCCGAATCGTCCGTTTCTCTCCATTCCCCCTGTTTATTATTATTTTTTTTCCCCCTTCTTTTTTCTTCTTTTTCCTTTCCTCTTTCTTCTCCTCCCACATCAAAGAAAACGACATCTATCCGATCGGCAGCTGCTGTCAAGTTCCTCCAGGGGACAACTCTTTTTTTACGTCCTTTTCCTTTTTCTCTCCTATTTCGTTATTTTCCGCTTTTGATTCATCGTTGTGTCCTTGTCCCGTTTGTGCTGTCTGGTGTTGCCGTTAGTTCCGCTTCGAGTCCAACAGGTACCAAGTCCACGGCCAACCGAACCTGACTCCCATCTCTGGATTCTTTGATGATAGCCTGGTCCGGTATCTGCCTCCAGCACCTCCACAGAACCGAGCCTCCACCGCCCGCCTTTTCTCATCTCTAATTCCCCGAATCGCATCGCTCTGCTTTTTTTTTTCTTTTTTTTTTTTTTTTCTTTTTCTTTTCTTCCTGCTCCAGTGCCATCGTTTCAGCCTGCTGTGATTCCACTCCCGGCTCTCTCTCTCTCTACCTGGCCGCCCAGGCACCGCTCAATCGACGTCTCTCTGCTTCCGCCTCGAGAGCGCTGCTCTGGCGCTAGCCCTACACTAGAGCTTACCGCCCTTGTTTTCCCCTCATCAAGGCCGCCTCTTTCCTCTGTCACTTCGCGGGTCCGACTCGTCGCACGCGCCACGTTCGCCACGCGATTTTCATTTTGACAGCCTTCGATCTTCAGGCTTCCGTCTTGGGAGCTCCGACCTGTCAAAACTTGTCGCAGTCCTGTCGCCAAGTGTCGCCGAGCGGGACATTCTAAGCTTTTAGGTCTTCTGGTGGCGCGGTTTCTGTCCAACCGAAAAAGGAATCCAATTCCTTGCTGCACCGTTTCCCCCGCCTTGCCTCCCACCTATCAGGTCTCTTTTTTTCCTCCCTTTTTTTTTTTTTTTTTTTTTTTTTCTCCCTCCGCCAATTTTCCTTTAGTCTCGGCCGTCTCAACCGAGCGACGACCACCTCGCATCGCGCCGACCCGTATTATTCCACATTCAAGCTTCAAACCGGATTCCGTGTCCGCTGCACCTCGGTCGCAACATAACTAGAGCCTATCTCCCTGCCTAGACTACCTGATCCGACCGTCAAACCGACGACATGGCTGACAACGGAGCCCCCGCCGGCACGACCCAGCTGCCACCTCCCCCTCAGCAGGGCCCTGGTGCGCCAGGCTACGATGGCGCCCAGAATGGCCAGCCAAACCAGAGCCACATGCAGCCGCCCCCCCTGCACATCCCCCAGAATACGAACCCGATCCCCACGGCCATCACGTCGCCAATGGGTGGCGGAGACAAGAGTGGGCTCATGTCGCCAGGCGGTACCACTCCGTTCGGCCGCCGCACTGCCCCCGAGCCCAACAAGCGCGCTCTCTATGTGGGCGGCCTTGATGCCCGTGTGACCGAGGATGTTCTGCGCCAGATCTTCGAGACGACTGGTCACGTCCAGAACGTTAAGATCATTCCCGACAAGAACGTGAGTGTTTGCCGTGACTGTGACGCCGCCGTTTTGTCTGCTCCCCGCCCGACCAATCTTGCATCCGTTCTATAGCGATGGCCTACTAACCGATTGCTTGTACTCAACAACAGGCCAAGGGCTTCAACTACGGCTTCGTCGAGTACGACGACCCTGGTGCGGCTGACAGGGCCATGCAGACCCTGAACGGACGTCGGGTTCACCAGTCGGTACGTCAAGAGCCCACAAGCAGCTTTCCCTCGACCACACGTGCCGCTCCTGCGAAATAGCTCGCTATCTGCTCACACATTTTATTTAGGAAATCCGCGTCAACTGGGCGTATCAATCGGCCAACACGACGACCAAGGAGGACACGTCTAACCACTTCCACATCTTCGTTGGTGATCTGTCCAACGAGGTCAACGACGAGGTTCTGACACAGGCCTTCTCCGTCTTTGGCTCGGTCTCGGAGGCTCGCGTCATGTGGGACATGAAGACTGGCCGTTCGCGCGGATATGGCTTCGTCGCCTTCCGTGACCGCCCAGATGCCGAGAAGGCTCTGAGCTCCATGGACGGAGAATGGCTTGGATCTCGAGCCATCCGCTGCAACTGGGCGAATCAGAAGGGCCAGCCCTCGATTGCCCAACAGCAGGCGATGCAAGCCATGGGCATGACCCCTACCACCCCCTATGGCCACCACCACTTCCCGACCCACGGCATGCAGAGCTACGAAATGGTCCTCAACCAGACCCCGGCCTACCAGACAACCTGCTATGTTGGAAACCTGACCCCTTACACCACCGCCAACGACCTGGTCCCGCTTTTCCAGAACTTTGGCTATGTGGTCGAGTCTCGCTTCCAAGCCGATCGTGGCTTTGCCTTTATCAAGATGGACACGCACGAGAACGCCACATCCGCCATCTGCAACCTGAATGGCTACAACGTTAATGGCCGGCCGCTCAAGTGCAGCGTACGTACTCTACATCGTTCCCTCCGCCTTGCCTCGCGTTGTCGTTTGGAATGACTTGTTTTGACTAACGTGTGCGTGCATGTTGAAGTGGGGCAAGGACAAGAACACGGCCAGTCCTCAGGTCGGCTTTGACCCGTCCCAGGGATCCTTCAGCCCTCAGAGCGCCCAGGGACCCGGACCTGGTTTCCCTGGAACCCCCTCCAGCTTCTTTCCGCAGTATGGTGGTGAGTGTGCTTTTCCGTCCCATACAAAACTCATGATGCGATATCCTCTTCTGACATATTTCCTTATTTTTCTCATTCAGGCCAGTTCAGTGGCCAGCAGGGCAACTTCGGGCCCAACCAAGCGCAGTCTCCTGCCGGCTACCCCCAGCAGCCCATGGCGTTCAACAGCCCACAGAGCGCCGGTGGATACGGCCGTGGCCAGCAGCCCCCCAATACTCAGTGGACCTCGTCCCCGGGACAGAACTTCAACAACGGATACTCGGGCTACCAGGGCTAGCGTGCCAGAAGTCGCGTCCTGGACAGGGGGCCATGCCCATCATAGGCAGCCTGTCTCTGTGAGGCGTCGATGCGAGCACGACACGGGCGGGATCGTGGGGAAACACGTGCATACCGGGCCCGAAAGGGTTTGGCAGCTAAACGGATCGTCCCAGTTGGCCGCCAGCATCTCGTGCCCGGGCCAGTACGGCCTTGGCCTGATCCAACAAGCATATGTGATGGCCTCCCCACCACCACGGCAATGTTTTCTCTCGCGCTGTCTTGCTCTCCAGTTATTTCTTTCCTCTACTATCTCTCTCCTCCTCTCGGTGGCTTTGGTGGGTTGAAAATTGAATGAAGTGACTATTCGCGTCCTGTTTTTCTAGGTCGTTTCCTACCGGCTTTTACGTGTCTCTCGGTCCTCTTCTCCTCTTTCTCTAATCTGCACGACTGTTTTCCATTTCGTCTCCAGCTGCCTGCCTACCTGGCTCGGTGTACTGATTGCCGGGGATGTCTCTTCCGTGTGTTCTTTCTATTTCCGGTTGATTTCCCGCGCGCTGGTGAGCTTCCTTTTCTTTCCCTCGAGGCATTTACAATCTCCTGGGTTTGGGCCTTTTTGTAGTGGCAGGCATCGCCCCCCTGACCAGAGGGAAAAAAGTTCTCGTTCCTTTTGATTTCAGCCGCTGGATACCACCTCGAGCATAGTGGAATGCTTTCTCCGACTCCAATTTTCCTTTTGACGACTTATGATAGTATTACTTCATCACGAACTGCTCTAATATGGGGCTCTTCGCCGCACTCAGCGGTCTAGGAAGCGCTGATTTTCTGTCAGGGACTAACGGAGCGTCGCGAATTTACTTTTATGACCTGTTACGACTTTTTTTTCTTTTTTTTTTTTTTTTTATCTTCTCGTCTCTTTGGTCTTCTCATTTCCTCCCTCAATTCACTTATTTTGGGGGTCACGTCCATTCTTCGTTTCGTTTTACAGTTTATCCATTCCTTTTCATTCTTTATTCCAGGCTCTGCCTCTTTTTTCTTATTCTCCTCCAAATCTCTTTAGATGATGAGGGTGGATAGAATGTGAACATATGTGCTGCCCTGATCTGGATACATACAGATACGAATCTTGTTGTTGACCCCCCGGCTTCTTTGATTAGGCCTTTGCCGCCGAGAATGACCCTTCCTAAGCCGTTGGCACACATCGCAGGTCGCCTGTCAGCTTT
>JNVV01000050.1:133738-170507 GCA_000733355.1 Falciphora oryzae
CCCACCACGTCTGATCCGAGGATGAAAAAAAAAAAAAAGGAGCTGGGAACCCGTACCCTCACTCGGCATTCGCCATGTGTAGCTTTTTTTTTTTTTTTTTCAAACTACCTGCATAGACCTCGGGTCGTCTGGACCTAACGGCATCCGTGGATTTCTATGCTTTTGGTTATGTAGCGAGGTATACCTGTGCCACAGGCCACCTAGCCACTCGCGGACATCAACTCAGCCGCAGGTAGGTACCTGACTGTAGGCACATCAGCGGGCTCACCAAGCAAAGTGCAGATACACGAGACTCGAGATGGCGGCAATTTACACGCAAGCTACGTACGGACGCAAGAAATGCCGTGCAACCTAATGGATTTGTGCTCGTAGCCGTCCAGGCGGGACGCGTCGTCAAGTGCACACATTGCGAAGAACAGGCCTGTCCTGTGTTGTGAGGTAGCCGCTCCCAGGAGGTGCTCGGGTAGCATCGGATTGAGTTTGGGGGTTCGTCCCCGGAATAACCTGGTGCTAGGTGGCCGCCGTCTGGCAGGCCTGGGCGGAGGGACACTGTGGACCTGGGCAGCTGCCGACAACGTGTCTATGGAGGTTGGGTACCTATGGCCCGCGAGGAGGTGCTAGTCTAGTGCCTTGATTGTGTTGGGTGTCGCGAGCAATTTCTGTCGCTGATCGCTGGTCGGGTGCGGGACCCCAAGCTTTTGGGTTCTCTGCTCGCCCGCGCCGTGAATTGTAACCTGTAACCCGCAACCTGTAACCCAGAACGTAGCGGTGCGCCACTCGCTGTCTCCATTGCTGCAGCTGTCTGGGACTGTTGACTGTGCGACGGCCGCAGTCATAGCCAATAGCCATACCCCCCAACTCGCCCAAGCCCATCTCAATCGTCCAGCCTCCGTTCCATGCCCATCACCGAATGTGCCACTCCACTGGTACCTGTTGACTAAGGCAGCCTCCCTCCCTCCCCATCGACCCCGACCAACGCTGCTTGCTCAACTGAGCATCCTGCCGCCGCACTCTCCCTCTCGCTCTCATCGAGCGAGCATGCCGCCTCGGTCTCTGAGGTCGTAACAAGCCCAACGCCCGCCCGCCAGACCCCGTCGCCTGCGTCCCGTCATGGATTCATGGCAGTCGTACTCGGATCCTGCTGGCGCGTCCCGACGTTATAACGACACCAGCCAGAGCCAGGCGCAGAGCCAAGGTCAGGGCCAGAACCCGAGCCTGTCGCGGGATTTCAACGGGCAGCAGCCACAGCACCACAGCCCAGCGCAGCAGCAGCAACAACAACAACCACCACCATCATCGCAGCACCACCTTCTTCATCTCCATCAGCCGCAGCAGCAGCAGCAGCAGCAACAACAACAACCACCACCATCATCGCAGCACCACCTTCTTCATCTCCATCAGCCGCAGCAGCAGCAGCAGCAGCAACAACAACAACAGCCGCCGCAGCAGCAGCAGAACCATCATCACCACCAGCAGCCGCCCGTATTTAAATACGACCAGTACAACTCACAGCAGCATCACCATCAGCAGCAGCAGCAGCACCATATCCTTCAGTCTCCAAATATCAAGTCGGCAACATCCCCAATCGGCGCGCCACAGCTACGCGACGGCAACGGCGACGTTGCAATGGCGGATGCGAACGACCAGTACGCTGGCATGAAGTACCCGATGCGGCCGCATCACCAATCCCACCTGAGCGGCGGCCGCCCGGGCACGCTCCAGTCCCCGCAGGAGACTTCAGCCGCTGCCCAACGCTACTCCCCCATGGAGGTCATGTCACCCACCTCGCCCTATGCGCCCTACACCCCGAAGTCGGCCGCGAACAGCCAGTTCTCCAACCCCACGGGCCATCGGCAGTCGCCCTCTCGCATTTCCGACTACGGCGGCGCCATGCAGAGTCCATACCCCCCGCAGAGCCCCTACTACCCAGGCCGCCAGCCGTCGCTGTCCCAGCCTCATTCGCACACCTCGCAGCACCAGCAGCTGCCTCCAATCTCGCCTCATCTAGGCGCCCACGACGGCTATCCCCAGTCTGCCGGCACCCCTACCGACTCGCCCTACTCCGCAGACCCCAAATCGCCGAGGCGCCCCGTCGCGCAGCCTCCTCCCAGTCTCGCCCCCGAAAGAGGCCCTGTCCCCGAGCTGAAGAAGCTAAGATCGCCTGCAGACTTGCGCCCCAAGGTCAACGCACAGCCCCCGTTCCGCAGGGCGAATCCTGAGGGCGGCTTCATAAGTGTACTTGCCCGCCTTTTTCCTCTTTTTCTTCCTTCTGCTTCCCTCCCCCCTGGCTAATGAAGCCGTCTACTGATCGATGAACCTCTCGGCTGACCGACTCTTCCTTACACGCGCCCTTTACAGCCACTTCAAGCTCTTACCGTGCATCTTCCAGCGACCTACAGAATCTGCAATCCCAGCTTCAAATACGAGTCTTCGAGAAACCCCCGCCGAGTCTTGACGAAGCCGAGCAAGGGCACCAAGAACGATGGGTTCGACAACGAGGATAGCGACTACATCCTCTATGTCAATGATATCCTGGGGTCCGAAGAGGCTGGTCACAAGTAAGTGCTGCTGGCATCGTCGTGACTTGAAAAGTCCATCATCATCGGGCTTTCGCTGGCATTTGTGTCGAAGTCATGGCTGACTTTTTTCCTTCTTCCTTCTTCCCCTGCAAAGGAACCGCTACCTTATCCTCGATGTCCTAGGCCAAGGCACGTTCGGGCAGGTCGTCAAGTGCCAGAACTTGAAGACACAAGAGGTCGTCGCGGTCAAGGTCATAAAAAATCGCACCGCGTACTTTAACCAATCTATGATGGAAGTTTCCGTTCTCGACTTGGTACGTTCAACAGCAATACGTCACTCATTATCACACCCTCTCAAGCAAGCACTATTCTTGGGCCTGGTTTCCCGGGGGCCCAGGCTTCTGGTATCTGTAGGCCACCCCTGCTGACACGCAACTCCGGCCGACAGCTCAACACCAAGCTTGACAAGAATGATGATCACCACCTGCTACGACTGAAGGACACATTCATCCACAGGCAACATCTCTGCTTGGTGTTTGAGCTCCTCAGCGTCAACCTGTACGAACTAATCAAACAGAACCAGTTCAGGGGCCTCAGCACGACGCTGGTCCGCGTGTTCGCCCAGCAGTTGCTGAACGGGCTGGCACTGTTGAACAAGGCACGGCTCATCCATTGCGACCTCAAGCCCGAGAACATCCTGCTCAAGAACCTCGAGAGCCCCATCATCAAGATCATCGACTTCGGCTCGGCATGTGACGAGCGGCAGACAGTATACACCTACATCCAGTCGCGCTTCTACAGGTCCCCCGAGGTCCTGCTCGGACTGCCCTACTCGTCCGCCATCGACATGTGGTCGCTTGGATGCATCGTGGTGGAGCTGTTCCTCGGCCTGCCTCTGTTCCCCGGCTCCTCCGAGTACAACCAGGTTTCCAGGATAGTCGAAATGCTCGGCAACCCGCCCAACTGGATGATGGAGATGGGGAAACAGGCGGGCGAGTTCTTTGAAAAGCGATCCGACGAGTTTGGGCGACGGACCTATCACCTTAAGAGCATGGAGCAGTACTCGCGCGAGCACAATGCCAAGGAGCAGCCCAGCAAGAAGTACTTCCAGGCCAACACTCTGCCCGAAATCATCAAGACGTACCCGATGCCGCGGAAGAACATGAAGCAGAGCGAGATAGACCGGGGTATGTCTGGACCTTTTTCTTTCCTCTATATCATGTCGCCTTCTGTCCCGGGCCTGTCTTTTCGAGATCTGACCCTGCTAACATGGCACCTGCACGCGCACACAGAGATGAATAACCGGATCGCCTTCATCGACTTCGTCAGGGGACTTCTAACCATCAATCCGCTGGAAAGGTGGTCGCCACAGCAAGCCAAACTACACCCCTTCATCACCCAGCAAAAGTACACCGGGCCGTTTGTTCCACCGATGAACCTCAAGTCGAGCTCGCTCAATAGGTCGCCCGCACCGGGGACCCAGCAGCAGCAGCAGGCCGAGGCACTTAGCAAGCAGCGCGCCCAAGCAGCGCAGGCGCAGGCAAACTCGGCCGCCCAAGGGGCTTACGCGATGGGGGCAGGCCAATATCAGCAGCAGCAGCAGCAGCCCCAGCCCCAACAGCAACAACAACGTCAGCAGCATCAACCGCAAGGGCTCGCCCAGCCAACCCCACCTATGTATCCCAACAACTCCCTGTACTCGCCGGGCGGCAGTGGTCACGCGGCCCCGCCCCCGCCGTATGCGCCTGCCCAGAATGCCTATGGACAAATGGTTATGCCTCAGGCCCCTGCGCAGATGCCGCCGGCGAACTACTCGGCGGTGCCGGTGCAGCAGCCGCAAGCGCCCCAGCAGCAGTCGCAGTCAAGCATGTACGCGCAGCAGGCTGCTAGGTCGCGCCAGCGCGCCTCGACGATGGAGCAGCAACAGAGCGGCATTCCTGCCGCGATCCAGAGGGTGGCAAGCCATCTGGATCCGAGCCAACCCATCCGATTGCAGCCGAGTCCTGCTTACTATCCTCCGCCGGCCGACGGTGGGTCCCTGATGGACCAAAGCGTGGGTCGCCTCGGGTCTGGCCGGAGAGGCAGCCGTGCGCAGCAACAGGGAGGGCGAGGAAACAACAGGGACTTTATCCGGAACCTGGAGGAGCGGACGCTTGAGGAGGGTTTCATGGGCGGCCAGCAGGGCTCTTGGCACTGAGTTACAGCAAGACTGACCGACCAACAGACCGTCTTGCCCCGAAAAGGCGTCAAGCAGGCGTGGGACCATGGTGTTGTTCGTCCTGTTATTTCTTGTCTTCTTTCTTCTTTCGCTTCCACGTATGTTCCTGAAGTCTAGATGGTCACTAGGCCGTCTGCCGGCCCGCCTCACGCTCTCCAAAGCATCACTTCAAAGAGCCGTGCAGGTCCGGGCTGTGCCTGTTTCGGCTAGCTCGGCTGCGGTATCGGGCACGTACAAGATTGTTCAGCTGCCATCGTGTCCGATATCTCGGTGTGGGCAATAGCTTTCCGCGCATGAGAGGAAGGATCCGAAACAGGGGGTATGTTCTGCATAGAACAATCGCCATGCGCAGGTGGTGAGAGTCGACGGGGAGCAACACGGGAGACAGATGTCTACCCCTGGCTGTTTAGATCGCATCGCCCAAGTCCGCAGCCCACCGTGTTGTTCCGGCCCAGTGGGTCAGATGAGGAGGCAGGCAGGCAGGCTCGTCGTTTTCAAGGCTCGTCTATGGGTTCGTGGCAGCTACAGCCTCAAGGATGTCATTACCCCGTATCTGTGCTGCTTAGCTTCGGTTCAAGGGGAGACAAACTGGCAGCCTGTTGATGTGGATGTGACGGATCTAGGCCCGTCGGCTAGTGAGGCTACCTACCAGGACGCTAGGCGAGGAACAAGGGGGCGGTTGGGTGGGCGGGTGCAAAAACCTGGTGAACACTATGCATGGTGGAAAGTGGCGAAGGGCTCTGGGAGGGCGGTCTTGGTTTTTTTTTTTTCCCTTTTTTTCCGTCGAATCGCATGAGGAAATGAGATCCGACACGACGGTATGTCAAATCTATCTACCTGGGTACCGAGGTGCCTGGCTTGTTCTCTCTGGCGAGCACACCCTCGACAGAGCTCAAGGGCGCGTCTCTAGAGGCACGGCTCCTGTGTGTGCGCATGCGTGTTATCCATGGTGGGTATGAGGAGCCTCCTGTATAATCATCGTTCTGGTGTTCTGGGTGGGGGTATATGGGAGAGGCAAGAGAGGATCAATCGGGGTATTCATTGGCCCAATAAAAAGAGGTGTCAAGATCAAACACTGCCTGAATAAATGCAGCCGTACCTTGATCCGCCCCTTATCCCTCTTGCCTTTCGTTTCCTTTCTCTCCTTCTCTCTCGTTTAGTGCCCTTGATAAGCACATATACAGATATTCCCTCGAGCCACCAGATCACAATTTGGGATTGCCCTTGGGACCTCCCTCTGTGATGCATCCGACGCTATCGGGACTTTGGGGGAAGGAACAATGCCTCCGGGGCAATGGGGCGATGCCTCGACTAGGGCGTAATCTCTTGTTAATCAAAAGTACCTGTTTCTCGGCGACTGAGCTGGCAAGTAGCTATGACCATAACGGGTATGAGGGTTGTTATTATTTCTTGCGGCGGTGGGCTGATCGCTCCATGCGTCACGCCTGCATGCGCCATTGTCCCAGGTGTCCTCCCGCTGCAGGGGCTGGGCCAGCACCAGGGAAGTCGTAGGGTGTTGTATACCTTCTCAGTGGCTAAAGCCGTGGTCCTCCTTGTCTAACAAATAGTGCGAGCCGGTCGAGGCTGCCGGGCTGTTGCGTGCCTCCGGTCCGGCAGCACGTCGGCGGTGACAACGACATGCGCAGCGACGAGTCCTTGCAGCCCCAGTTGTTCCTGGGAGGCTCGGATGCGCGACCTCGGTCATTGGTGTTGCGCTGGGTCGGCCCGTCCTAGCGTCCTGCCCCTTTCCAACTGCGATTGCCGTTTTTGCCCGGGAGGAGAGAGTCGCTGTACAGCCTACTCCCTCCGGCACCGGCATCCGCCATGGGCTCGTCAACGCCGAAGCCATGCGAGCCATCGACGATGTTGCCATTGACGGTCGACAGCGGCGCCGACGGCTCCGGGCCGGGGCCGACTTTGTGGTAGACCTTGAGGAGGCGCCCGTCGGCTACTTGATTGTTGAACTGGTCGATGACGCGTTGTGCGCCGTTGGGGTCCTCAAACACAATCTCGGCGATGATGATGGGGCTCGTCTTGAGCAGACGGCACCGCGACACGATGCCGCCATAGGGCGTGAAGGCGCTCTCGATGTCGGCCGCCGTGGTGCCGGGAGCGAAGTTCTGCGCCATGACGACGGGCGGGCCGGCGAGGCCTCGGATGGAGATGCCTCCGCCGCGGTTCGCTGCCGTGCTGGCGCCTCGCGCGGTCACGCTGGCCGACCGCTGGGCCGGGGCCTGGGCCTGATCTCGTGTGAGGGCGAAGGCGAGTTTAGCCCCTCGGCGCTGCTGCTGCTGCTGTTGCTTCTTGGAGCCCTGTTTGCCCGCGCCAGCGGCGCCCGGCGCGGTGATGCGGCTCGCCAGGGAGCCCGGCGCGGGCGGCCCGGACGCACCATACAGGTCGTGGACCCAGAGGTCGGGTTGGATGCCAGGGCCGGATGACACACGGTGCTGCAAGATGGCGGCCAAACAAGCAACCATCAGCGAACGACATACAGACGCAAATGGGGGAAGCCATGGGGACTTGCGTGAGAAAGGGAAGAAAAAAAGAAAAAAATAAATAAAAGGCACATACCTTCTTCACGCCGATACGGCTGGCCAGCGATGCGCCCGGTATGGGTGCAACGGCTTTTGAGGGGGCGCTGGCGCGTCTGTCGCGGTTGAAGATGCGGGCTGCGAGAGCCTCTTTCTGCTTCCGCTGCCGGTCTGAGGGCAGGTTGACGCGTCAGTTTCCGAAACTACGGTGCGCAAGGCAGATGCAGATGGCAGCAGGCTCGTCTGGGGCAGGCTGCGACATGCTGGGATGGGAACGAGTCGCTGGGGGGGACGGCGGCGATCGGCTTTCTGCGTACCGGCATGGATGATCTTCTCGAAGTCGGAGGCGTTCTTTTCCGCCATGGCCGCGTGTTGATGGAACAGGTTTGGTTTGGGCGACTTCGGGGTGGATGCGGTTCTGCTCGATTGAAATACGAGGCAGGTGGTCAGAGACGGCGACGTTGAAGGCGCGAGAGCTGTGCTGCTTGGTCAATTTGCAGTTTGACCAGGGGACGTGGTGGCCAGCGTCAGCAAAACGCGCTCGTCGCTGGTCGGTCCGCGCGGCTGGAACTTGGGAGTGGCCAATCCAGACCGTGCTAGGCACGCCAGGTGCCTGTGTGGGTCTGTATGCAGTTGGTTCAATGCAGAGGAGAAAGGCATATGGACCGTGCTTCATACCCGTCCCACCTGCCGTTGTGGACACCTCGACTGCTTATTGGCATCTCGCTTGGGTGGTATTGACCCGTCTTGCAGGCTGACATCAAACAGATACCTCGCACGTTGGTGCAGGGACTGGTAGGGATACAACAGGTATGTGCGCAGGAGGTATCTACCTAGGTAGGTATCTATGTATACATTTTACATCGGCCATGCTACAAATACACACGCAGCACCTCACCTGTCGGCTACCTGCGCAATCTGAGCCATTCTCGCGCTCCTCTCTCCCGCTGGGTGGTCCATCCCGGCTGCTGTCCCCGGTCGAAGATGGAGGTGATATACCTGTTCAGCTCCCCGTTCCGCTCGCGGAGAAGCCGGAGCGTGGCTGGCTCCGCCATATTGTCTCGCAAAACCTTGGCAGCCACCGCCGTCATCCGACGTGCCACCGACGCCAGCTCAAGCAGCTCTTTCGGCGAGGCGCCCGTTGGCTCTGCCGCCGGGGAGGGGGGTGACGATGAAGAGCCGCTACCGCCATCCCTCGGGGGGGCAAAGCCTCCCGTGGCCAGCTTCATGGGTTCCCACAGCCTGTCGAGCGCCCGCACGAGCTGCTTGCCCAGCGCCGCCGTGGCCTCCTGGGCAGTCTCGTCTCCTTTGACGCGCCTGAACCGATGATGGTTTGCCGTTGCCGCCTCCAGGTAGGCCTTCATAGTCGCCGGATCTGGCTTGCCGTACCACGTCTGGAGTGCAACGTCCAGGACCCTCTCGGCATTCTTAAACGCATGCATGTTCAGGTTGTCTGCAACGCACGTTCGCATCACGAGCCTCGGTGTGGCTACCCACACCATGTGCGCGGGAATTTGCACGAGATACCTGCTCGCCTTTGTGCTGGCCTTGCCGGTGTGAAGCGCGACCAGGAGCCGAAACCAGTTGTCGCTATCAGGCTTTACCCCCAGTCGGCCCACAAAGACATCCCAGTAACGGGGCGCCAGGGCCGTTTTCCTGGTCGCGCCCAGGGAGTGCATTACCATGGAGAGAGTGTTGTTTCCCGGCTTTGCATAGCCCTCTGCCGACGGTGGCTTCGGCCTGGGCTCTACCTGTGTCTGCGTTGCATCGCGCGGCGCTTTCCGCGCGCCGGCCAGAGTCGATTTGGCGTCGAGGCGAGGGACGCCCATGGTCTGCTCGATGAGCGAGAGGACCTCGTCCTGGGCGAACGCGTCTCCGGAAAGGAGCAGCCGGCCCATGGCGCACACCAGCTCCTCGTCTACCATAACCTTGCCGCGGCGCCACTGATCCATGACCTCGTCCCAGACACGCTTGCCTCGCTGGATAGAGACGCCGACCTTGGCGCGGTGCGCTTCTAGGCGCTCGGCGGCGTCCAAGTCAACCTTCTCGGCCGAGGGCTGCAGCGGCAGCTCCTTGACGCGCAGCGCGTTGAGAATTGTCGTGTATGTCAGCGCGTTGGGGCTGCGCGCGCCGGTGGCACCCTGAAGCAACGTGAAGAGGGACTCGAGGTCGCCGGCCCGGGAGCACACCTTGAGCACAGCATTCAGATGGGCCACATTGGGCTTGAGTCTGTCGCTGTTCAGCATGGTGTTGTATATCCTCAGCGCCTCAGCCACGGCGAGCTTGGGATGTTCCGACATGGCACAGCCGTTGAATATGATGGTGAAGGTCTGCGCGTTGGGGAGTTGCGCCCGCTTCTTCATCTATTATCACCGTGGGCCAGTTATGGCGTCAGTGTCACATGCCTCTCCCCCTCGCTCCGTCCAGAGCGGCGCCACGCACCTCATTGTATAGCTTGAGCGCAGCGTGAAGACGTTGGACACTCATGAGATGCTCGATCAGACGGTTCCAGCTGACGGTGAGGTTGCCGTTCTTGCTGACTTTGCGGGTGAGAAGTAGAGCCTCCTCGAAGCGGCCTCTCGCGACGGTGGCCCGAACGTGCTGCGCGATCTTGAAGGGATCATCGCCGAGATACTGCATATGCTTCTGTACTATCCATTCAAGAGATGCAGGCCCTTCAGGCGCCGGCTCAATGTCTACCCCAGCGCCAGCCTGGCGCGCATCATGGCGCGCTCGCCGGGGGTCCTCTAGCCGCAGCAGGGCCGTCGCGGCGGTCCTGCATGGCTGCAGGCGCGGGGCGGCAGATGGTAGTCTTGTGTGGCCGAAGTGATGGGGGTAGCCGAGGATCGACAGATATGTTCTCCTCGCACGAGCAGTTTTGCAGAG
Organism: Falciphora oryzae; assembly: GCA_000733355.1. Lineage (NCBI taxonomy): Eukaryota > Fungi > Ascomycota > Sordariomycetes > Magnaporthales > Magnaporthaceae > Falciphora > Falciphora oryzae. The sequence goes on from JNVV01000050.1 coordinate 143,893, forward strand.
TCTCATTATGGCGCTGGCGGCCCACGCATATTCGAGCCTTTCAGTAAATGCTACCCGGAGAGGGAAATACCACACTCGAGGCGCAGAATGCCGTCAACTTTCTGCACAACCTATTCCACACCGGAAATTGTTGAAGATGGATCCATGCACCTTTTTTTTTTTTTTTGCAACCGAACTATACTGGGGCGTTCAGGACCCACTAATCCACCCACACATGCCAGTTGAGTGGGTCTTCAACGGCCTAACAAAGTACTGGAGGTGATGCCCAGTTCACGAAGCGAAGCAATTATCCTGCCAGCATGCATGGGAAAGGCGGGGCCACACCAGAACTGTGCAAATTGAGGAAATTTGGTGAGTAATATTGAGAAATAAAGGCCTATGACTGTGCAAGCTTGTGGCTGCAGAACCATTGACCATCCATCATCACCCGCCAACAAGGAAACAGTTTCTGGTTGCCTAAAGCGGAAGTAAAGTTGAGCCGCTCGAAATTATGAGAAGTGAAAAGTCTGAGAGACGATAATGAAATAATAGTATCGGAGAAAAACAAAACTCCAACGGTGGGGTCCCGGCATGAAGGGTGTATAAGGCTCCCTGAGCTCCGAAATGCTAGGATCGCCCTTCGCCGGCGATATTCGACTCCTGGCCGGTCCCGGGGTTGCGTGATTTGTTTTTCTGTTTGGCCGGTTGGGGCTTCCGAGGCGCTGCCGCCGATGAGGCGTTGTTTTCGAGGTCGGCATCGGCCAGCGTCGACATTCCACGCTTATCCAGTTCAGCAGCTTTGTTGGTGAGATACAGCTCCAGCAGCCAAGAATTTCGGGTGTTGGCTCTGTAAGCCGCGTCGGCGATATCTCCGATAAAAGGGACCAACCCGATGACAAAGTCTATCATGACATTGAGCATCATACGAGACTTGATCATCATTGGGAGCCCTCCCTCGACCTTGGTGCACTTCCGGACAAGCATCAGCGCAAGGAGCATGTCGAGAACATCACCGATCCTTTGAATAACAAAGCCGTCAGCAAGGTACGGAGTGAAGGCGCATGGCGAGGAGAGGCTGGAAGCTCTGCAGGGGCTTACGCAGGGATCAGGCCTATCACGGAACCCCAGCCAAACTTGATACCGCACAGGTTGAAGAGGCTCAAGTCAAGGTGGTGCGCTCGCCTCCGCACCTGCTTCAGAATCTCGGCATCATGAGGGCTCACGCCCGGAGGGGTGCCCTTCTTCCCGACCTTCTTCCATTGAGTCTCGACCTTGCCTCTCTTGACTACCTCGACCTCCTCATACTCGTAGAAGGGGTCCTGTTGCAAAAGAGTCAGCTGCTGACTCCCGAGCCTGCTTCGAATGGGACATCTTGGCTGGTCGGGTTCCTACCTCTCTGTTGGTGTTTTTCTTGGTCCTATCCTCCAGTGCCTTCTTAGCGGCCAGCTTGACAAGCAGCGAGGCCATGGCGCCGAGCTTGACTTAACGGGGCAAGCCGAACAGGCGGAGTGTTGTCTCCTTGGCACACTACTGCCAACGGGTAACTCCTGGGTAGCTTCTCCTAGGCCAGGCAGGTGTCTAGCCGTGGGCCTGGCGTGGGTAGTGCAGACAGATGTTGTGCCTGCGTCAAGGCACACTCCACGGCACAAGAGGTGGGTTCGTTGGGGGGGGATTATGACTAGGGGCGTGGTTTGTGGTGATTGAGTACGGGTGTGGAGACGTGAGAGCACAAAAACTGGCTGGTAGCTTGGCCGAGGCGTTGCTGAAGTTTTATGGAATTCAATGTTCGCTCTCTGCTCGATGACGCGGGACCCCAAGGCAGTGTCCGTCTGGCTGGGCTGGGTGGCAAGCCTCGGTGGGAGGCCTGCCCGGCATTCGCGCGGTCGGAGTGGGCGCGTGGGAAGCTGCAACGTGCGCCAGCCTATGCCGTCATGCGGGCGCCAGCCTGCACATTCATTGGCCTGTCCCTTGTCCTTATTTCTTTCTGCTAATGACTCCTAGCCTGGCCATGCGAGCGACTGAATGTACGCGGTATTCTACACCGTTAGCGGGCGGCAAGTAAGTCGGCAGGCAACGGCAGATTCCTCACGGAGGCGGGTGGTGGTTACATCTTCTCTGCATGGTGCTCGATTCGGATGACCTAGCTCGGTGCCAAGGAAGCGCACCCCGATGACGAGGCGACGCAGGCGGACAGGTACCTCGTGCGAATAACGTGTGTCTACATAACACAAACAGCAGCCTCCTTCATGTGGCTTGAGTCGGTGGGGAATCCAAGCACATGAATGTGGAGGGTGTCCACTTGGACAGGCCAGGTAGGTCCAGGAGCCGAGTGGCTGTGGCTGGAACAAGGCTGCCCAACATTGTCGCCATCGCCGTCGCCGTCGCTCTCCAACCTCTTCGTCGCGACTGTGAGCCACCAATTGCGGGCGTTATTCGGGCCACACAGCTGCCGGCGCCAACAAAGCGAATACGGGCTTTAGCTTTCTTCACCTAGACACTGGCAGCGAGACCGACTGACACGTCAGCATCAAAGGGCGAGTCGATCCTTTTCAATCTCGACCTTGTCGCGCATTTGTGAGATAACGTCGTCGCAATCTTGCTTCCCGGGCCCCCTCAGTCCCGGCGTTCCGTCGACTCCATACCTGCGAGAATCGCCCAACGCTGAAATCCAATTTACGGTCGCTCCGCCGCTGCTGCTTGCTGCTGCTCCCGCGGCTTGTTGTGTCTTCTCGCTGCAGCTTCTTCCTTTTTCATACAGTCATCTTGGGTGGGAGGGCTTTCTTCTCTGATTCATTTTCTATTCTTTCAGTCCTTTTTCTCTTTCATTGCTACCGTCATTTTGGAGGATCACGCCAAAGGCTCGTCAGCCGGGACCCGATCCTGCAATTTACCTTCGCTACCTGCAATCTACCTTGTCTCGGTACCTCCTTGGCGGAGGCTCGCACAATCGGCTGGGACGACAGGGTGCCAGCGCAAGGGCGGGGTAAACAAGTGACAAGGTGCGGAGGGGAGTAAACTATAGGCTCGGTTCTGGACATGCCCGTCCCATTATGTCAAGATGGCAGAATCAAAAATGGAGCTTGAAGACTGTAGGTCGAGCACGGCGCGTGGAGGAAGCCGGGCTCGCGCATCGACGCGGCCAAGCAAGTGAGTTGGCGGCCTGCTGACACGCTCTAGGGTTGGACGACCTCTGTGTCCGCTTCATTATCAACCTCCCGGCCGAGGACCTCTCGTCGGTCGCGCGAATATGCTTCCAGGTCGAGGAAGCCCAGTGGTTCTACGAGGACTTCATCCGTCCGCTAGATCCCACGCTCCCCTCCATGACACTGCGCGGCTTCTGCCTTAAGATCTTCCAGCACTGCCCGCTTCTCGCCTCGTTCCCCGTCGAGAACCACATGCGCGCCTTCGAGGAGTTCCTGCAGTACAAAACACGGGTTCCCGTCCGGGGCGCCATCATGCTCAACGAGGCCATGGACTCGACCGTCCTCGTCAAGGGCTGGAAGAAGGGCGCAAACTGGAGCTTCCCGCGCGGCAAGATAAACAAGGACGAAGACGACCTCGACTGCGCCATCCGAGAGGTCTACGAGGAGACTGGCTTCGACATCAAGGCCGCCGGGCTCGTGCCCAGGGATGACCAAGTCAAGTTCATCGAGATCAACATGCGTGAGCAGCAGCTTCGCCTCTATGTTTTCCGCAACGTCCCCATGGACACCCACTTCGAACCCAAGACGAGGAAGGAGATCAGCAAGATCGAGTGGTACAAGCTCTCGGAACTGCCCGCGTTCCGGAAGAAGGGCACCAGCCACCGGGACGACGTCGCCGCCGCGAACAACGCCAACAAGTTCTACATGGTGGCCCCCTTCCTAGTCCCCTTGAAGAAATGGGTTGTTCAGCAGAAGAAGCGGGACGGCGCGCGTGCGCCGCCCAGCGCTCCCGGCCTTGCCACACAGCCCATTCATGAGGAGCCCCTGACCGAGGACGACGCGGCCCCGGGTTCCGCCGTCCCCCTCTCCGTTACAGCCCCGGCCCCTGGCCCGGCCATCGACACGTTCGAAGGCGCCACCCGGGAGCTCCAGCGACTCCTCAATGTGCAGCCGCCAACCCAAGGGGCTCTGCCGCAAACCTCGCCTGCTGGCGCCGCCACAGCTGCCGATTCAGGTCAGGCCAAAGGCAACGCCCTGCTTGCACTCCTGCAGTCAGGGGCTAGATCATCTACTGGCCCTGTGGCTGATACCAACGCCAGACCTCTGGATTCCTCCATGACGCACTTCACCAGCTCTGTGCCGGCGCCGGGTGCGGGTCACGTGGCACCCACAACGGGACACCATTATACTCAACCCCCAGCTTATCAAGGCGCGCCCCCTGCGAGCTTCCAGTTCGATCCAGGCTTTGGTGGAAACCCCTCGACGGTGCCGCATCCAACCGCCCCGTCCGGAGGAGCGCCAATGCCAGGGGAAAGGCAGGGCCAAACCATACCCTCTCCTGGATCCCATGTCCCGGGAGCATATGAGCAGCGTGGGATGTCGCTCAATGCGAGTTCTCTTCTTCACCAGCTCCAGACCCCTGTGGTTCAAGGCGAACGGCCCGCTTATCATGGGTCCCTGGGCTCTGCGGTTCACCACAACCAGGCCCAGGCCAGCTTCCGACAAAATCCTTCTCCAGCTCAGTCTAATCCGCACCGCAGAGACAATCGGCAGCCACTTCCGCACTTGAACAGCCACACCATGTCACTTCTAAGTGCCTTCACGACTAATAGCGCCCGAGATCCCGACTCCGGGCTTGCAAACCCTCCCGTCCCAGAGCAGGTGCGCGGCTCCGCTCCGTCGTCAGGCATGGTTCCTGGTGGGAATCCAGCCATGTCGGGCGGGCCCCTGGGTCCTGCGTCTTTCCAACCGCCGAATCAGGGGCAGGCATTCAGTGACCAGCACAGAAACGCACTGCTAGACGCGTTCAAATCGCAAAATCAGGCACCGCCATTCAAGGATCCGCCCTCGGTCGGCGCCGGCTCCATCCCAGGGGCGCCGCGACCGGGCGAGGCTCGTTCCCAGGCGGATCCAGGCTTGAACCTTGGCGCCCTCAAACTGCTCAGCCGCCCCGAGGGACTACAACGAGGTGATGCGCCCAACGCCCCAACCACCGTGCCAGCATCCACTGCCATGACCCATGTCCCCGTGACAAGTTCACCCGCCTGCCCCAACATGGGGCCCTCGTCAGCACCCTTCCCATACGCCAACGCCCGTGACCAACCGTCGTCTGCCGGTCGTGCTTCTGCGCCGCGGACGGGGCCCTCTCCCGTCCCGCGATGCCCAGAGGCAAGCGCCAGCCAGAAGAACCTGCTGCTGTCGCTATTTGCTAGGGCCCAGACCCCCTCGCAGGCCACTCCAAGCGCAGACGGGGGAGGAAAAGGTAAAGAGACGGCCGAGTCACTGCCACCCCAGGGGATCACCCCTGCGGCTGCCGGTATCCCTCGACCTGGCTCGGGCGTGGCCAGGTACGCGTCGCCTTCGGTTGAGCCCATTTCTCGTCTTGGAACCCAGACACCCATGTCTACAGCGGATCGGAGTTTTCTTCTTGGTTATCTGCAGTCTGTGGCAACCAACAGCTCGGGTCAGTGAGCAGCAGTGTTGTGTTGGATTGTATGACGGGACATCTGCTTTGTTGGACCCAGGCGTAGCGGGAGAGAAAGAAAAAAAAAAAAAAAAATAATCTTATTGATTATTCTTATCGGTTTGTGTTGTTTCTATCGTTTTCTATCACGCTCTCTCACTATTTATTATCATTCTTCCCCTTTTCTCAACGGCTGGCGGGCAGCGAGATCATACTTTTTGGTGGCTCGAGCCATCGTCACTGCCGAATAAAAATTGATGGCTGTCGCCATGATTTGCAGTTTTAGCTATCGTCTGTGCATGACCGTATCCGATGTTTCAAGCACACCAACGTTCATTGATACCATAAAAGTCACATAGCAAAGGCACCCCTGTCCAACATGCAGGTGCCACAACAAGTCGAATCTAGTGCCTCCCTTGGACTAGGCCAGGCATCGCCTCGCGTGCACTCTAGAATAGCAAATGACCACATCTACATAAGACATAGACATCTGTCTCATATTGCCATGCATACAGAATCTATTACCTACGGGGAGGGTCGGCAGCAGAAAAGGGAGGTGTTCGGTTGCGATAAGCATACCAAGATCGGGCTTTTGGCACGACGCATACCGACACATGTTGCCCCTGTTGTATATGTATAAAAACGTGGCAAACGAGCCGAGGCGTGTTGTGATTTTGAGGCTTGACATGGAGGGCTGCTCAATGAGAGCGACGCCACCCTCGGCCAGCCACAGGACGACGGAATGAATAATTGACTACCTAGCCACATGGGTATTCACCACTCCGCCAAACATCATCGTGCATATAAAATGAGGAAAATCACGCAGTGACGCTGATTTCTCTGCTTTCCTGACACCGCCCACAAGAGGTATCTCGGCAGCTCCCGCCATATTCCAGTTTCCATTACCATCTGCTGGCGCGGGAAAATGCCCTGCGCGTAGTAGGAAGAAAGATTAAACATCAGGGTGACGAAGGAAAAAAAAAAGACATCAACTATTCGAAATGGTTGGACCCATGACTCTGCATGGAGTCTCGTATTCTTTCGTGGACGACTGACGACTATGCAATGATACCAACGGCCTCCTTGGCCCGGGCGAAGCTTGGAGCGACATCATCGTCTTCGTCGTCGTCCATATTCAAAAGCTGGAAACGGTTTGCAACAGCACTCGCCGGTTTCTTGGCCGGGGGTGTCTCCTTCCGAGGCTTGGGCGGTCGCGCTCTATCCAGCGGCTGGGCGCATTCATCAACGCCCCAGTCGATCTTGGAGCCCTTGAATTTGCTGTCGGGCATGCGGTTCGGTCAGCACGGCGACATCAATGGCGGTGGTGTTGGGCAATGGGCTGGATCGACTCACAAGCGACTCATCATGCATGTCCTGGCAAACATGGCATTGTGTACCGAGTTTGTGCTAATGTAGCAAGTGCTGCCGATAAAGGCGACCTTGACGACAACTAGGTTGTGGATGTGATCGAGATCCTCGCGGAGTGCCTGCTCGGTGATCCGAGGATCGCAGCGGCGGATGACGAGGTTTCGCGTCGCCCCTGAGCCGATCTTGTTCGCAACATGGCCAGCGAGGATGAATTGGCGGTCGTTCCACCGGACCTCGACCCGTTTGTTCCTGACGTAAAGGTCATTTTTCCTGCAGTGGTCGGAGAAGGCTCGCGCGTCCTGGGCGTGTAGAAACGAGACAGTGGCACAACGGTCATGCGGGCGCATGAAGATGTCGAGCAGCATGCCGCCACGCACTACAGTAGTGATGTCGGCATGTGTCGCGCCGTCTGGAAGGTTCGAAATCTGGATTGATCGGGTGCACTGCCGTTCGAATGTGGGGCGTCCGGCGCCGGGCGCAAACTCGCCGGTGGACAGGCCGTTTGCCCCGTCCACAGGCACGTCACCCGACAGCGATAGCTCCTCGTGCGTGCCGTCGGCTTCGGACCAGTCCTGGTCCTGGTGAGTGCCTGCCATGAAACCAAGTGGAGTCCCGTATCCACCACTCCCAGACCGGACATGCGGCCTGCGGTCCATCATGGCGGGGTTCGCTAGATGTCCGTGGCCGGGCGTGGTTCTGGTCTGCACACTGCCGCCGTTCGACTGATGCTGCGCCGGTGGCTCTCTCGAAATCGATGCATCGTCTTGGATGGCGGCGTCGTCCTGGCTAAGAAGCTGCGGGATGCAACCAAGAAGGCACGGTCAGCCCCCCCTCTCCCGTGTCAATACCTGCCCCAGCCGATGCCAGCATCGCGGTCCCGGGTCGGAGGGCATGGGGATCGGCTTTGATGTACCTGGATCGTAGCCTCTTCGAGACCGCCACGTAACAGGTTCTGGCGTAGGTTGGCTAGGATACAACGAATATCAGTTGGGGGGCCACGCGTGGGACGAGCCGGAGGGATAGCACGCACCATACTGTCGGGCAGTCCGGCTCAGGGCCTCATGGTCGGCCCTGGAAACGGTGATGGCATCGTTGGGCAGCGAGAGCGAGACGGGGACATCTGAGACGTGCTGGTCGAGGCGGCGCAGAGGGCAAAGGTTAGCAGGGCCTTGTCAAGGCAGGGGTGACAGGCGAGGGGGACGGAGCAAACTCACAAGCTGGGCACTGCATTACACGCCAGATTGGCGGCGGGGAGCACATGGGTTACTGGTGTTAGTCTTGCAGTGTGCATCGGGCGGGCCAGAAGGCCGGTGCCAGGCCGGGATGCCCTGGGGTGAGGTGAGAAAGTGGCTCTTATCGTGGCGTGCTTGCTTACCGGCGGACCAGAGTGTCGAAATAGCGCCGCTCGACCGTGACGGTCGCGACGTTGTTGTCAGGCCCCATCTCGCTGCCTCGCTGTCGAGCAGCGAGCAGGTGGCGGCGTTGGGGACGAGGACGGGAATCAAGAAAGTTGTGGATGCTTCCTTTGCCGCGAGGCCGGCTGCAGCATGGGCATGGAGTGGTGGGGTGGATTGGAAGCGTTGCCGGCTCAAAATGGATAGCTCAGGTCGGCGGCGTGAGCTGGGCGCCATCTGATGGCCGCCTCCTGCCTTGTCTGATGCCTCCCAACTCGCAGCAGTCTGGTCCAGAGCTCGTTCTCACGTGCACGCTGCAGCACAGAACGCACCCGCCGCGCTGCACTGCAGCTCTGGGGAAGTTTGCCATTCCATTGGGGGAAGTGCTGCTGTTGTCTCTCGGGCTGGCTCTTCGAGGCCGCCAAACAAATCCAACCATTCCAAGTCGGCGTCCCAGGCCCAACACAGCACGGCTGTAAAACCCCCCTCCTGCCCAGATGCAAACAGGCGAATCTTATTGACTTTGAGGCACGCGAAGAAATAGGACGAGGAAAATAGGCTCGCCAGCCAGTCCGCAGCCACTCCATTTCCATCTGGTTTGGAAACCAGAAACCGGATGTGCATTGCCAACTAATATATTTCGGCTCCAAGCAGCGTTCCACGTCCCGAGCCTGTTCGGCACGCATGTCGTCGACCAACCCAGTCGGCGCGTCAGCCCGCCCAGCCCTGCACCGGCACCCGCTATTTTTGGGTAGGCCTGCGTGTGCAGCGCTGTTTACGACGGAAAGGGGCGAAGGGGGCAAGATGAAAACAATGGAGCCGCGCATGGATCGGGGCACATGTCCAGCGAATACGGGGTGATGCAAATGCCCATCGCTGCAGCACCTGAATGATGGATGGATGGGTGGATGGGTGGATGGGTGGCCGAGCACGCCACCCTGTCGCCCTGTGACTGTGTCCCCATGCCAGCGCACTGTCCGCGCCCACGTAAAATTGCTGGTGGCTTGGAGTGCTCATGCACGGAGTACCTGCGCTGGACGGTGTTTCCCGCTAGGCTGGGGCCCTGTTGTTACCCCCCAACACGAGTCCCGGTCTCCTCTTTCCTCGTCGCTCCCTTCCTCCCGGACCCTGTTTATAATGACTCGGCCCCCGTTTGCATGAAGCCCTGACCCCCAACCAGCTGAGCTTCATCCCCTTTTCCCCTTTCGCCAGCACCAAGAGAGAGCCTCATTCCAGCCATTAACTTGGTCGGGCAGTCACACAGGATCTCGGTCAATATACATTCGTTTGCTAGGCTTCGACTTTGAGTCACCACAGTCGTTCGTTGCTGGATTTTGCGCTTGTTTTTTTTTTTTTTTTTTTTTTTGCTCTTGTATTATCCAGGCCGCCCTGCCCAGCCTGCCCGTCTCGGACCTCCGCCACGCCTCGTTCCTCTTCGACCGACAGACCGCCATCGAGCCGCCGACGTCCTTTGCATGCCGAAGTAGCCATTCTGGTCTCGGGAAGCATATAGAACAGTAATAAAAAGAAGAGGAGGAAATACAAAAGGGTTGCAGACAGGCCTTTTTTTTCTTCTTTTTCTCTTTTAGTTCTCTCGACTCGTCCCAAACCTTGTCGCACGCCTACCTGTGCAGTCGAGACGACCAAGATGCAGCCACAACGCGCCTCGCTGCGGCTTGCTGCTGCTTTCCTGTCGGTGTGCACTCTGGCCTCGGCTTGGCCAGGATGGCTCCCGGAGGCTAATTCTCTGGTTGCACGTCAAGATACGAGTGGTACGTGCTTGCATTCCTTTCACCCGTCTCGGTGTTTCTCCCTACTAAACGGCCACCGCAGCCCCGGCCGCAACGCAGACGTCCACAGGGACGGCCTCCAAGGCCACCGGAACCAGCGACCCCGACAAGCCGGCCATCACGAACGCGCCCAATGGGAACTCGACCAGGCCGGCCAACGGTAACGGAACCCGAACCGAGTTCGACCCGCGGGATCCCGCCGGCGGCGTGGCCATGATCACTCCGGGGCCCCTGGATGGCACGCAGCTGTACAAGGTCGGCGACTACGTGACGTGGGCTTGGAACTACACGAGCCTACAGGCCAACCCTACCGCCATTGACGTGCTTGTCAGCTGCAGCGCCGCGACGCGCACTTGGACCCTGACTCAGAACATGACGTTTGCCACTCGCGCCGACTTTGTCTGGGATACCAACGACAACAAGGGCTCGCCATACCTGGTCGAGGAGTACACCCTTCTCATCCACGACTCGGACACGGCCATGACCCAAAGGGCGGAGGCTGGGTATCTGCAGCCGTACTCGGGCTTCAAGTTTGGCGTCTACACCAAGCAGGAGTACGTGCCCCTGGCCTCGGGCTGGCGATGCGTCTCGTGCAGCGGCGCTGCATCGACCATGGACAAGCGCGCCCTTGGCGTCGCTCTGACCACAAGCGTCATAACCGTTGCGACCTTCACGTGGTTTGTCGCTGGCGCCGTCTTCTGAAACCATCTCCCCGCCTACTTGACCCAGCCGCTGCCTCGGTTTTGGCAATGGCGCCTTCTCCCTCTCCGCCGAAGTCTCTCTTCATTTGGCGCTTCATTTTGGAAATCAAGGCACCAAACCGTATGGAGTCTGGCGACCATCATGGCACTCTTCACTATATAATTAATAATCTCCTCCGTCACTTTTACTATTTCCCTCCACCTGAGCTTCGGTTTCCTGCCTTTCATGTCTATTTTTTCTCTTATATTTTTTCGAAACACATTAAAAGCTTGAGAAAGAGAAGAGCGGAGAGTGAGATCTACAGAGAATCTTGTTCCTTCGCTTGGGTGGCGTTTTTGGCACTTTCCCGGCTACTGTGGTTGGTTCCGGAAGAGACGCCAGTCACCGGGTATATAACATGCATTTGTGGCAATGATGGTGGAGATGGTCAGCGGAGTGATGCCGCCAGGGAAAGCAGTCCACCTGCAGAAAAAAAGGATGGGGGTCGCGTTTTGGAGTTTTGGTCGGGTGATGACCAGCCAGATGCCCCAGGAGATAGTTGTTTCTTTTCGTACTGTTATAATGATAACGACGAGCGAGCAACTCAGAATCGAGAATTACAAGGAATCAAGAGCCAGTTCAACGGACGCCCCACAAAACACATGGCCGTGGTTAGCCAATATTCGCTCATGAATGCCAATGTTTGCTCGTGAATATGCATGTATAGTTAGACCATTCGAAGCGAGAAGCCGCCCCCTTTTTCTTCGCGCTCGCGCCTCGCGAAGATGCCGCTGAAGTCTACATCGCCAAGGTCTGCGACCTGGCGGCCCCGGACGGGGGCATTGGGTGTGTCCCGGCGCCTCCGCCTCTCCAGGCCGGCCTTGCTGGGGAACGTGGGGAACATGGTCTCCCGCTTTGGCCTCGGATCCTGCTTGAAGTAGTCGTGCGTCAACATGTCTTTGGCCGCCACCCTCTTGTCCGGGTCGAGGGAGAGCAAGCCAGAAAGCAGGGCGCTGCCGGCCGCAGTGAGCAGCGGGAATCGGGCCCTTATGAGGGAGCCGGTGGACAAGGAGGCCGGCGGGAGGCGCAAGGAGCGGGCGTTGGGCAGGCGGCGGAAGCCCGGCCAGGTGTCCTCGCTCGGGACGCCGCACAGCTCGAAGATCTTCGCGAGCTCGTCGACCTCGTTCTTGCCCTGGAGCAGGGGCTCGCGGGTGAGGAGCTCGCCAAAGATGCAGCCGACGCTCCACATGTCGACGGCCTGGCCGTACCTGGTGGTGCCCAGCAGCAGCTCGGGCGCGCGGTACCACAGCGTGACCACCAGCTGCGTGAGCTTGGGGGGCGGGTCGCCGACGTACCTCGCCATGCCAAAGTCTGCTATCTTGAGCTGCCCGCGGTTGTTCATCAGGAGGTTGGACGTCTTGAGGTCGCGGTGCAGGATGAAGTTGTCGTGGAGGTAGCTGACACCGGAGGCCAGCTGTATCAGGAGCGTCTTGATTTCCGAGGCCAGGAAGGGCTCTGGCATGTCCTCGAGCACGCTCTTGAGGTCGTGTTCCAGGAATTCGAGCACGAGGAAGATGCTGCAAGGGTTGTCAGTAGGCGGTTTTGTGCGCAAAAGTGATTGGCCAGCTACCCCAAGCGGGCAGCCGGAGAGGAAAGGGGGAGTTTGTACGGACTTTTCGATCTTGCTCGTATCTTCCCCGATCACAACGTCGTGGATGGTCACCACGTTTCGGTGACTGCAGTCTCTCAGAATTTGAATCTCGCGAAGGCCCGTGACGGGCAGGCCGCTCCGGTTGTTGGCGTCCACTTTTAGTCTCTTGAGGGCGACAATCTTGCCCGTCTGCAGCTCCTTGGCCCTGGCAACCCAGCCATAGGCGCCCTCCTCGATGTCGTTCAGCTTGTCAAAGCCCTCGACGCTGCCGCACTGGCCGAAATTGCGGGCGGGGACGCGCAACAGCTTGTGGACGCCGCCATCTCCCTGGCTCTCGTTGTTGTTGCTGTTGTCGCCGTCGTTGTCGTCAGGGGTTGGGGTGAGGCGGCGCCGCTTCGCCGGGGGTCCGTCGCCACGGCTGGTGGTTCCAGAGTCAGCAGGGAGGCGATCATGTGCGGGCCCCGGCTGTGAAGTAGCTCGGGCAGCGTCCTCGGCCTTGCGTTGCGCCGCCTTCTCGGCTTTGAGGCGTCGCTTGGCCTCACGTTCCTGCTTTGCCCTGGCCGAGTCCTCCTCGCTAACGGCCCAGCGCGAGGTTTTGCTGGCCATGGCGGGCAAGAGCTGCAGCAGACTGGCGGGCGGGAGGTTGCGGAATGACAATGGGGGGCCTCGGCACGAACGGCGGCGTGTGATGGTGCAGTGATGGGTGGCTGCTGGACGGCGGCGCGGCGCCTGTAACGTAGATGCGCGGTAGATGCCTCCAGGGCCCCGCTTTTTCGCGCGCCACACCACCATCAGGTCGGACGACCTCAGCTTCAGATGGTGCCAAGCTGCAGGCACATGCAAAGAAGACGCTGGAGCTGAGCTCCACAGGCAAAACAGAGCTTCCCCCTGCTCGCACGAGCCGGTCCCGGATGTCGGGACCCTGGCTGCCGTTGTGGGCAGCATCCATGAACATTCATGTTATCGGTATCTACAAATACAGGCAGACGTCGCCCCGCAAACACCTTGTTGAACGAAGTCACTTCGAGATGGAATCGCGGGCCTAGAAGCAAAGATGGGGCCCATGTTCGCTCGCTCAATCGTGTCCAGGCGCGGCGTGCAGGCCCTCTGCCGCCGCCCCAGGACACTGCTACGGCCTCTGCCGCCGCTGGGCCTGCGTAGCTTCACGGCATCCACAGCCAGCCGCCGCCTAGAGGAGCAGCAGCAGCAGCAGCAGCAGCAGCAACAACAACGACAACAACAACAGCAACAGCCGGACGCGCAGGAGCGAAAGTGGTCAACACCATTGGCCGAGCAGCTGGCTGCCGCCATCTCGGTATGTCGGCCGCATAACCCTTCCACACTGCGCAGCACAGCCTGCCCCCGTCATTAACCCGCGGGAGTGTATCGACCCACGAGCAGGCTACAGGGCCGGTCCCCCTTGCAAGCTTCATGCGCATGTGTCTGACCTCAGACCTGGGTGGTTACTACACGGGCGCCCTCGAGGACGGCCGGGACCAGTTCGGCGTCAAGGGCGACTTTGTCACGTCGCCTGAGGTTTCCCAGGTCTTTGGTGAGCTCATAGCCATCTGGTTCGTTGCGGAATGGATGTCTCAGGGCCGCCCTGCCCGCGGCGTCGAGCTCATCGAGCTCGGCCCGGGCAGGGGCACTCTGATGGATGACATGCTCCGGGTATGTTTGTATTGGTGGATTCCCTCGCCCATGCGGTCAGGTCTAGTGCAGTCGACCGGCCGGCTTACTGACCGCGCCGTCTCCTGACAGACGCTGCGCAGATTCGGTAGCATGGCGCAAACCATTGATGCCGTCTACATGGTCGAGGCCAGCCCCGAGCTGAGGATGTCGCAGAAGAACCTGCTCTGTGGAGAAGATGCGCCCATGACCGAGTCCAAGGTTGGCTACCATAGCGTCTGCAAGCACATGGAAATCCCCATCGTCTGGACAGAGACGGTCAAGTCAATCCCATATGGTGAGGCGACGCTTTGTTTCTTCCGCCCCCTGCCCCACGCCCGCACACGCGACCCCTAATGCGTGCTCTCGGCTTCTGCCTCTAGACGCCGCCAAAACTCCCTTCATAGTGGCGCACGAGTTCTTTGATGCGCTGCCCATCCACGCCTTCCTCAACGCCTCGGTGCCGTCTTCTCGCGAGCCTTCTGACGCGCCCGCCGACAAAGCTGGCAAGCCGGCGCTCGAGTGGCGTGAGATGGTGGTGTCTCCATCCCCTCCAGGATCGACGCACGACAGCCTCAACACGCCCATGAGCCTGCGCGGGAATACGCCACCACCAGACTTCCAGATGACCCTGTCTCCAGTGGCAACGCGACACTCGCGGTACCTTCCCGAGTCATCACCGCGGCTAAGGGCGCTGAAGCAGATACCGGGCGCGCTGATTGAGGTGTGCCCGGACGCGGCGCTCTACGCCTCAGACATAGCATTGCGCATCGGCGGCTCGGTTCAGCATCCCAAGGCTCGCCCTAGCGGTGCGGCACTCATTCTCGACTATGGCCCAGGAGACGGCACGGTGCCCATCAACTCGCTTCGCGGCATTCGCCAGCACCGGCGCGTCAGCCCCTTTGTCGAGCCTGGCCTCACGGATCTGAGTGTCGACGTTGATTTTGCCGCCATCGCCGAGGCGGCCACGCGAACCAGCGAGGGCGTCGAGGTGCACGGCCCCGTCGAGCAAGGAGCCTTCCTGGAGACGATGGGCATCAGGGAGCGGGCCAAGGCGCTGACCCAGGCTGGCGGGCCAGACCAAGCCAAGGCCGCTGACATCGAACGTGCCTGGAAGAGGCTCGTGGATCGTGGCCCGAACGGCATGGGTAGGATATACAAAGTCATGGCCGTTTTGCCAGAGAACAATGGCAGCCGCCGTCCCGTCGGGTTTGGGGGCGATGTGGCTGTATAACCCCTTTTCTCTGAGAGTGACCGCGTTGGGCCTCGTTGTGTCCTTGTATCTACTACATCTACTGCGGGCAACTATTTCCCTAGAATACCTACCCATCGAGCTGCCTGGATGGATTCGTAGTTTGTTTTCTTATTTTCCCTCCCGCCTTCTTGTTGCATCCCTAGCGTTGCCGCAGCCCCCTCAGCTCTCCCCTTGCTCGCTCACAGAATAGGGGTAATCCCCATCCGTTACTCATGTGGGCAAACACTTTAACCAAATGTGTTGAAATCACCATTTCTTCTACCCTGGGTCTGGAGATATCTATCAGGGGTTCTGCGTTGAGAGAAGTCCTCACGTGCACTATCTACACCGTGGGCACTATTCCTAGACCAGACTGCCTCTTATCGCCATCGCTCATCTGTTCGTACATATATTCCCCTTATTTATCTTTTGTTATTTCTCGCCGTGGTGATAGCTTGCCATCCGAGATCTAGTTGGTGGGGTGGAAGGAGCCTCGTCCGGAACGGCTATTCGCAGTTGTTGCATGAGCAAACCGGCGGCCAGAAACACGAGCACCGCGCACATCTCCATGGAGACATCCATCCCGATGAGGTAGCTGTAGTACGAGGGGCCGGCGTCGAACCAGCGGAAGTCCCGGCTAGATGAGTCGTACGTTGCGATTGCCGAGTACACAATCCGGACGGCGATGAAAGGGAGCGCGGCAGCAACGGCGCCCAGCACTCGGCGTTCGCCCGTCTCGATAGACCGGGTCTGCAGTAACAGGGAGCCAGTGGCGCCGACCAGGATGCCGAAGCCGGCCAGCATCAGGCCGATGCCAGCTCGCGTCTCGTCCGGGGTCTTCAGAGAGCTGAGGGCGCCGGCTGAGCCGCCAGGCTGGGCTTCGACGTCGCCAATGTCGCTGCCGAGCTTGTTTCCTCCGACGATGGACAGGATGAGGCCGATCAGGACGACGACCTGGAGCAGCCGGAAGACGCGAGGGTGAAGGCCGGCCGCGTTGGTGTTCTTGGCGATGTTTGCCGACACGCGGCCGAGGAGACCGACAGAGACGAGGATCAGAGGCGAGAGCCCGGCGGCCTGCAGGGTCATGGCACCGACGATGAGGCCAATGTTATCGGGGCTGTTGATAGTGGCGAGTTGCAACGATGCCGCTAGCAGGCGAATGACGGAGAAGAGGATCAGGTAGAGCCAGCCTGACGAGCGCCGAAAGCCGTGACGTATGGCCAGCACGATGGCCACGGCCAGGGACGGCGTATACACGCATATCTCGGCGATCGAGATGCGGTCGAGAGGGGTCAGCTGGGCCATGATTGCTGCTCCGGGACGGGCGCTTCCAAAGACTATCTGCCACGCCGACCACGGAGATGAGGCTATGCGCGCGTGCAAGTCTGCGAGTGAGCCTGGTGACGGTGCGGACGAGAGCGGTGGTGAGGGATGGGGGAAAGGGAGAGAAATAAGATAAGCACAAATGGGGCGAGCGTGAGCCCGAGTATCTGCCTCACTTGGCCAAACTGCCCATTCGGCGAACATGTCTCGGTCATACTATGACTGCCTGCCTTTGGCTATACCTACCTTTTTATCCATGCCACCAGCCTACCTAGCCATACCAGCTATCATCGGCGGCCGCTAGCAGGGCAGAAACCACGACACGCGCACAGCCGAGCCAAGCCCAGGCTGTTTGAAGATGCGCCGCTAGTCGAAGCCATTACGATTACGTATGCCGCCGCTAATCGGCCGCCAGTGGGAGGGCGAGGGGTCGTGTTCTCTTCACATGTCGACCGCACGTCAGCGACAGCCGGCCGCGCAGCCGCTAGGCTGCTCTCGCCTCGCATTCGTATCTATCAAGACAGCCTGACCCCAGCTCGCTTGATGTGTACACCTGGGCAGGTGATTACTCGCCAGAATACGTGCGTCGGTGGGCAGGGCATCGATCGGGGTCGTCGACCGACGGACCGGACCGAGGACTCCAGGAGGGAGGAGGCGACAACGCTACCAAAGCAGCAGGCGAATGCAACGTGCCAATTCAAAGGGGTCTGGTGTTGCTCTGGCTTTTGGTGTTTGCAGAGGTCCGAAAATAGCAGCGACGTCGATCGCCTCCCTGTAGCTGCGCCTCTCGTTGGCCGACGCCCTGGCTCACACTCTCCAACACCTGACCTCGGCTTTTTTTTTTTCCAGCGTCATTTTGCCCCGGCATGGGCGAGCTGAAAGAGGCTGCCAGGCTGCGCCACCCGGTCGCGACGTGCTCCTCGAGTTCCATTTGAGTCTCGATTTCTCCGCCCAGATATCCCCTGTGCTTGCCGCCGATGACGGTCGAGAAAAGCAGGCCGAGTGTTCCGGGTGCGCTGGACCCAGCCCATAATAGCTGACCTGTCCATCTCCTTGGTGCGAGGTAGGGCCGCCTGGTGACCTGCCTGCAGCCAGCTAGCAAGCCACCTTTGCCGCGTCCGAGAGCAAGACGCCTCTCTCCGCGCCATGGTGTACTGCGGGAAGCCCTCCAAGGGGTGCTCCAATTGCCGCGAGCGCAAAATTAGGGTAAGCCATCAGCCCAGCCTACCGTCTAGTCACTGGCATGCCCCACGACGGGCCCCTTGCTCAACCCCCTAATTCCCTGCTTGCCATCCACGCATCCTCCTACTCCCTACTCATAGACCCCAAACCGCTCTTGGGCCCTGCGCCCGCGATCGGCGCAGCGCGGCGCGACGCCACTTGTTTGTCTATGTGCTCCGCCCCGACCGAACAGCCTCTCAACCCCCTTCCCCTTAGCACCCCTTTCTCCCTCCCCCTGCTGACGCTCCACAGTGTGACCAGCGTGAGCCTGCCTGCGGCCAGTGTGAAAAGAGGCAGGCAGAATGTCCAGGCTATCGCAACCAGGTGGATCTCATGTTCCGGGATGAGAGTTCGCACGTCATCAAAAAGGCCAAGGCCAAGGCTCGCCGGAGGGGCGCCGATGTCGCCGTTGGCGCATCCCCCGACCCGCCGTCATCGGCTGCCGGCTCCCTGCCGGCCTCAGAGTCCGACAGCGTGTCCCCTGAGCCCCATGGCTCCAGGAGCCTGTCCATCCTGGCACGACCCGCCTGTTCGTCTCGGGACCCGGCATCACTGCTACAGCTGCCGGCGCCGCCCGCCGTAGCCCGCGGCACGGGCCGGCCCAGGCCGCTCTCGGTCACGTACGCGCTGAACCCGACCTATCAGGAGCGAGGCACCGCCTTCTTCTTCTCCCGCTTCGTCGCCATCGATGAGAAGGCGTGTCACCAAAGGTTTGACTTCATCTACGACGTATGGAAGCCCCGGAGCCTGTCGGACACGCCCCACGAACTCGGCGAGATCGACAGCGTCATGGCCAGCATGACTGCCGTCGGCCTGGCGGGCCTAGCCAACATGACGCGATCCGGCGAGGTCATGGACAGCGCCAGGAAGAGCTATGGGACCGCCCTGCGCCTGATCAACACCGCCCTTCGCGTGCCCGACGAGGCCGTCAAGGACACCACCATGCTCTCCATCCTGATCCTGGGCTTGTTCGAGATGATCGCCGACCGTGACGCCCGCACAGTCAGCGGCACCGTCAAGGCCTGGCACGAGCACGTCAACGGCGCGGCCGCCCTGGCGAAGATCCGTGGCCCCGCCCAGTTTCGCACCCGCGCCGGCATCAAGATGTTCATGATGCTCTGCCAGACCGTCATCCTGAGCTGCATCCAGCAGGGCGTGCCCATGCCCCAGTCGGTGCTGGACCTGCGGGCCGAGCTGTCGCGCCAGTTCAAGTCGCTCAACGCCCCCGAGTCGCGCATAGAGGTGTCCATGCCCATCTACCGAGTCCTCGAGTTCCGCCACGAGGTCCGGAGCGGCAGCCTGGACACCCCTGAGGCTGTCATAGAACGCCTCATCAAGATGGATGACGACTTCGAGCGCGTCATCGCCAACCTTCCCTCCAGCTACCGCTACCGCACCCTGCGCCTCCCCCACCCGCACAAGGACGTCCTGGACGGCGTCTGCCACGTCTACCCCAACATGGTCAAGGCCGCCATATGGAACGGTTTCCGTTCCTGCCGCCTGCTCATCCTCGAGACCATCCTGACCGAGATACACAGCCGGTACCGAAACGTCGACCCGGCCTGTGTCCCGCCACGACACGCCGCTGCGTTTGCGGCCGCCAGGGCGAGGCTCCCAAAGCTGTGCCACGCAATAGTGGCCAGCGTGCCTCAGCACCTGGGCCTGCTCGCCGGGCCTGCCCTTGCTGGGGCTGCCGCTCCCATCGCCACCGTCGAAGTCCGTGCTCCGCCGTCCCAAGCACGACGCGAGCAGCCGGCGCCTGCCCCCTCGCCGAGCACGGCACCCGCTTCCGCCTGCCGCTCCCCGGACCTCGCGGCGATCCCCGCCGCGGACCGCGTTCTCGATGACAGCGGCCCAACGCTGTTGAATCCCACCCGAAGCCGAGACCCCGACGAAGAGACGCACCGCCTGATGCTGCTGGCATCGGCCGGCAACAACATTGTCTGGCCCCTGTACCATGTCGGCATGTCTTCAGTGTGCTCACCCGCCATGAAGACTTACTGCATCAACAGGCTGCAAGAGATATACAGAGGGTCGGGCCTGCAACAAGCCAAGGCAATAGCCTCCATTATGCAGAACCGGCGTGTCATTCCGCGTTGGATGGAGCTTCCGTTTCTGCAGGAGCCGGGGGAAAGCCGAGAAGAAGTTGTATGATATGTCGATAATAACACGAGAGGGATTCCCTCCCGCCTTGCCCGTTGATGATAGACTGTATATAACTGTTTACCAACTATCAAAATTTCCAAATCCGCCTAATTTCCTCTTCTTTGGTTCGGGGGCTGCCCAGGAATCGTCTTCTATACCGGCGCCGGCGCCCTGGCCATCTCCGTCCCGGGCTGTTTCCTGTCCCGCCAGCTTAAGATATTTGCCAACTTTGCCCGCGCCGCTGTTGTCGGAGACTAGCGGGCCTCCATCGCCCCGTCGGATGCGCTTGCCTGTCCATGTGACCTTGTCATCTTCAGTTCCACGCTGCCGCATGTCCGACTTTTCTGCCTCGGCCTTCTCCTGAAGACCTTTTTCCTTGAGGAACTCCTCGAAAGGGTCGACGAAGACGACCACGTCCTTCATGACGATCTTGTTGAGAGGCCTGTCGGATCCGTCTGTCGGCACATCCTCGAGCTTTGCGAGCACGTCCATGCCGTCCACGACCCGGCCAAATATCGTGTGCTTCCGGTCGAGGTGCTTGGTAGGTCTGTACGTGATGAAGAACTGGCTCGAGTTTGTGTTTTTGCCCTTGTTCGCCATGCTTACCACGCCCCTCGCCGAGTGCGTGCGCGGCCCGTCGAACTCGTCCTCGAAGTTCTTCCCCCATATACTAGCACCACCCCTGCCCGTGCCCGAGGGGTCGCCGGTCTTGTTATTACGACGTGTTAGCACCACTCGCCATCCTTCTATCCGTAGTAGTGAAATACCTGGATCATAAAATTCTTGATGTTCCTGTGAAAGGACACGCCCTTGTAGTAGCCCTTTTGGGAGAGCCTCACGAAGTTCCAGACGGCCTTGGGCGCCGTGTCGGTATGCAGCTCGATGGTGAGGTCTCCGTGGTTTGTCTCTATCCTCGCGTAGCCCTGGTTCTTGACGCGCTTGGGCCTGAGCATCCACTCCTCATCCGACATCACCGCCCTCTCGCCGCTGGTTACGGGCGTCAGGCTAGTGCTCGTGAAGCTCGCGGCGGCCTTGCCTGTCGTGTACACAGCGGCGTTTTTTGCGGGCGCCTGCGTGGAGGCGCCCGAAGTCGACTGCGCGGGGCGTCGGGCAGCCGCAGCTGTTGCCGCCTTGGCCAGGCTGTTGCCCCCCGACGCGTTCACGTCGCCGCCCGAGGCCCTGAGCTGGCGCGCCCTCTCGACTGCCTCCTTGGCCCTCAGGGCCTTCTCGCCCATGGTGCCCAAGGCGGCGACATTGATGTCCCCTGCCCTCCTCTCCTCCTCCTGCTCGGGCGCGAGAATGGCGTCCCCGCCGTCGCGCAGATGCTTGAAGCGAGACAGGTCCCGACCGGCAGCGTCCTGGGGGTCCTGCAGGGTGATGATATCGGCGCGGGAAAACTCTTGGTCGTCTACCAGGTCGCGCCACATCTTGGCCTTGATGTTCATCCGCTCGATGGTGTCCCACGAGAAGACGTTTGCGTAGGAGCCGTGCCTGACGGCGACGATGTGGGTGTTGTCGGTCAAGACTTTATACGAGACCGGGTCGATCAGGTCGCCGCCCTGGGCGTCGCTAGCCGAGTCGGCATTGCGGGCAAAGTTGAGCTTGATGAGGTCCTTGGGCGCAAGCGGCGCGCCGGTGACGGGGTTCGTGCTGTTCTTTTGGAGCCAGGCGCCGATGACCTCAACGTCGAAGACGGTGCCGTCGCGCGTGCAGACGGGGTTCTTGAACGGCTGGAGGCTTGCGGCGCAGAAGTTGAATGGCAGCCTCCTCAGGCGGCCCTCACGCGGGTTTGCGCGCGCCCCCGCGCTCGCCGAAAAGGAGTCGGACGAGCTCCATTCGGAGTGCGTGATGTAGAGCTTGTCTGTGCCCTTGCCCATCTTGTATCAGAAATGCGACTGACGTGCCCGGGCGGCGACGGATATCAAGCTCGAGGCACCTACCTCGATCTGACGACGGGCGGGTTGGCGGCTGCGAACACGACTCACTGCGATTTCCGTAGCGGGCGCTTGTCTGTTGTTGTGTTTTGCAGAGGGCAGGGCTTGCCCCCTAACATCGGTGAAATGCGAGGCTACCAACGCCATGCTTATCTTATCGAGCAATGTGGAGCGTACCTTGGGTAGCGCACATAGGTCGCTCCACGTGGATGGTACCGAACCCAGCTGCAGCACCGACATATGCGGGTACATGTGCCTACCAGATGGGGGCCAGGTACGCGCATCCGCGGCCCCGCGAATAACGTACCCACCCTGGATTCCCGGGATTGTCGCCTCATCTGCGGAACGTCCACGTCGCCTCGGGCGGCGTGGTGTGGCTCAATCTGTGGATACATACTAGATCAACGACAGACTTGGCGACAAACTACCTAATGCTCACGGCGCCGCCAGCCTGCCAGCCTCCAACCACGCACGTCAACACGCCGATTTCTGATGCTGCCCAGGACTGATCGACGAAAGAAAGCACTGGAGGCGAATTGAGGCTACGACACGCCGAACCCCTTGGATACTTTTCGATCAAGGACGCTGGAGGCCCCTCCCAGAGCGAAAACAAGGCCCAGCCAACACCACCATCTCCGAATCCCTTTACCCCCCCTCCCCTACGTGCGGCCGTGTCCGATATCACACATCTGGCATCATATCCTGTCATTTATTCTCTTCTCTCCATCTCTTTCTTCTTCCCCACGCGAGACGCCACGCGAGACGCCACGCGCGCATGCGTGCCGTCGTCACGATGCGCGACCGGCTTTGCACCCTGCTCCTCGTTCTGACGACCTCGCTGACGGCATGGGCGTTGGAAGCGAAGCTGGTTAGGATGCCTCACCACTCATGCCTGACCCACTCCCGGAAACACAGAATAACCGAGCTTGCCGAGTTCCCCTGGCAGCATTGTGATTGGTATGGCTGACAGCGAGAACCGCCCGCCGCAGGACCAAACACCAGAGAATCGTGAGAGATGCATGGGTCAGTAGAGACGTCCATCCTATCCATGCGCCTCCATATCTATCATTGCACATGCGGTGGCGGTCACGGCGCCCTTACTGACCGGATACGCCTTGTTTTGGGCACTTTGCAGGCATGTACTCCCGAAGCGCATGGGGAGGGCCCTCGGATCCGTACATCCTCATCAGGTTCGATAAGGTCGAGGCAGAGAACGACCCCATCGCCAGCTTGCTGCTGTTCGAGTGGAAAGACCAGGACTACGTCCTCTTCTCACCATCTGCCGATGTTCCCAAGGTGCGTGCCGTCCCATCATGGCCTCCCCTGTCGCAGCAGCAGCTGCTGCCGCCGCCGCCGCCGCCGACACCGTGGCATGCCTGATGCGACTGCTGACACGGCGCCGTCGCCAACCACAGAGGCTCACTGTCTGCGAGCCCAGCCACGTCAGCGCCGGGTTCTGCGACGGGTCGAAGCTCGGCGAGTTTATCCTAGGCGCAAACACGAATGAGTCGACGAACAAGGTCTTCACCCAGGCCGTCCACCTCAAGGAGCCACAGCCCATCAAGTATCCCATCAAGAACACAGGTTACTACTGCATCTTTACAGAGGGGCGCACCGCATCCGAGTACCGCGCCATCGCCGAGTTCCGCAATGCGTACGGCGAGCTGCCGGCGGCCCAGATCCCGAAGCTCCCTTTCTACGGCGGCATAACCATCCTCTATGCGCTGCTTGCCGTCTTTTGGGGCTTCCTGTACTACCAACACCGCTCCGACATCCTCCCTGTTCAGAACTACATCACGGCTATCCTGCTGTTCCTCGTTGTCGAGATGCTGCTCACCTGGGGGTTCTACGACTACCTCAACCGCGCCGGCTCCAACGTGGGTTCCAGAGTGCTGCTAGTCTTGGTCGCTGTCCTCAACGCCGTGAGGAACTCATTCTCCTTCTTCCTGCTGCTCATTGTCTGCATGGGTTACGGTGTTGTCAAGCCGACGCTTGGCAAAACTATGGTCTACGTTCGCTGGCTAGCCATCGCCCATTTCGTCTTTGGCCTGGTGTACGCCATCACCAGCCTCGTGATCACACCAGACACGGCGGGTAAGTGACGGCAGCTAGATAACACTCATCTTTGCGATCCACAGCTCTTTCTCCCTGCGTATCCCCTCTCTTTTTCTGCTTGGCCAAGCCGCTGACATTGCTGTGTTCGTCTCTCTCAATCACAGGTCCGTTTGTGCTGCTAATCGTGCTCCCGTTGGCGGGGACGCTAACCGCCTTTTACGTCTGGACGCTGAATTCGCTCAACCTGACACTCAAGGACCTCAAGGAGCGGAAGCAGAGCGCAAAGGAAAGCATGTACAAGAAGCTTTGGTGGTGCATCCTGATCAGCATCATCGTCATATTCGGCTTCTTCTTTTTCAACAGCTTTTCGTTTGCGTCCACGAGGGACCCCGACTACGTGCCGTTCCACTGGAAGACGCGGTGGTTTGTGCTTGATGGGTGGCTGAACCTGGTGTACTTCGCCGATGTCGCGTGGATTGCCTACGTGTGGCGGCCGACTGCCAACAATCGCCGTTTTGCCATGTCGGACGAGATCGCGCAGGAGGACGACGGGACGTTTGAGATTGCCAACATGGACATTGGCGCTCCGGACGATTCGGACGACGAAGAGGCCCAGGTGGGAACCAAGAAGCCCACGAGCACAATGCCCTCGGCCAGCACGCCTGGCAACGCCGCTGGAGCAACTTCAGCGTCCGCAGCGTCGGCGTCGGCGGCGAGAGGGCCACGGCCGCAAGCAAAGGCGGCACCATCGCCCCCTAGAGAGTCCCTCGACGGCGAGACCATTTTCGCGGTTGGTGAGGATGGAGACAAGTTCTCGGACGACGAAGGGTCCGAGTCGGGACGTCTAGTCAAGGGGAGAAAATAAGGCTCCGCGGGATGGCTCACGGTGAGACATTAGTGATGTAGGAGATATCGGGAAGCGCAACGGGGAGGAGGACTACGAGGAGCAAGGAGCCGTGTAAGGAAGACGAAGGATAAAAGACAACGATGGCCTTACTCCTTTGTATTAGCGGTTCACACCAGAGGGGCTTGTTTTTAGCATTTTTTCCCCCTCCCCTATTTTGCTTTTTTCTTCTCTTTTTTTTTTCTTTTTTTTTTCTTTTTGTTTCTTTTTCTTAGACTTTTCTTCCTTAACGTATTGTTCATGCGTCTCGATATTATCGTGTGCGAGAGATGCTGTGCTCGGCTATCTCAGTTAGCCATCACGCATGCAGGTACCTAATGACTTAGCACGCGGAGCCATGTTCCGCCGGAACGACTAATGTGCTCCAACACGAGCAAGTGAAACCGACAGTGATTTCGCTAACTGTAGCGATGGACGTTGATGGTTGGCTGCATTGCCGCGCAGCAGATGGTGGCGGCGAGCGTGGTATGCTGCCGTTTGGCGGGACAAAGGTTGGTTGGCGCTTGCAGCAGTGGAGGCCCAGAGCGGCGGACCAAAAAACCAGTCGCGCAGTTGTGACTCTGATCGGGCCGACATCTTTCGCTACACCCTTTCTCCACTCGCGGTGGGGTTAGGTTCCCTTTGCCACATGCTGCATCGCGGGTAACCAAGTTGGCTTCGGTGTCTCGATCTTTTTTTTTTTTTTTCTTTTTTTTCTTAGACGATGCTGCCCCTAATTTGTGCAGCTATCAGTCTATCTACAGCAGTGCTTCCCTCCATCGTGCACACGACGACACAGCATTGACGGGATCAACGTTCGGGACTAGCATCTACTAGTACGCGCATTTGCGAGCTTACTTCCCCAGGCTCTTGGGCGCAAAGGTTGGCAGCCACGCACAGGTCAAGCCCGCCAGGCTGCCTACCGACCTAGGTGGCCAGGTCCCAGAGTCAATTTGATTTGTGCACTTGGCGAAGTTCCTGCTCTATGCGCCAACCAGGCCTAGATTGCCAGATGAAGGTATCACGTTATCCACAAAGCAGCTTACGATCAACTCGGACGCAGCACTCGCACCGGAATATATATATATATATATCGAAGTGGCGGTTATTTAGCACGAGATACTCTATCAGGTTCTCGTGGATGCAAGTGTTTCAGGTCTAGCTCCTGAAGCCTGGAGACAGTACGGGGCGGGAGGCCCATGCACCGTGTGCTGCTGCTCTGGCGTTCGGCTGGCTCCAGCACTGGCGTCCGTTCCAATCGCGAGCGAGGGGCGGCCGACTGATTGACTGGACCCGACCAGACCACTGGCCGGACGGGCAGGCCTTGGCGCTCCAAGTTTCGGCCTCGTTGGACATCGGCAGCCCCCGCTGAGCGATGCACACAAATACCTACCTAGGTAGCAAGGCCGGTAGGCAGACGGGGCACTAGTCCCGCCCCCTCTCCCCTCCTGGCGCCCCTCCCCAACAAAGACCCCGAGGTACGAGTGAGACAGAACGGGATGGGATATGCTGGAGTCTTCCCAGACTGCCGCGGTTGCGTACATGCCTGCTATCATGTAGTGCCACCGACGTCCCTAAGCCATGGGTGTTGGGTGCCATGCTGTGCGCCCCGGTGCCGGCTCGCCATGTCGCACAGGATACGAGGTTTCCCGCGCCCGGCCTGATCCGCTACGGCGGTCCTA
>JNVV01000050.1:177069-205949 GCA_000733355.1 Falciphora oryzae
AAAAAAAAAAAAAAAAAAAAAATCCCGGCAGCTGGGAACGGCTCTGTAGGCGACTCGATGCAAACAGGATGGATGGATAGGTAGTAGGTAATATGTATGTAATGCGGTGGGCTGGGGGAACGAGCGGAATTCGCATGTTATGAAATCAAGAACGGGCAATGGATGGGCGAGACCTGGACCCCGTGAGGCTTGTGGCCAGGCCGTTTCGTGACCTCAGTCGCGACTTACCGACTAGCAGTGCCCAGTCCAGGTGCCCAGACCTGTGAGAACCCCGACACAGAGCCGCCGCTGGCGTCACCGTTGGGCCCGAGTCGCGAATCGCACGTTGAGAGCGGACAGCTTGTCTGTCCCTGCGCCCACTGCCAGCAGCAGCGGCAGCAGTCTCGGGGAGATTCAAGACAGGCAGAGCACCAGCCGGGCGTCGAACTGGAGTTGCTTGACCCTCTAACGCGCCCAGAGCGAGGACGCTTGGCAGCCAAGAGGAAGGCCGAGGGGTCGGCGCACGCCTCTTACTGGCTGATGTTGGCAGGCCGGTTTCTCATTCTGGGGGTTATCTTTATTTTGTTTTCGTTTTTTTCTTTGCTCTCCCGTGCTTTTTTTTTTCTTCTTCTTTTTAGTTATTTATTTCTGCGCCAGCTCGGAAATGGATAAAAACAAGTATCCAGCCACGGGAAAGAAAAGACAAAGAAGAAGAGGGGAAAAATGAAAGTGCCGGGTGTGTGAAGAGACAAGAAGAGAGGGTGAAAGAAGGAAAAAGGGGGCGGGGAGTGACAACTCGGGGAGTAGCCCACTAACTCAGGTGGTCGCTCACAGTGTGGCTGACGCCCGCTGCGAAACCGTCCAGGGCAGCCCGGCCACACCAAGCTTGCTGCTTGCCGAGAACCAAGCACACCAAGCACCAGAAACAGCAACTTGCGTGCCTATAAAATATATCTAATTTAGCTACATAGGTACCTGTAGGGAGCCATGGTATTGCCTTTACAGCCTCTCTCCCACCCGGATGTGATCCGCAGCTATCCCTCCCCTTCAGGCAAAGCCGAGGCTGGGACCTACCTGAAAATAGGCACCGGCCAAGGGACGGGGAGATGCGCTCTCAGCTCTTAGGGCTTCTCCGTCGCCCCTGGCGGTGTGCAGTGGCGCGTGCCGCGTGTTGTTCTGGTGTGCTAAGAATGCGGAGGCGCTCCCAGCCCGCGGAAGCCATACATAGGACGGAAGGCACCAGTGGCACCTAGGTACCTAGTAAGGCCAACTTATACAGGTGTTTTCATTAGCACTTCTACTCCCCCTGCCCACTTGGCCTAGCCTCGGTATTTGGTGAGGTTAGGGGGCGGTATGCATCTGGTATGAGGGATTTTCCTCCACGGAGCATATCACCTTCGCGTACACGTCAGTGAGTACCTAGGTCGTAGGTACCAACCTACTTACTAGCTCCCTAGGCACCTACATGTCTTCCTCATATGCAAATACACAGCTATGTGTCCGCGGCCAATTGCACCCAGATGGTCGGGGGCGTCTTCTGTTCATCCTACCGTCCATCTGGGTACGTGGTACGCGGTCCAGCCATGTGCATGCGCCGCATCCCCATCCGTTTCGGAGCACCTCGCGAGTCGTAGCACCGCCTCATCTTGCCCTCCGTATTGCGTCCAGATGAGAGGACGGTAATGCTAATAATACGCACACAAATGATAAACGCATACCTGGCAGAGGAATGCAGGTCCCTACGAAGACAGATAGGTTCTTTGAACGAACCTATGACCATGCCAAAAAAAAAAAAAAAAGAATTAATGGCCACAAAAGAAAGAAAACCCCCTCCAGCAATAAAAGAGAAACCAGATGCAGCAAAGCGAAAGCAAAGCGAGAGGATGAGCGTAAGGAAATTCAAGAAGCCGCGATCAGAGAAGGAAGCAAGCCAGTTTGGGTACGATGGCTGTGTCTGGGAGACGCCAGCGGGGTGGCCAGAAACAGGCGGTCTCGGCTAAGGGGAGCAGATGACAAAAAGAAAGGACGACGAGTGATGATGGCGCAAAGACAGGCAGAGTGACGAATACGAAGAAGAAAAGAGGGAAAAAAAAAAAAAAAATACCCAGCTCGATGTACCCTTATATCATTTGTTAAATACCGCAGCTCGCAAAGACAACACGAGTCTCTACAACTCGCCGCCCGGTTAACTCGCAGGCTAGGGGCAGTTACGTGAACAGGCGGGCAATAACTCGACTAACGCAAACAGCCGAGTTCACCATAGTGCCGCCGCTCACCCTATCGTCACTGGCCAGACTTATCCTGGACGTCCTTCATTGTTCGCGCGACGAGGTCGGCAAACTTCCCGGCACTGCCCGAGAAGGGAGACGCTGGCTTTCCCGCGGGTGGTGTTGGGTGCTGGGCTGTGTTGCCGGCTGCTCCTGCAGGGTCGACCTCCTCGACAACCTCGCCGCCCCTCCGGAATTGGTCCTTTTCGTCGACAAGTTTCGTTAGGAAGAGTGTATGCGGGTCCCGCTGGGTCTTGAGCCGCTCGATCTCAGCCTCATACGCCCGATCGTACACGTTGAATTCCGCTGCAACTGGCGAGTCCGATACTACATCGGCTGGGGGCTCGTCTGAGCTGAAGTCGTCGCGCCCGCCCGTGCCAATCCCGAGGAAGAGAGGCGCCGTGTCCGTTGCGTCGTGCGCCTGGCCTTTTGCCCCATCCGTCAACTCTCTCCCGGCCTGGAGAAGCTTGGTGCGCTCCGCCACGAGGACTGCCGCCTGCTCTGCGCTAGCCCTCAGCTGCTCCCCATCCGACGACTCTATCGCCCGGGGCGCCTCGGCATCGGGATTATCGCGACGCTCCAGTTTTGCCTCCTGCCCCGTCGTCTGCACAGCCTGCTGCCTCTGCTGGTCAACAGGGGGAACCCGCCGGGGAGTTGCAGGTGCACTCCGGGACGATAGAAGGCTCTTGAACCTAGATATTGCTTTCATCTTGAACGACGATGTCACGTCAGCTAACTGCAGGGGCCACCTTACACAGGAAGGAGGGGGGGGGATGTTCCTTGCGAGCCCCTAAGGAGGCCATGAGGGCGTACGCCAGCGGACGTGAACATACCACGCAGAGCAGATGGCTCATCCTCCGAGTGAAGGCATGGTTGACCTCAAGGTCGTTGGGAGGTTCGACGATGACTGCACAGTTTTCCTCGGCGCTAAGAAGAGGGTCGCAGCCTTTCTTCGTGACCCAGGGGTGCTCCTGTGCGGGGGAGAGGAATGAAGAGAGGGGTCAGACAAGGGCGCTCCGTGCAAACGAGGCTTTTTTTTTTTTTTTTTTTTGGGGTGGGGGGGACTATCACTTACCCTTAGCTCGGCCATGGTGATGCGCCGGACCGGGTCCTTATCCATTATTCGGCCCATGAGGTCAGCAAAGTCTTCGCCCTCGTCGGGGGGCAAGCTTAGGGGCTCGGTCTTGATGGCCTCGTAGATCTCAAGAGGTGTGGCCCTATCGAAGGGTATCCTCCCATAGCGGAGACAGTACAGTGACACGCCCATGGACCAAATATCCGCGGCGGTCCCCGACACGTTGCCGTGCCTGGCCACGCAGAGCTCGGGGGGAAGAAAGGCTGGGGATCCGGCCGACTTGGCCGTGCGCATATCGTCGGCCTTTTCAAACATCTCCGACACGCCAAAATCGACCACTTTGAGGACGTCTTCGTTGGTAAGAAGCAGATTGTCCGGTTTGATGTCCCGATGGATTATACTCTGAGCGTGCACTGTTTTATGTGCGCGTGCCCGATGCGACACACATACACATGCGTCGTAAGTTATGACGGCCAGCTGTTGGATCAGGGGCGTGTTGAAAAGGGGTTTGGCGGAGCGATCAAGAAGCACAACTTACAGTACTCGATTCCCAGGATGAGGTCGCGGAACCAATGGCGGCAGGTCTCCTCGGGGTAGGGTTTGGCGGCCTGGTCCAGGCCCACATGCATTACAACACCCTTTTTGCACATCTCTAGAACCATGTACAGGGAGTCCTCCTCGGGGTCGTCGAGCACCTCGATCAACTGCACCAGGTTTGGGTGGTTGAGCTTCATCATGATAGCGACCTCTTCGCGGATCAGGTGGAGCGCGTCCTTGGCCTCGGCGCTTCGGTAGTCGTTTAGACGCGATCCGATGGCGGAGTGGAATGCGGCACCGCGGCGAGGGAGTTGGCCGGGGTGTCGCGGCCCCTTGAGGATGTTGGACTGTGCCCGCTTGCGCAGCCGCGTCTTGGAGAATTCCTTGACAGCCTGAGGGCCACGGGGGTTAGCTGAGGCTAGCACACCCTAGGGGAGGGAGTGTGGTGTCCGCCTCTCCGTACAAACTCGTTACCGAACTGATCCACGGCAAGGTGGACGGCGCCGTAGGAGCCCCTGCCGATCTCCTCTTTGATGGTGTACTGGTTGATGCAGTGGTGCGACCGGCCGTCAGGGTCATCACTGGTGTATTCAGAGCGCGCGTCTAGTGTTTCCTGCGCATCTCCCAAGCATGGTCAGCGTCGCGTTCGGGAGATCGGGAAGCCGGGAGCGAAGTGATGCGGACCTTGACCTCGCGATGCTGAGAGGGCGTCCGTCTGTGCTGGCGTATGGGGCTTTGATATGTCTGTTGCACCGCGGGCGCCGACCTGGGTAAAACAAGTCACATCAGAAGAGGCCGATATAGATCAGCGGGCGAAACCTCTGGTTCAGCACCTACAGGTTGGCCCCGAGCGCGGGCCGCGCAGAGCTGTCCTGCTTGTTGGAATCGCCATGGAAGTCGACGTAGATGCCAGGCGACTGCGGGGTGACCAGACTTGACCCGCTGTCGGCCATGGCCTGCGAAGGCGGCATCGTCTGGCTCGTAAGC
Organism: Falciphora oryzae; assembly: GCA_000733355.1. NCBI lineage: Eukaryota > Fungi > Ascomycota > Sordariomycetes > Magnaporthales > Magnaporthaceae > Falciphora > Falciphora oryzae. The sequence continues at coordinate 181,915 of JNVV01000050.1, forward strand.
GGTCGTTTTCGATGCTTGCCAAATCTGACGCGGGGCACTGGCGATGCGGGCGCAGAGGACCAGTTCGGATCGGCCTTGAGCTCCTGGGCAAGGCTACGCGGACCCTTTCGCCAGTCGATGTACAGCGCAGATGAGAGGTACGTAAGTCGACCAGGAATGTGGAATAGCTGCGGGTGTACAGCTTCTCAGGTCAGGTAGTCGAGGTAAGGTAGTGTTGTCGGGGTAGCTGGGAACAATCAATGGCTGGGGAGGGGCCTTTCGGCAATCGCGTGCCGCCACACGCAGTGATTTGTGTCCCTCCTCTCTTGCTAGGAAAGGTCAGATGAGATTGGATGGGTTTGCGATAGAAGTCCGCGACCCCCGGTAGCTTGCGCAAGTGCCCGGTAACGAGCTACCTCCTATCGGCTGGATGGGGCTCACGACGTGTGATGGAAATATGGCGTGCAGTGCCTCACCCCATCCTTAAGGCTGCATTTATTGCATCTCCATCTCAATGGTAGCTGGTCGGCGGGGTACTTTCGTGGTCACTTTTTGGAAGCATTGGCGTGCAGTGACAAGTGCAAATACATGCACAAATACCAATATGGTCGGTCTATGTTATCTTACGACGCAGACTCGAGTATCAATCGCATCCCGATGAACTCTTCTGTTCAATATCCGGCGTGTGATATAACTTGCACCAAGGTCAACCGCGGGTCCATGGTTGATTGGGAGTCGGGCTGGCTGGGAGCATCCATGGATTGCTGTTGGGCTGGAGGCCAGATACACTTCATCAATTACATAAGCCGAGCCCCTGCGACGGCCACAGCCACAGACCTTTCCGTCCCCAATCACTTGCTCTCACGTACCACCGGGCAACCACCTGCACCAACCTCCACCTCGGTCCGCAAGGTGCGAAGCTCAAACACGAACGCCTTTTGTCGGGCAGAGGCTTGCCAGACCCGAACCCTTCCCAGGCCAACCACGTCAGGACCTGCCTGTCGACCGAGCTTGGTCTTTATTTCTCTCTCCCTCTGTTATTTTTTTTCCTTCTTCTTCTCTTTCTTTTCTTTTCTATTGCCTTACTAAACAAGACGCTCAGCAACTTGCTCCTGTCTGGCTGGACGGGGGTTTCCCTCTGCGCTGATTGTGCCGCACGCCTCGCCCGTCTCGATTGTCTCGGGAATTCGGCGTCGCCTCGCATCACGGCCCGCCTCCTTCATCCTCGGGGTCCTCTAGCCTCGCCCCCGCACGCGCGAGGTCTTGTGCCGTCATGTCGAACCCCAACGCGTATCTAGGCGGCGCCGGTGGCCTCCGCCCCGGGGCTCAACAATATGGCGGCTCTTTCAACCCTGGTCAGGGCCAGCAGCAGCAGGGCGCCTTCGTTCCCCAACCCACGGGGTTTGGACAGCCTGGCCTGCAGCAACAGTTCACTGGCTATCCTGGGATGCAGCAGTCGGGTCAACCCGCCGCGCCGCTCAATCCCCAATACACTGGTTTTCCCGCCCAACAGCAAGGATTCCAGACAGGAGCTCCTCCGGTTCCGTCAATGCCACCACACCTTCAGCAGCAGTTCCAGCAGTTCCAGCAGCAGCAGCAGCAGCAGCAGCAGCAAGCGCCCTCAGCGTTCCTGTCTCCCCAAACTCAACATACGGCTCAGCCCCCGTCCATATCTCCCCCGCCAATGAAGCCGCAGCCGACTGGCTTCAGCCAGATGGCCGCTTCGTTTCAGACAGGAGGCGCATCTGCCCCCTCCAAGGACCGGCGCGCCGAAAAGTCGGGCAGCAAGATCCCCAACATCCGCCTTTCATTCATCACCGCCCAGGATCAGGCCAAATTTGAAACGCTCTTCAAGTCCGCGGTTGGAGATGGACAGACAACCATGTCGGGAGACAAGGCGCGTGATATCCTCCTCCGGTCTCGGCTCAATGGAGAGCACCTGTCGCATATCTGGTATAGTCTTTGCGCCCATCCGCCTCCTAAAGTGCCTAAAACTGACGTCGATCGCTACTCTACCAGGACTCTAGCCGATACTACCCGCTCCGGACAGCTGCATTTCCCCGAGTTCGCGCTTGCAATGTATCTATGTAACCTCCGAATGAACGGGAAGCCATTGCCTCCCAGTCTGCCGGAAAACATAAAGAACGAGGTGTCGAGTATGGTGGACATTATAAACTTCAGCGTGGCGGATGATGGGGGTAATGCTTCGTCTTCGGCAGGGAATGCCCCCGACTTCTCGCTAAGGCAGAGTACGGCTACACCGCCCGCAATCCAGCACCCGCAGCCCCAGTCTTCCAACTCGCAACTCTTGCAGGCTCAGATGACGGGCTTTCCTACGTCGCAGCAGGGCTTTCTTGGCCAGTCGGCGGCGCTGCAGCCCCAGCTCACGGGCTTCCCCGGCTCTCAGAACCCTCAGGCCACCGGGTACTCGGGACCGCGCCCGCCCATGCCTCCAATGCCCACCGGGCTCGGCCCCGGAGGCATGGCGGCACCCCTTAATGCCCAGCCCACTGGAAGGCCGGGCCAGTGGGGCTTGGTGAACACGCCTTCGACCGGTCTCCCCAATATCGATGCACTCCATGCCCGAATGATGCCTCAGCAGGGCCGCGAACAAGGAAGCTTCACTACTGCCGGATTACAGGGCAATGCAGTCATTCCATGGGCCATTACCAAGGACGAAAAGACTCGGTACGACGCCCTATTCAAGGCATGGGACGGTATGAACAAGGGATACATCGCAGGCAGCCAGGCAATCGAGATATTCGGCCAGAGCGGGCTCGACAAGCCCGACCTTGAACGTGTCTGGACTCTGGCAGACCACGGAAACAAGGGGCGCTTGGACCTGGACGAGTTTGCTGTGGCCATGCACCTCATCTACCGCAAACTCAACGGATACCCCCTGCCCAACAGCCTCCCGCCCGAGCTTGTTCCCCCGTCGACCCGAAACCTTAGCCAGTCGATCGGGACCATCAAGAGCATGCTGCACCAAGAGTCAGACTTTCGCAAGAACTCGGGTGCCGCTTTGCTTCCCCAGAAGACCGGTGTCAGCTACCTGAAGACGCACTCCTTCCGGGGCACCGGGGGAGTCCCAGGGGGCGGTGCCCGCAAGGACGCGACCGTATTCAAGAACGACGATGATGCCGTCGGCTACAGGTCCAGTGCGCGCCGCCGCATTGGGAACGGCTCCCCCAGGCCCGAGTCGCCATCTTCTGTGGCGTCGACGGACGACCTCAGTCTCGAGCAACTGAGGAAGAAGATCAAGGAGAAGCAAGTCCTTCTGGACGCCATGGACTTCAAGGACGAGAAGGCCCTGGAAGAAGACGATGTTCTCGACCGGAGGGACCGCAAAGAGGCGGAGGAACTCTATCGCCGCATCCGCCGCATCCAAGAGGACATGGATGCGCACCCGGATGCTCCGCTCCCAAGCGGCGAATCGGACGCCGAGCGGCGTGCTCTGACGCGCCAGCTCCAGAATCTCAAGGACGGCATCCCAGACCTCGCCTCGCAGGTTAGGAAGACCGAGAAGGCCATTTTTGAAGCTCGGCTGGAGCTTTTCAGGCTCCGAGACGCCAAGGCTCACCCAGGGGGCGCCTCTGCCATTGTCGGCACCGGCCCCGGCGGCACTGTGACCGAGTCGGATAGACGGAGGGCTAGGGCTAAGGCAATGATGCAGCAGCGAACCGCGGAACTCACAGGCAAGAAGGCTGAGGTGAGTAGCGAGGACTTGGACGCGCCGAGGCGCTTGGAAGAGGAGAACCTCAAAGCGCGCACGGAGAGGGAGAACAACGAGCGCATGGTGAAGGATGTAGAGGATAGCGTTCAGGAGTTCGCCCGGAGCATTGAGGATAGCTTGAAGGCGGGCGGCCGGACAGCGGAAAGCGAGCACGAACAGCGGCGGTGGGAGGATGCGCTGGGCGTCGAGGACGAGGTCAGAGACTTTATCTTTGACCTGCAGAGGTCGAGCCGGTCGAAACGCATCAGAGCCGAGGATCGTCGTGTCGAGCGCCCGACAGCGCCTGTTGAGCCGCCATCGGCAACCCGCAACGAGAGTCCCTCCACGCTGGGCGCGCGTACGGCAACGCCGCCCTCAAACCCCTCAGGGGGCGGGGTCTCATATTCCTCGTACAAGACGCCGGAAGAGAGGGCTGCTTTCATCAAGCAACAGGCAGAACAGCGGATGGCAGAGAGGCTGGCGGCGCTCGGGATCAAAGCACCCAGTAAGAGCGGGGAGACTGCGGCTCAACGCGCGGAGCGCGAACGCGCGGAAAGAGCAGCCAAGCTGCGCCAGGCAGAGGAAGAGGATGCAAGGCGCGAGGCGGAGCGGCAGGCTAGGCTTGCGGAGGAGCAGGGCCCGCCACCCCCCGCCGCCGCGCCTGCGCCAAAACCCGAGTCGAAGCCGCCACCTCCGGCGCCTCCCAGCCGCAGGGGAGGCGAGCGTGATGCCGCCAAGAAGGCCGAGGAGGAAAGAATTGCACAAGAGCAGGAAGATCAACTACAGCGAACCCGCCAGATGGAGTAAGCCGACAGTCGTGTGATGGTTGAAGAGACGTTGAGGCCGTTGCGCAAACCCGGGCACAAGCTAACATCGATTCCGCTATAGACAACAGGCCAAAGAGGAAGAGGATGAGCTCGCGAGGGAGAACGATGCGGCCGAAGCTCGCCTGAAGGCGCTCGAGGAGCAGGTTCGCCAGGGCAAGCTTAGGAAAGAGGAAGAAAAGCGCAAGAAGAAGGCCGCACTTGCCGAGGCCAAGGAGAAGGAGGCCAAGCTGGCAGCGCGCCGAGCCGAGATCGAAGCCGCCCGCCGACGTGAGGAAGAGCTGCAGAAGCAGCTGGAGGCGATGAATAATGAGGGTTCGTCCTCCGACGATGACGATGACGACGAGCATCCCCAGGCGACACCCCAGGCGTCGACGCCCACTATTGGTAGTCAGGTTGGAAGCCAGGAGCTTGAGCGGAAGCACACGCCGCCGCCAGCTGGAATGCCGGCCCCGGTCACGACCGGCGAGGCGACGTCGCCGGACGCTACGACAGAGAGTCGCAACCCGTATTTCAGGATGCTCTCGCACTCTTCCGAGGCCTCGTCTGGGGCATTGGGGCCCACCCCGGCAGCGACCCAACAGGCCCCGCGTGCGGCGGCTACCGCCGTAGCCCCGAACCCCCTGGCCCCGGAGATGTCCACGAATCCGTTCCACCGCAACACCGCCCCCCAAGCGGTCCCAGCGGTCTCAATTTCCCGCAAGAGACTTGACGATGACGATGAGTGGGGGTCGGACAAAGACGACTCGGACTCGGACTCGGACGACCGACCCGGCGGGACCAGCGCGGCCCAACTGGCATCCATTCTGTTTGGCACCATGGCTCCTCCACGGCCCCTGTCTGCTACGGGAGACAAGTCGGCGTCGTCCCCACAGCCCGCCTCGTCACCCGTCTTCTCCCCGCCTCCACCCCCGGCAATGTCACCGACTCCGGATGTCTCGGCCCCTCCCCTGGCTCCGCCGCCACCGCCGCCACCGCCGCCCGGAATGGCGCCGCCTCCGCCTCCGCCTCCCCCGCCGCCTGGTGCTGGGGAGCTTCCTGGGCCGCCCGCCGGTGGGAGTCGCCCCGCTGGTTTCTTGGGTGAGATCCAGGCAGGACGGGCACTGAAAAAGACAAGCACACGAGACAAGAGCGCAGCGGCAGTTGCTGGTCGCGTCTTGGATTAAGTTGAGCGGGATTTGCGCACGGTATTGCTCTACGGTCTGCGTCGAGACTGCCACAACCAGACGGAATCTGTGAATATGGAATGGCCGGGAAGTTGCGCCATGCAGCGCCCCCTAACCACGAGCTGAGCGACTCATGTCACGCGAGCCCACTGCACCTGTAATTACCATGAGGTGGGTCTTGGGGGGGGGGAAGGGATTCTGTTCTCTCAAATGGTTTAGCCTAGTAAAATAAATGTTTCAAATATTTCTTTAGTTTTCTTTTTCCTCTTCCTATCGTTATCGTTCTTATTAAACTCCTTCTTTTCTCCCTTCCTTTTCTTCCTCCCGTCTCGATCGCTATCGGCGCCAGAATTTGCCCCGCACGTAGACAGGCTCCCTTCATACGTCGGCACCTAATAGTACCCACCATCCTGCCGCTGCCTTGGCTTCCGAATTGGGATCTCCTCTTCCTCTTCTTCCGGGGAAGGGGGGCTGATGATGCTCTCCGGGCTGGTGGACCTGGGGCATATTATCCGCGGTCATGTCACGCACCGGACCCGCGGGTTCCCCTCTTTTGAGGTGACCATTCTCGCAAGGCCCGGGCACCAAGGAGTCAAATGACCATGCATAGAGCAATCTGTTGAGAAAAGAAGGGAAAAAAAAAAAACTCGTGCCAGAGTCGTCTGTCTAGGGAAGGCCTTTAATCGAACCCGAAGAAATGGGAAATGGGGGTGTGTGTGTCGACGTGGAAGCGTGCACGGGGTGCATTCCTCTGTTCCTGTAGAGTACCTAGGTACTCTCTAGCCTCGACAAACGCTCAAGTATACCTATACCAGTAGAGTTAGGGGCGGCAAGTTGAAGCAGCTGCAGTCACCCAGACTCTCTCGTATCCCGCGCAAACGACCCACCCCTCTCGATGTGTTGGTGTTTTTTTTTTTTTTTTCTTCCTCCATCCCTGTTTTCTTACTTTTTGTTTCCGTTCCCTCCCCAGCTTTTATCCTTGGTTCTACCTAATGGTGGTTGGTTGTGGCCGTCTGGGGTGTGAAGGAGGCTATAAGGTTGGAAGTTGCGATGCATAATGAGGACTGATTGGATGGAAGCGCCCTTTTTCAAAACATGGAGTCGGCGCGTGTGGAGAAAGGAGAGCGAACGCGACTCTGACGCGTGAGACGCGCCAACTCAAAAAAAAGGAAGAGGTCCACGGGGTGGTGACTGGCCCAATGACGGAATCGCCAATAGGAGGCGCAGGGAAGGACGAGATTTTTTTGGGGCGACAGGGGCCTGCATGATGCAGACCCATAGCTCTGTCGGCTAAGAGCAGGCTTGACGCAGCAAAAACTCGGCTTTCCCTGGGTCGGGTAGCACTCTGGACGGACTTGGGCGAGAGGGTGGTGGGTGCACCCGCTTCCATCGAGACTCTGAGACTCGCCAGCCAGTGCGCGTGCGCAGCTAGTCGACCTCGCAGCTAGACGCCCCGTATCAGCCCGTGCCTGCGCTGGCCAATCCATTTGCCCAAGCCGCACGCTCGGGTGTGCCCTCGACGCCCGGCCAGGCCCCCAAGGTCCAGGCCTGGTTGGGGCCTGTGGTGAGCTGGCCAAGCCAAGGGCGAGCGAGGCCCACACCACACCGTCAGATCCTCCTTCGCCCTCTCCTCGCCCTCGTCCGTTCGCAGTCCCCTTTCTTTGGCCTGGCCCCTCCCCACCCGAGAAAAAGGCCGCTCGATGATGGTGGACAGGGCACCGCATACGTCGTCGGTTTTCCTGTCCCGTCCTGCCTTGTAAACCTGCATACACCAGACCTTCCAACCGGCTCTTCTCCTGCTGCTTGCCGTGCTTCTTGCTGTGCTGCGTGCTACTCTGCCTGAGTCTTGTCAACCAAACCCATTCCGCCAACCACGGCCCCCCGCACGCACGCTCGCTCCCATTCGTTCTGCCTGCGCATTCCTCCCTCCCATTCTCTCTCCCTCGCTACCCGCCCTCCTTATCCATCTCTTTTCTTCCATCCCTTCTTCCTCTCCCACACCCACCCTATTTGCTCTCCTCCCCCTTCTCCGTCGCCTCCACTATTGCATCTCGACATCAGCTACCGACCGACTCGCTGCCGGCGTGCCCTTTCGCCAGAGCCAATCCCGCGATTTTGCCTCGTTCGCTTCGTCGATGACGTTCCTCGCCTCGACGAGTTTATGAGCCGCTAGATAACCCCCGAGGTCAAGCCGTAGAACCTCGGCGGAGAAAACCGCCACGTCCCCTCCCATTTGCCGAATCTCCATTACGAATCGAGGACAGCCATCTCCCCGTCGGTTCCGTGTAATCGCGACGCCCCGAACACACTCGCAAGGTCAGCCAGAGGCAAACGAACATCTCCCTCGCCCTCATTCTATCCTCTCGTTTTTGCATCTCTCTTGTATCACAGTGATATGTCACTATCGTTCGAATTTTTTTACTCTCCAGAAAAGACCCTTGGTCTTTGCACTGGATCTCCCTTGATCCCCCCTTGATCCCTCCTGAACCCTCGCGTGCTAACTAAACTATCCTTTCAGGTCCTGCGCCGCTGGCAGTAGTCGCCTCGCACTGTCGGTCTCTCTCCCGCCGAATCCCCGCTGGCCGCCCGGTCAGCATGGCCAGAAACGCGCGTTTTGGGCCACTTGAGCCTCTTCAGATATTCCAGGACGGCTTCTTCGACCAGGCCACGCCCATTGTTAGCCACGCACCGATGCCTCCGACTTCCGCTGCCCCGCGAAGGGCGCTCCAGCCGAGCAATCGCAACGTCATCTTCAACCCCCCAAACCACAACATGTCTGCCGTGAGGCAGTCTCCGTTTAAGCCGGCATCCCAAGGAGGCGCCCCCTTGGCTCCCCTGAAGGCATCACAGACCAACATCGGGGCCGTCTCCATAATGCCACCGTGCATGCAGCCGGCACCCACCGATTCGCTTCCCAAGAAGCAGCCGGTCATGTCTCGCTTCAAAACGGTTGCCCAAAAGCCCGCCTTTGCCAGTGCCTCGGCCGCCGCCCCTGGCCACCTCGGAAAGGAGAACTACCAGGCCTCGATGATGTATCCTATCCCGCCACCCCTGAACCTGTCCATTGAGTCCTTCTACCAGAAACCATCCGGCAAACGACTGCTCGAGGCCCCTCCAATCAAAGACAACCGGCCGCAGAAGAAGCCCAGGCTTGATGGTGGTCCTCTACCTCCACACGATTCGTTCCCACTTATTGTCGACGACGGCACTAAACCAGGACACAGCTACGCGATGCTTATCGGAATGGCCATCTTGCGTTCTCCTCAGCGGCGCCTAACCCTGTCCCAGATCTACAAGTGGATCTCGGACAACTTCTCATTCTACAGTCCCAACGATGCCGGCTGGCAAAACAGCATCCGTCACAACCTCAGCCTGAACAAAAACTTCATCAAGCACGAGCGCCCCAAGGACGATCCTGGCAAGGGCAACTACTGGGCTATTGAGCCGGGGATGGAGCACCTCTTCATGAAGGAGAAGCTTGCCAGGAAGTCTATCTCCGCCTCGGACAGCCTCTCGGCCATGTCCACGGTTCTTGAGCCTTCCTTGCCTCCGCCTCCTAGCTCGTCTGAACCCGTGCTTCCCACGCAGCTCGCATCTGCCGCAACACCCGTCGTCTCAAACGTCTCAAACCCTCCTCTGCCCGCTCCGCTGGAGCGAGAGCCGTCATCCGACGCCACGATTCCCGTGTCTGACAACGCGGCTGCCGACGAGGCTTTGGACAAGGCGGCCGCCGCCGCTGCTACTGAGCCTTTGACCGACGCAAACGGGTATTCGCCTCTTGCTGCCGCGATGCACTCCTCGCCGCCTATCCCTAGACACCTGGAGCCTCGGAGGAACACGCCGCCACCCCCTCCGGCCTCCCGCCGTCGGGACTCGTCCGCAGCCAAGTCGCACAAGCGCAAGTTTGCTTCCATGGATGACAGCGGCTATATCTCGTCCCTAGAATCATCCGTCCTTCGATCCAAGCAGAACGGGCGGCTGTTGACGTCGGATGCCGATCGCCCGCGCATCAAGCGAGGACGTGCCGAGGAGGAGATTGCACGGCTACGCGCCTCTTCATACGAAAGCCCCTCCAAGGGACGATCCTGGAGCGGGTTCATGCCGCAGTCGTCGTCGCCGCTTCGCCAGACGTCTGGCCATGACGCTGGCCAGATGCTCCCGCCACTGACCCCGGCAGTCAAGCTCGCACCGCCACCGAGGCCGCCACCGTCCGTCTCACCGAATACGAACCTGAGACTCCACCGCGCCAAAGTGCAACGCATGGTTGACTCGCCACTGCGAAGGGTTCTGGATATACCCGAGCAGGAGAACAGCTGGGGGACACCGGGAGGCTATCACTTTGACCCCTCGGTGTACGATTTTGGTTTCGGGGTCGACACGTCGGGCGTTGCCGAGTTCGACATATTTCAAGACTCGACCATGCCGTCCATCTTTCCTTCGGTGGAGGACGGCTCGCCGGTCAAACGAAGTCTTAAGCGACCGCGCCTGGAACGGCCTAACTCAACGAGTGTTCTGGGCGAGATCACCAATTCAGGACCTCGGCGGTCCCTCACGTCGGCTCCCCTCCTCAAAGCCACGCGCTCCCTGGCGACGACGCTGGACACTCCCACCAAGATACCGGCAGGTGGGCTGTTGCCGTCCTCGCCTAGCAAGGTGTTCTTGCAGTCCCCAGCGAAGCTGCCAGACATGACGGCGAACGCTGAGAACACATGGCTCAACATTGACGATTTCTGCTCGACCGACTTCTTGGAAGAGGCAAGCGATTTCCCGGGCGTCGACATAACGCAGGGCTTCGACAAAATCGGACAGCCATCTCGCACTTCAAAGTCGTCCGGGAAGCCCGGGCTAGGTCGCAGCCACACGACCAGTTTTTAAGCGAGGCAAGGTTACTGACCAGTCGTGGCCGATTGGTTCGTCTTGGTCGCCTTCGGCTCCTGCCCACGACTCTTGGCCTGTTTTATTATGGTTCTCTCCATTCTTGTGCCCCCTTCTTCTATTTCCTCCTTTCCCCCACCTAATCCGTTCTTGCGTGTTCCTTAGGAGGTGACGCGGATCGACCATGAAACCTGTTCACCCTCGACAGCTCGATGCAAATCAGACGAGCTAAGCAGGGGTGTCACCATCAATGTCTACGAATAGGCTCTGTCCAGCTCAACGTGGCGTCTTTTTCTTCTTTTTTTTCTTGTTGTCTTTGTGACTTTTCAAACGTGGCTGGGTATTTGCGTCGTCTTTTCTGCCCCTTTTTGTTGCTTTGCCTTCTTACTACAGCAGACCTTCCCTGTTTGATTACCCCTTTGACACACCCGTATTGGGACTGGGGAAGAAAGTTTGTTCCGGATCTCAAGACCTGAACGACAGTGTTGGACAATTGGTCTACCACGGCTTCTTGGTCATATTTTTGCTCTATCCTCCTTGTTCTCTTTTTTTTTTTTTCTTGTGACTTTTCGCTGTGTTTTCTCTTGGTTCTTGTTTACGCGAATCATGATGATGTCTGGGGTAAACCATTATTGGCAAGCATGACAGGATGTCGGGTACGGGTGTCATTTGAAAGTTGACTTTGCGTTTTCTGGCTTTGTTCTGATTTGATTTTTTGGGCTAAGTAGGGACGGCAGGAGAGCGGATAGACAATGGACAGCAGCGGTATGCCTACTGATTTAACTCTGTTTGTCCCCACTTGATATTGTTTCACCAGACTCTTGACAGCAGAGTTATATGAATTCGAGACCCGTTTGCTATTTCATCGGAATCTCTCGTGTTTTTCTCGCCCATGCCAGCCAGACGATCCTTGGTAGCATCGCGCGCAAGATCGTGATGTTTGATGACATCGTCAGGGCTCTCGACACGACGTTGCTCTCGGGCTGCCGAGTCTGTATAGCCGACGTCGGCAGGTGCGAGTATCGCGACCAAAGCAACGGCGGCCGCGCTCCGAGGATGGATCGCATTGGGCGTGATGGCCATGTTTCGAGCGGCCGGCCCCACGACATGCTCCCCAGGTGGTAGCGGTGGGCTACATCGGCAGGCCTGGACACAACACGGCCAACCGAAACTGGGGGGACTTGGAGGCACAGATGTCTGCATGGATCAGTACATGCCCATCCTGAAGCTTGCCTCCTTCTGGTTGACCGTGATCTGGTACGGGAACGGATTCGATTCGGTCGTGGTTATGGGCGGGATGTGATCCTTGTGGGTGTTGACGAAGGTGATAATCTTTGTCGTGGTGGTGAGAAGGGTGGCTTCGGTGGCTTTGCGAACCTTTGCGCGCTCTACCGGGCGGCGCAAGATTTCAGGGGTACACAGGTATCAGAACACTTCTTTCACGTGTCGTTCCCATCGGGAAGGGGGGCGTAGGAAACACGACAACGCACCGCTCTCGGTTCGGGGCTCGGCCACCGTGACCTTGACAGTCCACCATTCCCAGCAGACCTCCTCGTCGCCGCGCATGGCCAGCCAGGTCTTGCGGCGCTTCTTCTCGAAGAACTGGACCGAGATCTGGCCGCGGCCGCCGCCCGAGGGGTGGTGCTGGTGCGACTGGGCGGCATCGAGCTGGCGGGCCAGGGCGGCGGCGCGCTGGTCGATCATGGTCTCGAGCTCGACATCGTCAACGAGGGGGAGGGTCAGGTCCAGGACCTCGCGGGTTTGAGGTTGCACCGACGGGAAGAAGCGATGGAAAAAGATGGTGTGCAGGATGCCTGGAAGCGCCGGGTTAGTAAAAAAGGCAGCCGCGCGCCAGGGCGGGGACAGGCCCACTTACCGCGGACGACATCTCGCACCGTCGACGGGTCGGCAAAGGCCTCGAGGATGAACTCGGGAGGGCTTCGTTGGTCCATGGGAATGTGTGGTTGGCGGGTGGTGGCTGCGCTGGCGATGCAGGTGGAGGGAGCGGGGACTGCAGCTTGCCCGGGCAATCAGAGAAACGATGGGCTGGAGCACCTGAGGTATCTGCTGATTGCCGTGGTATCGCGTAGTAATGGACAACTGATACGGGGGTTGTCGTAGCGTCTTTGTTCTCTTTCCGCTCTAATGCTCGCGACTGGCGGCGTCGGTTGGCTGCTCTGCGTGCAGCGGCCAAGGGCAGAAAAAGCCCCGCACCAGCGATGGAGTGATGCAATTCAGCCCAGCTAGGATACATGTGCCTAGCTTAGCGGGCCTCTCCTTGGCATCCATGTTCACGTCCCCATTTGCATGTACCTCGGGGCTCGTCCAGTCTTGGGCGAGCACGAGCGGAGCTCACATCAAAACAAAGTGTGGGTCGGCCTTTCAGGAGCCGCAGCCTGCCAAACCTACCGGCGGTGCACACCGTCCTGTAAATTAAGAGCCTGGCAGAGGGGGCCGAGGCACCTCGAGCTTTGGAGGCGAACGAAAGCGAGCGCGTGAGAAGAGAAGACTGCGCACAGGAAAAACAAAGGATCCGAAAAACAAAAACTCGCCAGCTGCTGCCGAACCCAGCCTCGACGACCCCCGACACATCGCCCGTCGCGATGCTTTCTGCAACGCGGCGATGGCTGCGCCGGAATAGAACCCCCATCGCCATCGGCGCCGGTGTGGTCGGCGCCGGCTACATCGCGGCCCGCTACGTGCTCGGCAAGATCAGCGACGCGCGCGAGCGCATGAGCAGCGACCGCATCGCCAAGGAGAAGTGAGTAGCGGCCTGCCGGTTCCGGGAGAGAGAGAGACGTGGACGCCTGGCTAACCCTTCCCTGTGCGCGCAGCCTCCGCCGGCGCTTCGAGCAGAACCAGGAGGACTGCACCTTCACGGTGCTGGCCCTGCTCCCCACGGCCGCCACAAACATCCTCGAGGCCATGAACACGGAGCAGATCACGTACCAGATCCAGCAGATGAAGGCCAGGCCGCTCACCTCGTCGGCGCCACCAAGTATCGCCGACACGACGCTAACCGACGACGACGGCCAGTCCAGCCTCGCCGGCGGCCCGCCTCCTGACCCTGCCCCTACCGCCGACGGCCCCAAGAGAAAGACCAAGCGCCAGCTCTGGGACGAGCTGGCAATAAGCTGTGCGTTGTTCTGCAGACGGACCCCTCCCCCTTGGTCTCCTCATACGACGGCTGTGCTGACACCCCAGGGATTTCGCTCACGTAGCGATAACGAGAGCATACACGCTGCTCTACAGCCTCGCTCTGCTGACCATGTTCACACGTATCCAACTGAACCTGCTGGGGCGCCGGAGCTACCTGTCGAGCGTGGTGGCGCTCGCCACCGGATCGGCGCAGGCCGCCATCGGGCTTGAGGACAACGACGACGGTGGCCCGGACCGTCTGTCGTACGGCAGCGACTTTGAGATCAACCGCCGCTACCTGACGCTGAGCTGGTGGCTGCTGAACCGGGGCTGGGTCGACATCAGGACACGCGTCGAGGCCGCCGTCGCGCGCGCTTTTGGCCACCTGAGCCCGCGCGACGACCTCTCGCTCGGGGCCTTCGGCGCTCTCACCTCCCGGGTCCGGGCCGAGGTCGAGACGGGAGCGGGCTGGCTCGGGTTCCTGCTGCCGCCCGCGGGCGAGGAAGAGTCGGTGCTGAGGGAGTCGGGCATCCTGGGCGACAGCGCGGCAGCCCTCGATGAGAGCGCCGTTGTGGTTCCCCCCGCGACCCCAGCTGTGCCGCCGGCGCTCCGGCGGCTGGTGGACGAGACGTCGGACCTGATCGACTCGCCCTCCTTCTCGCACGTGCTCAGGCTGCTGCTCGACGCCGGCTTCGGCGCCATGGCCGATGGCGAGCTGGCCGAGACGGTGTTTGCGGCGCCGGCAGACGGCCCCGCGCCCACGACCGTTCAGCTGCCCAAGATCTTGTCATCGCTGACCCGCCAGGCCCACGCCATCGGGAACGCGATGCCTAACCGCTACCTGCAGAGCATGGAATCCGTCCGCGACCTCGAGGCGTTCGCCGCCGTCGTCTACTCGAGCAACTGGGAGAACGAGATGAAGGACGATGACGCCAGCACCGTGCTGGTGCCCGCTGTCCAGGCCTCGTTTGAGGGCGCATGGGGAAGGGCCACCGCAGAGAGGCAATCTTGACTGGTCGCCGGGAAGGGACGCCGTAGGAAGAACTTGGCCAGGGCGGGTGGATAACGAGCCCTGATTGGATATATGATGCCAGACGGCCTGTCTGACTTGACTGCCCGCCACATCTTGTTGGATTTAATACTGTAGCGATAGAAGACATTTTTGAAGTCGCCAAGATGGCCGGGCAGGTTCCAGAGACTTGGGATAAGGCGTATCTCCCTCCCCTGGTCTAAACCCAGACTGGCCAGTTGTAAGAGCTTGTAACGATGGTAGATGCTGTGCTCGGGTCCCTCCCCTTGTCTATCCTTGTTCTCGACCCTCCCCCTTTTCCCCTCTATGCCTAGTATACACGGTAGAACATCTAGGCGGGCACATGTCCGGAACAATGCAGAGCCGTCGAATAGCACGTCACGCCAAGCCGCGGATGAACTGGTCCAGCCCCAGCTCGAAGAGCTCATTCTTGACGCCCTCGCCTCCATGGTGCTCGGCAGGCGACAGGGGATTTTTGACCACTACGACAAACAGCCAGTCGGGTATTAGTCGTTAGCCATCGATCTTAGAAGCTTGGTCTGTGCGAGGGAGAGAAGAAAATCAGGGCAGCTACTCACCGTACTCGACCCAAAGGTTGATGTAGATCTGGTGGAGGACGTTGCGCATGCTCATGCTGGCCGTGTCGGTCAGCAGCACAAAGCGCAGGTTGGTCGGCGTCTCGTAGAAGTGGAGCTTGTACTGGGCGGTGCGGTAGGCCACGAAGGCGTCGTCGTCGCCGCCCAGCTTGCGCACCATGTTGCGCAGCGAGAAGACGGTGCCGAAGATAAGCTTGGCGTCGTCCTTGCGGCTGTCGCGCGCCGCCTTGGCCCGGCCCCCGCCGCCCATGGCCCCGGCCCCAGCCGTCGTCGCCGGTGCCGCTGAGCCGGCCTCGTCACGTGGCGGGGGCAGCCACTGCTTGGTGTATATGCATTCCGCTGCCGTTTTTTTTTGGATTTTTATTCCCCATGTCAGCCCTGTGACCCAGGAGGGCTGCGGTGTTATGGGTTATAGTAGTAGTAGCTCACTATGCCGGTCGAATATGTAGAAGGAGTAGACCGCCATGGTCAACAATCACAGGTGGCCGCCACCCGTGCGCACCCGCAGCGGACGCCGATACGACCAACTGGCGCGGTGACCTCGCCGCGCTGCTAGATGGGGTGGGTCTACGCGAGGCGAGTCCACTGCCCGCCCAGTTCGAAGCAGCAGGTCGCTGTCTTGGAAACGCTTCTCTCCTTTCCCTTCCTGCTTTTCGGGTTGCGATCTCGGTGGTTCGTGGAAGCAATGCAATGTATGAGATGGCGGGGATGAGGTACCAAAGAGACGTGTGTGAGAAAACGAAGAGTATAAAAGACAGCAGAAGACAGACTTGGCTGCCCAGTAAATTCTGGTCGTTTTTACGCTGTTATGTCGGGCCTTTCTTTGCCTTTCCTCCTCGTTCCGGGTTTTTTTCTTGTTTTCTCTACGAAGACTACCGCAAAGGCACCTGCGTGGTCTTCGAACTAGCTCACCCTCTACCTAGGCTATCTATGGTTCAGTCAAGTGAGAGCGAGTAGGGGTCTGGGGTGAAAGGGTTGAAGCCTTGGACGGAGCGGGTGCAGCGGGCGAACGTCGGGACCCAGGTGGCCAACCAAAGGCTGGCGATTGAATGCCTAGGCGGGTGCCCCACTTCCAGCGCTGGGTTTTGGGCGGCGTCCATTGCCCACACGAATCACGCATCGAAAAGAGAGGGAGGGTGAGAGTGTGGTTGCCGTGAGCAAACGCTCTATCCATTCTATTAATCTAATCGGGATAGCGACAACTGCAATGCAAAGTAGTGGTACACAGCCGTCTTAATCTAAACCTGCCGGCCGAACCGCCAGGGGCCTTGGCTCAGCCATCAAAAGAGCCCGGGCATCAAAGAGCACTAGAAACGGGTTGTCCATGAATGCTATGCGCGTGACTGATGGCTTAGCCTGGCCAGCTTGCTTCCTGAGAGTGCCTAGCAGTCTACCCCTGCTGTGGAGGTACTTGAACATGGAGACAGGGGTGCGCGAGACACCGAGACAAGAAGACACGAGAAGAACAAGACGTCGAACACACCGGCCCCGGCCAGGCACGAACCTAGGCCGACCTAGCTGCCGCTGCTGGGCTGACGGGCCTGTGAGTGCTGCTGCACCTGCACCGCGGCGGCAGCCTGCTGCTGCTGGGCCAGCAGGATCTGCGCGTACTGATGGGGCGTTCCCCCCGACCCGACCATAGGCTTCGGGGAGGAGCCCGCCGCGGCGCTCACGGCGTTGTTTCTCTGCTGGACGAGACGCTTCTCCAACGAAGCCGTCGCCAGCTGACGGACCTGCTCCGGTGGCATCTGAGGGGCCTTGGCCCGGATCTGTGCCTCGACGTGAGCTAGCGCGGCGGACGACGCCTGCTGTTGCTGCTGTTGTTGTTGCTGCTGCTGGACACCGTGCCCTCTGGGGCTGCCCACGCCCAGGGGTGGGCTAATAGCACCCCCATTCTGGGGGTTAAACGTCATCATGACTTGCCCGTTCGCCATGTAGTTCTGTTGGTTATGCGGCTGGGCGGCCCCATTGATCGACGCTCGCATACCTGACGGCGACCCTTGAGCGCCCCGCTGATGCGCCTGGGTCGCTGGCTGAGCCGTTTGTCCATGCAGGTGGGAAAAGTGGTGGTTCTGATGCTGCGGCTGGATCATCTGCGGTGCTGGCTGAATTTTTTGTCCATGAGGACGAGGTTGTGATTGCTGTTGTGATTGCTGCGATTGGGGTTGTGGTTGCGGTTGTTGTTGTTGTTGTGTTGGTGGTGGTGCTTGTCGCGGCTGCTGCTGCTGCTGCTGCTGTTGTTGTTGTGAGAGTTGTTGTTGTTGTGAGGGTTGTTGGGTTTGTGGCTGCAGCTGTGGTTGGGACTGTGGTTGGGTTTGTGGCTGTGATTGTGATTGCGCTTGAGGTTGAGGTTGTTGGTTTTGCTGTGGTGGTGGTTGTGGTTGCGCCGGTGCTGGTTTTTTCTGTTGGGTTTGGGCTTGCTGCTGCTGCTGCTGAGTTTGCGGGTGGGTCTGCGCCATCGGCGGGTTGCTCTGCTGCCCGTGAGGGTGCAGATGGTGTTGTTGCTGCGGCTGGTGCTGGTGGTGCTGTTGCTGCTGCTGCTGCTGCTGCTGCTGTTGCTGTTGAAGCTGGACGGACCGTTGCTGGTTCTGGATCCTTTGGGCCTGGAGGAGCAAACTGATCTCGGCTGGGGTCGACGGGGTTACGGGCATTCGATGTCCGGCCTGGATCGGCATCTGGGGCATGCCGTTGACATGGATTGGGGCTGCGAGGCTGCCAGACCCGTGCGCCTGGTGCATCGCCGGCACGCCGTTCTGCCCCACGGCCATGGGCATCCTAACTCGTGCGTGGTGACCGCTGGCGGCAAGTTGAGCCGCCATATTGCCCACATGTGGAGATCGCACTGCCCCAGACGCGGCCGCTGCCATTTGTGCTGCCATGTGCGCCGCAACCTGTGGACTTAGACCAGGCGCGCCTGCGGGCGTGCCGCCCACGCCCGAGGCTCCAGCTATGTTCCCCGCGCCTACTGATCCGCCTCCAGCCGTGTTGCCTCCTGGGGCCGCGCCTTGGGACCGAGCTGCCAGTGCTTGTGCCTGTGCCTAAGATCATCACATGATCACCTCGTTAGCTACCTGACGTTATGTATACTGTGAGATTCTGGCTCGAGGGCCATGCGTAGGTTCGCCGCAGTACGTACCTTCCTCTGCGCTTCCTGCTGCTGTTTTTGCGCATACTGGGCCATCCTCTCAGTGAGTTGTTGGTCACGCTCGTAGCGCATCAGGCTGTAGTCCCTAGGTGTCTTGGAGGGTCCACGGGGCACTGCGGGCTGCTGCTGCTGCTGTTGCTGCTGCGCCTCGTTGGCCTTGCGCGCGGCAGCCAGCGACGCAGCGTGCTGTTGCTTTTGCGCAGTTGCCTCGCGCTTCTTCGCCAGCTTCCGCATCGCATCTATCAGCGTCAGATGCTTCTGGCTGCGGCGCCGCTCGACCCGGATAGACGTGGTTGGTCTCTTCCGAGGTAGCGGTGTCACGGCCCCGCTCTGCGCCACCTGTTGTTGCGCATTCTGGTTCTTGTGCGCGATGGCTAGTTGGGCCGCGTCGATGCGGTTCTGGTACGTTCTGAAGTACTGCGTCTTGGACATGTCATTGGGCAGCCCCTCGAGGTGCACCCACCGCTCAAAGCACTCCCACGGGGTTCGGCGCTCCGGGCCTGATGAAAATAGCGACTTTGTCGAAAGCATGCTGGATATGAGCGACCAGTTGTACGAGAACTCGCGCACGAGGCTTTTGAGCTCGTCGTCCTCAGCCCAAGTCCATTGCGACGCGTTCCGTGCCTCATAGAAACTCTGCATAGGCATGGGGTGCTCGGTTGGCGGTCTGAACTGGTGGCCCGCGTGCAACCGATCCCGTGTTGCCTTCATGTCGGGGCTGAAAAGCGCCACCGCACACGTCCCGACCTGTAAAGCCCTGCTGTCTAGGCCCGACGCATCGTTGATGACATTGTTGCTGCCGTACACGATTCCGTGTTCGTCCTCCTCGTCGCTACTCTCCTCCTCAACGTACCGGTACCGGCTGCGCTTGATGGGAGTTCCACTTGAGATGGGCACCATCGGCCCGTCTACATACCGGCTGAGTGGCAGCGCCAGGCGTCGCCAGTGCGCATCCGGATCTGGGTGTGTCATCGTCAAGTCCGACTTCTCCGGCACTTGCAGTGGTGCCCCAAACAGTGGAAGTTCGGCAAGCAATTGGTCAGACGCTGCAGACCGGCTGAGCCCGAACGCGAACTTGTCGTCAGGTAGCCCAAAGATAGCTGACGGGGCTACCGTCGTGACCAGTCCACGTCCCGGCTCAGCCTCATCGGGGAGCGCCTGAGCGGACATCGGCCGGATCTCCGGGCGCTCACCGGACTCTGTCTCTGCTGGGCTGCTGGATTGCCCAATGATGACAGCCGGCGGTTTGGCACGGACCTGCAATGCTATCCGGTCCTCTGGAGCCGCGGCTACCCATTCTGCGCAGGCCGCGGCTAAGCTGCTCGCCGCAGCCCGCTTCCACCTCCTCTCCTCCCTGAAATCGGTCCTCATCCACTTCATCTCCTGCAGGAGCACATCCCAGTGAGAGGACGGCCGGGCCGGCTCCGGGTATCGTTTGGGTTGCCGCAGTGACCACTTGTCGTGTTGCTGGAGGTTGTACACCCGCCTAAGGACCCGGCAGGCTTGGTGCTCGAGGATCGAGAGCTGTGCGTCTGGTGTCGACAGCGTCTTGTGCGATTGGTGAAGCTGCGCATCGATGGGTTTCATCCACTTGGCGTTCAGTGTGAACCCCTGCACGAAAAGAGTTGTGAAGTAGTCCTCGGCCGAGAGATGCGCCGGGGTGCGTTTGCCTGCCACGAGAGCCGTCCGGTCCTTCTCTGTATGGTGCTTCTTCCTCCTCCCAAAGGTCACTATCGGCACCTTACGCCGGGCTCTCTTTTTGGCTCTCACATGTCGGATCGCAGCCCCAGATGTCCTGCCGGTCAGTACTTCCACGTTGCGCCGCCGCTGCGACGGTGACCGTGGCCGTGGCGCGACACCCTTTTGCACACTCGGCACAGTGTGGCGGTCGCGGTCAATTACTGCGTCAATCCCATCCTTACTCAGGTTGGCATCAACCGCATCGACTGCGGGAGATTCTTCTCTCGCGGCGAGTTTAGGCGGCCCCGGAGCAGTACCATTGGGTTGTGGCCCCTTGGCATCTTTTCCTGTAGTGACGACCAGTTCCTGTTCGCTCGACGCAGTTCCGCGGGGGTCGGAAGCAGCCCGGGCCCCTTCTTCTGGTGGCGCAGAGTCGGACGTCTCAAGTAATGGCGCGGAGACAGATTCGGGCGCAGAGGCTACCTCGGGTCTGGGAGGGCGCAGAGTGCACGCCTCCCCGTCCTCCATATCGACATCCTTGCCGTCAGCGTCTTGGGTGACTCGCTGATCAACATGCCCGTTGGCTTGAGCGGAGGCGGTTCCAGGCGACCTTATATTAGCCGCAGAGCGAGCAGCCGCCGCCGATTCCTGCAGAAGTTGAGCTTCGACCCCGTGGACACCAGCTGTTCGTCCATCTCCAGCACCCGTGGGACTGAGAAGGCACGCCCGGTCATCGGAAGAACCGACTCGAGTGTGAACGCCACGGGCGGCAGAACGATCCGAAGAAGCATTGCTATAATCCGGCCGCGTCGGCAGCGACCCCACCATATCGGCATCCTTGTCAAGAAATTGGGGCCCCTCATGGTCGGGACTAGTGTCCGTCGACGCCTCGTGGACAGCAGGAGTAGCAGGAGTGTGAGTCGTAGACCCAGGGGACGAAAAGGCCTCAGGATAACGAAGACCTTCTGGTGGAGCGGGGCGGACAGACTGCGCCGTGGAGGAAGAATCCAAGGCTGGCGTCTTGTCATTGTTGACCCGGGCTGTCACCACAATCTCAGGCGATGCCTCGGGGGCGACAGCTTGGTCGGCTACTGCAGGGCTGCATGGTTGTGACGGCGTTGGGGCTGGTGATTTCCGGATGGGATCAGCCGGAGTATTGGCCGCCCGGCTCGTGGGCTGGGTATGGGAGGCCTGGCCATTGGGGCGCGGTATCGATGGCGGGGAACGAGCAGCGGGCGGAAGGCTCGAGGTGGCTCCAGTTGTCGACAAGGCAAGGTCCGACTGGCGTGGGTCCTCGCTCCCGTCATCGGTGTTCTGCCGTACAGAAGGGGGGCGCGGGGCGAGCGCGGTATCGAATGCGAGCGACTGCGGGTTGTCGGTGGGCGCGAGAAGCGTCATGCCGTTGGTGGGACCAGGGCCCGGCTGAGTGAGGGCGGCGGGCGGCTCCCCGTTGACGGATGCGGACGCAGCCGGCAGAGGCTCGCGAGCCAACGATGCCGAAAAGGCAAGGAAGCGCTTGACGACATCAGGCGGCAGTTTCCGACGAGGCGGGATGGTGTATTCGTTGAGCCTTCGGTCCCTACGATAATAAGTGAGCCATGGACAGACAGTGAGGGCGGAGGTCTATCGACGAGCGCTTCAGGGACTCGTGGGCGACACGCACTGTAGGATGTCATTTGCTTTCAGAAACTGGGATTCAGCCTGCGTGGAAGGCGGCAGCGCGCTGTTGAGTGGCAGCCCGATCTGCTCGGTCACGACGGTGAACAACTCGCAAAGCTTGCGCTTCCTCGAGGCAACAATCGCACTGCAACGACATCGGCATCAGGTTAGCTGGACGGGGCAGGGCTGCCTAACTATACAGCCGGCAGGGTGACTGAGGAAAGGGAAAAAAAAGTTTGCCTGACCTGCATTCTGCCCGCTTCGATTGCAAGAAGGCTGCCCGGTCGGCGGCCCGGACCTCAGTCATGTCATCGGCGACGGCGGCATCCGTTTTTTTTTATCAAAACGGATTTTCCCTAGGTTCTTCTGGATAATGGCAAACGATGGATACGCGCGGAGACGATGGAAGCGATCGCGTGTTGCGGCGTTTCAATTGACGGCGTGCTTGGGCGCTTGCTGGGCTTGCTCGCGACACCTAAATTTTTATGCCTGCAAGTCTTAGATGGTGGTGGTGATGGGTTGGGCCAGTGCTGTGTCGCAGCCAATGTGTTGAAGCCCACTCACAAAGGGTCCCGACAAAGGCCTGGACACCAACTGCATTAGGTAGCTCAGTGCCCACATTTGGGCCTAGCGCTATGGAACAATTGTGGAAGCGATTGCGCTTTGCATAAAGATAAGCGGGGCGTTCGTTGGTTTGCTGACAGGCAAAACGCCGCGCAGGGAATGGAAACCAGACCAAGATGCTAGCCCAAAGCATTTCAAGGATGCGATGATAAAAGGTTCTCTAAAACCACCAACCGCCTAACGACTACTTCTTCCGTCGCTTATCTCTAACCACCCGGCCTATCCACTCCATCTTCCGCCGCTTGTTGCCATCCCGATACCCGACACCACCAGATATCGACCGAATGCCCAGTCCTCGCTGCCACTTCACGTCTTAGAATCACCGCCATGTCGGGCAAAGATCCAGCGCCTCCCCGGATCGCCATCAAGTTTGGCGCAGCTTCTTCATCGCGACCAACCTCCACGACCTCGCTTGGCAAGCGGCCCCGACCGCAGCTACTACACGCCGAGTCGGACTCTGAACAAGAAGACGAGCGGGCGTCAGCCAGGCATGAGCCGATCGTAACTATCGCCGCGGCGCCAGATGGTGTCGGTCATGATGGTGGAAGCCGTCGCACAGGCACACCACTGAGCATCACACCTAAGACAACGAACCACGACCGGACTTCCGAACGGGGCCCACGATCGAAGCGCACCGCTGGTGGACAAGCAGGGACTAGCGAGGCCACAAAGGATCCCCCGAGCTCGGAACCCACGGGGCAGGAACCTTTGAAGTGGGGACTCACTCTGAGAAACAACCATGCCAGGCCGTCGGAGAAAGACGACAGTTGTACGGATGCTGCTCTAGAGGGTTTCAATGCGTCGGCCGCTCATCCCATCAGTGAGCGGCAGTCAAAAACCAAAAACCCGACATCCAAAATGGCGGATGACGAGGCTTTAGACGCTCTACTAGGCAGCGAAGACGCGTCGACCAAGGGGTGGCATGTGATTGCCAAGCTTCCCTCTCAGGACGCGACTGAAGAAGATGTGTTTCGACGACACTTTCGTGAGGCTCCGGAAGTGTCGACTCTAAAGGAATACGAGGACATGCCAGTCGAGGAGTTCGGTGGCGCTCTTCTGCGCGGCATGGGCTGGGACGGGAAACTTCGTGGGCCCAAATCGAAGAATATTCAAAGGCGTCCCAACCAGATCGGCCTTGGCGCCAAAGCTCTAAACGGTCGGGAGGACTTGGGATCTTGGAACCAGAGGACAAACGGGAAGTCACGTCCGAGGCTAGACGACTATAACCGTCAAAGGAAGGAGAAACAGGACAATTATCGTCGAGATAATAAACACTAGTTGAACTTGTCGGCCTGCAAAATCAGACACCACTGGCCTGCGTGATCAGTAACCCAGCCCCACAGCCTTTGGTCTCTGGTTTGAGCACCGATCAACACATACTTCGCGATCAATCCTAACAACTATAATTCGGCCTAGAGTGGGTGAGTGGGTGATTCAACTTTGGGCCACCTTTTACTTTGAGCCACTTTCTCATATAAAAAATGATAAAATCATGACAAATTAAACGAAAAATAAAAATGGTAAAAATATAAAATAAATTACATTAAATAAAGAAAAATATCAGGATTTAAATAATATTATTTTTGTTTTTTTTTTTTTGTTTTTTT
>JNVV01000050.1:206996-221542 GCA_000733355.1 Falciphora oryzae
AATAAAATAAATATAATTTTTTTATTTTATAAATAAATAAATACTATTTTAATATATAAATTAATTTATTTCGTTTTCCGAATCGCTATTTTTACTAAACGACTTTTCGTTTTGTTGGAATTCTTTTTGCCAAACTAATAAATCGGCTATATTCCAGCTTTTTAATAGTAATATTTTACGGTTTGTTTCCGATTTTAATTTATTACGGCTTGGGGTTATTGCAAATTAAAAGGCCATTCCTACAAGCAATGTTGGTTTTTACAACCAAATAAAGCGCTAAACGGTTGGGAAATTAAAAAATAACCAAATAACAATATATATACCAAAAAACGCGATTATTTCCTTTCCGTTTTAAATAATAAAACGGAAAATGCTACAGAATATAATAACGATTATAATATCGGTAATATAAATAATACTGATATAAAAAATAACGAAAAAGATTTCGAAATTACGGAGGATAATATGATTTATTAAAAAGGAATTTATTTATTTATTTATGTAAATGACTAAAAAATGACTAAATTAGTTACTTTAGTTAGTCATTAGTTAGTTAGAAATAGTTATAGTTACTGCCTTGACTAAATTAGTCAGTCATAGTTAAGGTGGTGACTTGACTAACTGACTAAATTCCGAACCCTGTTTGTAAATAATTGCGAATCCGTTAATATCGATTGCTTAAATTGATTACTTTATTCTGCTACCGTTGTAGCCGCTTTTTATGGCTTCGTAGGTTTATTATCCGGGGTTTGGGATTATTAAACCGTTACGGGGTTTTGTAAATTTCCCTATTGGATTTAGCCGGTAATCCAATCTATTTGTAAATTATTTTATTTAAGCTAAAGGATACCTAAAATTACGTTTTCCCTTTTTATGTTTATAATATTTAAAATAACGCGAAAATTTTTCCTTTAATATCGAAATTTGAAATAATTAATCTTTTTATTAATATGGCTATTATTAAATGTAACCGGTTTTTTTTCTATAATTTTTAGGCTATACGGCGTTTTTTTCTTTTTTACCGAAATACCGTACCTTTTCGCTGCTTCTGGCGAAAGGTAATTGCTTTAGGCTCCGTTATCGATTATAACGTTTAACCTTTTTCCTTTATACCGTAATACCATTATTAAATGCTGGTATTAATCAACGTTCGTTACGGCTAAGGTTTTTGCTTATTATTAAGGTCCATTTCGTGCCTTTATATCAAATAGCCATTTTAGTTTTTTATTTGGGGAATTTTTCCTTTTCCTATAAATCGTCCGGTTTCGTAGCTTACGTAACCAGGCAAACCTAATCGCATACGGCCTTTTATCTAAACCTTAGCCTTTTTTTCTATATAAACCTTACATTCGGGCTTCCCGTAATTAAAATACGGTAAAAATCCCGAAATGCATAATATAAAGTAAACTAATAAAAGTGCGAAAGTCGCTTTAAATTATACGTAATTTATTTCGGTAATCCTTTATTTAGGGAACTAATAATCCCTTTTTAAATTTTTAATCGGCTCGCCGTTTTTTTTTTCGGGAAAAAAATCGCTTTTTAGTTTTGCGGTTAGGTGCTATTCGCAGTAATCGTTTACGCATTCTGCTTAAAAAAGCTCGTTATATTTTGCTACTTCGATATCCACATTTAGGTAGTTTTGGTTATATAGTTCCGTGCTGCGTTTTTTTTTCGGGGGCACTTTTTCGTACGGAGCCCCGTAATAAATAATTTGCTAATCGTCCCGAAACTAATCCAAAAGCTAACCGTTATCGTTAAATGCTGGCTTTTTTCGCATAATTTTTCCGATAGGTTTAGGCTAATCCAAAAACTATCGGTTCGATTTCGAAAATCCGAACGAAATATAAGCTTTACTAATATCGAATATGTTATATATTCGTTGCTTTATAATTAAAAGCGAACCTTCGGTTTTTTTTCGTTTTTTAGCTATATAGGTTTAATTTAATAGCTCGTTATCAATTTCGTTATTGGTATCGTAAATGGATTTAACCCACGTAGCGATATTATTTTTTTCTTTGGATTTTATAAATCCGGTAGCGAAAATTTATTTTCTTTCGCTATCGTATTCGATCTTAATAAAACCTTTATTAAAAATCGTCCGAATTCGTCGCGTTACGGTTACCCGCCTTTTAAAGTACCAGCTAGTCGCGTCCTTATCAAATTAGTACGTTAAATACGAGTCCTCGTAGCAATAGGTCTAATTAAAAGCTACTTCGGGTATAAGCTGTTTTCTATTTAAATATTTCCCCATCGGGTAATTACCGTTTGTTTTTGCGGATAGTCCCTTTTTATATAGCTTTTTTAACTACATTTAAAGCATTTCCCGTTTTTAAAATCCTGCTTTTTTTTATCGCTTTGCTTTTGCTAATAGGTAGCTCCCGCGCTAAAATCCATAGGTTTAAAGTATATGCTATAAGCCGTATTTAGCTGTTATTTATTTTTTTTTATAGTTGTTTTTATTATTTACCACTTTAGTTGGCTAACCTTTTTTTTTAAATCGTCGTTCGTATAATTTATCGCTAATACGAACGGCTATTTAAACGTAATCCGGAAAATCTTCCGGTCGGTCCGTTTTAAAAAGCTCGTTTTTTATATCCTTGCGGAAACCCCCATAAAAATGCGCCATTTTAATTTGGTCGGTCCAATCGAGCTTGGTTACGAAACGTTAAAACTTTAAAACGTATATAAAAGCTGGCTTTTTTTATTAAAAGCTAAAAATTTCTTTTTCCGCTACCAGTTGCTCGTTAACTTGGCCGAAAACTTTGCCGACCTTTTTTCCGAATTTTTCGAAACTAGCAAATATAAGTTATATTTGCTTTTTGGAATTTACGCCTTTAAAATAGTCCGTTTACGTAGGCTAAAATTAATTTTTAACTTTTTTTTTAAAACGTATAGCAGCGTAAGCTATTTTTTTTCGGTACTAAAATAGGCCTCGTAAAACGAAAAATAAACCTGGCATTCGGTAAAGAAAATTCGAAGTTTGCCCGTTTCTTTATCGTAAACTTCCGGAAATGGGAATTTGTATGCCTTTATCGCGATATCCGGTTTGCTTTAAACTGCGGCCAATTGGGCTTTAGTTACGGTAAAATCCTTTACGAGCATTCGGAAAAGATCGAAGGAAGTGTTATCGTCGTACACCTTCCTTTCGTATTTAACGGTAAAAAGCTGCTTTTTTTTTTTAAAACCAGATGCCGATATTTTGTCGTATTATTTACCTTCGGTAAATGCTAAATAGGATCAATTAAAATGTTACAATTAGGCTTTGTTCCTAAGGTAGGACACTTAGGAAAGGTGCATAAATAGTACATTTGATAGGGGTTGCTTTAGGGGAATTGGGAAATTGGTAACAAAGGTTTAAATTGCTTGCCCAAAGGGGTACTTTGGAACTAACTTAGGTTAATTAATGCCGATACTTTAATCAAAGCTATTTAACCGTAAAAAAACTTTTTTTTTATATATACGACCTGGCCTTTCCCAGTTTGTGCTATGTTTGCTATGTCGCATATTAGATATATCACTTTAAGGACCTGTGCTATATCTGCTATATCGCATATCAGATATATCATTTTGAAGTTACGTATCCTTCCACGTGACCCTTCCTTTTCTAAGTGCGGGGTTGAGGGTGCTTCCTTCCCGGGGCTTGACCTAGGCCTCCTGTCCCCGCCACCTGTATGGTCGTAACACGGTTTTTACCGAAAGATAATTCGTTATATTAAACGCCCGGCATATAAAAACCCGTCGCCCCGCCAAAAAAACTCGATGCTAAAATGCTCGGGCCTTTCCGGATCCTTAAGGTTATTTTTCCTACGGCGGTACGATTAGCCCTGCTTAAAACCTGGAAAATCCATAACGCTTTCTACGTATCTTTTATCGAACCCTACTGTTTTGGCATTTAGGCACGACCTAACCCTAACCAGGTATTACGGGAGGCCCTTTCGGTTATAGGAAATTTCGTTATAAAAAAGGTTATGGATTTTATAGATATAAGCGGGAAGGTTCGTTATTTTGTCCGATAGGAAAATTATTTACGAAAAAAGGATTGGACGTGGGAATTTTAGAAGCATTTCGATACTAACGGATTTAAATAACACGTTGTTGCCTTTTATCGGCTTAACCCCGATAAATTTAGGGACCCCCGCGTGCTATAAGATATAAGCACGGCCGTATTTTTTAAACGGGCTTTAAAAGGGTTCGAAACGCGCTTTAGGAAAAGGAAGATAGTATTACACGGAAAAACCTGTAGATTTACGTAATCGGCCCTACAAAAGGTCCGGGAACCGGTATAAATGCTTAACGGCCCCGAGGCTTAAAGGCCGAAGGCCGGAAGGGCAGTATGAATTATATACTTAACACTTCGTACGGATTACAAGGTGGTTTATATAAACCCTGCCATCTCCTATGTCCTCCATGAAAGATTCCTTCTTCCTTAAGCATCTTTTAAGCCTATAGAAAGATTATCTGCAATATAGAGATCCTTTTCCAAGCCGTCTTTAACCCCTTGTTACAAGGTCCTATTAAGCTATTAGCGAATCCTTTTCGTATGTATATTTGTAAAAATACGGTTTTTGTTCGTGGCACTGTCGGTATACCAACACGGTTAGGGTGAAAAGGCTTCTGGTGTTTAATATGTATCCAAACGTCGTCTGTCTTTTAAAAACAACGGAAGGGCTCCTCGTGCGAGCCCTTTAAATACATATATCCCAATCACGGAAGCCGCGGGGTGCGATCGTATAAAGCCAGTCCCGGTGCCGGGCTTAACTTATAACTTGCACCGCCTCCGTGCATGACCCGTGATTTCCGTTTATAACCGGTGATCCCTATTGCCGGTCCCTCCGTATTAAAAAAGCGGGGCCTCTTAGTCCCGAAGTCCCTGGCCATTGGGGATTCCCCTTGCCCGTGCTTCTGCCTATCGTGTGACCTTTTGCTACCCTTCCAACATTGGCAGTTTTTTTTTTATAGTCGCACGTTCCTTTCTTAAAATTAGTTGGAATAGTTAGGTTATTTTTTACTAAAGTGACTCCGTATGCTTTTATAGTATAAAGGAAATGCAATGGAAGTAACTAATGTTTTTAAGTAATTTAATATAGGCGTTATATGGTAATTGTGTTAATGGTTTGGGAAAAAGCAGGTTTTTGGGGTAGTAATTTTAAAAGGAATTTATTTAAGGTTTGTATAAAGTTTCCGGTAAATCGGGTAATTGTATTAAAATGGATATATAGGTAGGAAATTGTATTAAAATGGTTGGAAATGTGCGTTAGCTTTTTTAATTAAATTATAAATAGCTTTATATATAGCAATTGATTATTTTATGCAAAACCTGCCTTTTTTCCCATTTGTGAGGATAAAAAGCGTTTTTTCCTTTTTTTTAATTTTTTTTCCGTACGATCTAATTATAATAACAACTATAATTACAACTATAACTTCGTTTTTTCCAATCGCGCGACTTTTTATTACGCGACCTTTAAATTTTTTTTCCGATTAATTATTAGTTAAAAATTCCACTACTTTTTTAAGCTTTTTTTTCGGCTCGTACGATAGCTTTTATACCCGTTTAGCCTGCCGTTTAAACGGTCGCTTTTTTTTCGGTTTTCGGTATACTTTTTATCCGTACCGACGAATAAAGCTTTCGTTAGTTCCATTTATTTACCGGCTCGTTTAGCAATCGTACGTTTATAACCGCGCTCGCTATTAATATATATATTACTTTCCTTAGCTTTTTTTTTATCGTACGCAACTAACCTTTTTTTTTTAAATTTGCAGGACGAAAAGCGTGCGTTTTATAAATGCGGCAATTTTAATTCGGTACCGCGTTTTACACGCTACGTGCGTTTTTAAAAATACCAAACTAGTATTTGTTTAAATTGCATTTAGTAAAACTATAGGAATAAGTGTGGATACATTTATACGGGGATTATTTTTCCCAATTCGTTTGTTATTGGTTTAAACCGTAGCGATAATAATAATGGTTTTAATAGTGGTAGTAATTATGCGGTGTAAAAACGTTTTTTTTTCTTTTAGTTTTGCTAATTCGGGTTTTGGTTGTAAAATAATTATAATCGAAAATTAATCGTACGGTAATATTTTTTTTAAATATAAAATAAAGGAAAAAGGGTTTTATCGTACGTTATTTTGTTAGGGTTTTTTTTTTCGGAATTTGGGTTAGAAAAAATTGGAATTGTGCGAAGCCAAATACTGTATTTAACAAAGGAAATCTTTTTTTTCGTTAATTTTATTTCTTTTTTTTTTTTTTTTTAATATAAGTTTCCATTTTAATCGTCGTACGATTTGTTAATATTAGGGTTGCTAATGTTTCGTTCGAATCTTTTTTATTAAAGCGTTAATAGGGTTATTTCGTCCGTTAATCCAATGGATTTTAAAAATTTCCTTTCGTTCGTACGATTCCCGGAAAAATATATATATTCATACTACCGTTATATCTATATAAGACCTCGGTGCTTCTACTATGTAGTATTTATATGTAAAAAACCTTTGAACTCGTCCTCGGGTGCGTGTTGCCCCGGCTCCGGAGCTTAGGAGTAAAAACCATATCTGCTTTTCGTATACGGTCTTGCTATGTTAAATAGTGGTACCGTTTGTTTGTTTTTATACGACTACTCGTAAAGGTTCCGTCGTAAAAGCGTCCTTGTAATTAGTGGAATAAAAGGAAAGTACGTAAGGGAATAAGGGTATGTTGCGCCGGGGCAGCGTTTCGGTGCCGGGTTTCGCCTTCGTAACGAAACGGCTATATTAGTATTCGTATTATAGCGTTTTAATGTAGCTTTTCCGCGTAAGTTAGCCCGGTTCCGCTCCGGGTCCCAACCGGGGCAGCGTTTTAGTATCGGGTTTCGTTTTCGTAACGGAATGTTTGTATTGGTACTCGTATTATAACGCTTTAATATAGTTTTTTCGAATAAGTTAACCCGGCTTTGCTTTGGGTTTTAGCCGCGAGCGGGTTTTCCGGGTTTGGCGTTTTGCTTTGTAATTTTAAGTAATTTAGCTTTTAGTAAGTGCCCGTTTCCGGGGCCGTTATTCCGCGTACGGTTTGGGTCCGCTTTTGTAATTTGCATTTAATTTTTTTATTAGTTACCTCCCTTTTTTTAAATCGCGTTATTTGGGTAACTTTTTTTTATTGTTACGTTATTATGCGTTGTGGTTTTTAATAGTAACTTCCTTTTATTTCTTTCCGAATCCGGGTTTTTACCGGCTTTTTTTTTTTTAGTTATAAAAAGCCCATTTTTTTTTTTTTTCCTTTTCGTTTTTTTTTTACCATTATTTCCGGTTTTGCTTTTTTGCCCGCGCTTTTTTTTTTCCTGCTTGTATTTAGGTTTTTAATCGCTCGCGCTTCGTTTTTTTCCGTTTTTTGTTTTTTTGTAGTATAGCTTTTAAAAATAAAGCTTTTAAATTTCCCCGCGGTAGTGGTAGTAGCGGTTGCGGTAGCAATCCCGGTAACGGAGCTACGGGCGGTAGCCGCGCCGTTCCCGCCGCTATAGTTAATGGCAGTAGTGGTAGTGGTGGTAACGGTAGCAATCGTTTTCGCAATCGCTTTCCGTTTGCGGACGAAAACGACGGTAACGGTTTAAACGACGGCGGTTCGGGCGACGGCGTTTAAAACCTTCGTATTAAAGCTATAAATGCGGTTTTGCTCCGTTTTTTTCCCGGGTTTGTAATTAATTTCCTTTTTTTTTCCTAACTTTACCGCTTATATAGTTAATTGGAATATTTGCCGGCGGTTGAAATCCCTGACAATTGCGTTTTTTATAACGATATAGTATATGTTTGCCGCCCCGCTATTTTTCCTATTCCGCTTTTTTAATTTCCTAATTCTTCGTATAAAATATGCGTTAGTTGTTTTTAGCGTTTCGCTAACGGCATTAGCGGTGCCGGTATTATGCGCTGGTGTTATTATAAAACTTGTGTATAGCGCTTTTTATCTTCCTTTTTTCCGCTTCGTTTCCGGTTTTACTAATATGGTAATTTTAATTACTAAAAGCTTTATTTATATAAATTGCATTTAATTGCGTAATGTTTGCGTTTAAATTGGTCGCTCCCTTTTAATATCCGTTCGCGATTTCGTCGCTAACGTTTCGTTCCCGTCGCGGTAGCTTCCTACTAATTTTAAAAACCAAATTGCCGCTATTTTTTGTACTTACTATCGCTATATGCAATTTTTGCTTAAAACTAATGCGAACCGCGATATTGCGTTTGCGGATGTCCATACTGCTGCTAAAATGTATACCGCCTTTGTTTCGGGCCGCTATTTATCCTATCCTAACATTTTTTTTTATTCCAAATTTGTTATACCGGTTTGGAGCATGCGATCGCCGGGTATTGCCGTATTTTAAAGGATATTTTTAAGCGGTCCGGTATTTTTTCCGGCGCCGGGTTTAGCCGTTTGTTTTTTGCTAGTTTTAAAAATGCCTTCGCTATTATAGCTGCTTTTAATAGTTCGGGTTTAATCCGTTCCTTTTCCGGTAATATAATGCCCCCGGGTTAAGTTATATCGGGCTGGGCTAAAAGGATCGTTATTAAATGGAATACGGAAAATCGCATTCGGATAAAAAAGCTGGCATTTAAGCGGGTTAAAATACGGGTAGGTGTTTGTTTTTTCGCTTTTGCTATCCGTTTCCAATCCTTTAATTTTACGGTATTTTTTAAAAAAAATTTCGGTAAAACGTTACCGAAAACGTTTTCGATAAAATACTATCGAAATGCCGGGAGGACGTTTTTAATAAAATAAAGCGGGATATAAACGATAATAGCTTCCGTTATCGTTTTTTTACTAACCCTTTTTAATAATTTCTTCGGTTTTCTTTTTATAACGATTCGGTTACGTAACGTCGGTATTTACGTGGTTTTTTTTTCCGCTTTTTAGGTATAATGCTTTCGTTTGCTTTTTTATAATTTTTTTTAGGTCGGTTCGTTTTCGGTTCGGTAGCGTTATTTTTCCTTTTTTTTTTATGCGTTCCTTTTTTACCTTTTTAGCCGCTTTAAAATTTAATAATCTTTTTATACGAAATATTATACGTGTTACTTTTTTAAACGGTATACCTTTTGTTTTTTATAATTCGAAATACGTTTTTCGGCTATTTGTTTGCGTTAGCCCGGTACTTTCCCGCTGCCTGTTTTATCGGGCGTATTAGGTTAATACGTGCTACGTTATTTCCTTTTATCCGCTATTACATTCGTATAATGGCGTCGCTTCGTTAGGTACGCCTTTGTTAAATAGGAACGAATTTAGCTTTAGTTTTTCCGTTTTAATTTAAATTGCTACCGAATTGTATGCTTTAATATCCTTTCGTAATATTTAACCATTTTTTCCGTAAATAGGGGGTTATTCGTTAAGTACGCGGTTTTATACCGGTTCGCTTTTTTTATTGTTGCCGTCGTATTAGCCATTTTTAATTTTTATTCCATTATTACGTTAAAGTTTTAACGCTTTGCGTGTTTGTATTTAAATTTCCAATCCTTTCCGTAAAGGACGGGTGCTCGTTTTAATTTTAGCGCTATTTTGGGCCGGTTTTATCATGCTGCCTATTTTTTTTTCGTTTGTTCGTTTTAGGGGTGGGGCCTTTTTTTTCGTTTTTTGTAACTAAATTTTTGGAAACGGTCCGCTATTTTCGCTATTATTTCGTTAATGCGTTGCGTTATCCCGGTTTTTTCCTATTTATTTTCCGTATTTATAACCTTTTCGTTTAAATATAAATTTAAAAACGGCATATGGGTTTTTATTTTAAAATGTATTAACGAGGTTGCTTTATAAGCTTTAGCTACTATTTTAAAATATGCTTTTTATTTTTTCGCCATTTTTTTAATTACGTTTTGGGGCCGACCTCGGGGTTCCGTTAATAAGTGGTAGGTTGCCGTTTTATAAGCTAATGCATTGCGGTATACGACCGCGTATAGCTGCTTTACGCGTGCGAGGTTGCTTTTTTACGTTACCGCCGCGAATTTTGTTACCGCAAACTATTATTTTTTTTTATTTGCCTTTTATTTATTTAATATAAGCGTTAAAATTTAGCTTATAATTTAGCCAAATTTTTAAAAATTTCGCTAATAGCGTTAGTTGCATTTGTATATTTTCGGTACGGACCCGGGTCCGGTTTAAGGTTTTAATAAAATGGAATAGTTCGGTTTTAGCCGCGTTAAACGTTATTCCTATCTTTTTTGCCCATATTTAGCACGTATCCTAAGCCCGTTCTAACAGCCGGGCCGTTTCCGCCGTAATTCCCCCTACTGCTATAGGGATAGTATCGTTAGCGAAACCGACTATCGTTATCCCTAATATTTTTTCCAATTTGTCGTAAAGCGACGCGATGTATAAAATAAATAATATAGGTGAAAGTAGTAAGCTTTATAATACTTTTGCTATTATTTGTATAGGCGTAAACGTATTTTTATCAAACCGGAACCGGGCCGTCCTACCTATTAGCTAGCTTTTAATTTACCTAACTATTTTTAGCGGGAATTTTTATTTTCGTAAAGTATCGAAAAGTTTGGTATGGTTAACGTTATTAAATGCTTTTAATAGGTCGAATTATAATAGCGAGGCTATAACGCCGTAGTTTTACGCCGTTATTACGGTATCTATTACTTATTTAATAGCGAACTCGGTATTGCGTTTTTTTTTATTACCTATTTGTTTTTCCGGTAACAATCCTTTTTTTTCCGCCTCGGTTGCGATCCGTATTCCTATAATCGCTTTTATAATTTTGGATATAAACGAAAAGAGTGCAATCGGTTGCTACCCTTTTGCTGTTTTTTTATTTTCCGTATTTTTTCCTAGTTTAAAAAGCAGTACCGTTAGTGCGTTTCGGAAGCGCTTTGGGAAGTATTCGAATTCGAAGCTAGCGTTAGCTATTTTAAATATAGCTTTTTAATATGGTTCCCCGTACGCTTTTAATAGTCCGTTCGGTAGGTTGTCCGCTCCCGGGGCTTTCTAATTCCGGGTTTTTTTTAAGGCCGTTAATATTTCGTTTTTTTCGGGGTTTATTTGGTAATTAATTGGGAATAGGTTAATAAAGGTGTAATTTTCGAACGTAGTATCCCCGACGTTTATTAGGTCCGTTTCCGGGTTAAGGTAAAATTTGGCTGTTAAAATTATAGCTTTATTAACGTGGGAATTCGTTAGTTTTTAATTTCTTTTTTTAAACCGGTTTAAATCCGGTAATTTGGTTAGGTCCCGTTTTTTGTAATTCCGTAATTTCGCTTATCGTTTGATGTTTTAAAAAATAGGTTTTAAATTTTGTTTTTTTAACGCTTTTTTAATAAATTCCTTTTAATATACGTTAAAAGCTTTCTTTTTTTCCTTAATAAAGGTTTTATCGGTTGTTTTTAATTTTTCGTAGCTTTTTTGTATTTTTAGCCGTATATATACGCGTTAATACCGTTTCGTTTTTTTTTAGCTAATTTCGTAAACGTCGAATTTTAATACGGTATTAATTTAAAATTTATTGTGGTTTTTCGTTTCGGTGCTAGTTCGTTAGCGATTTGGGTTAGTTAATTTATTAATATATTTATTTGGTTATTTATATCGTTTAGCCTTTTTATATTTTCGATTTCGATATATTATTTAGCTAGTTGCAGCGCTTTTTTTTTTGTTATTTTTAAAATCGGTATTACCCTTTTTTTACACCTATTTTTTTGCTTTTTTTTTACGGAGCGGTTCCGTTTCGCAATCGATTAAAATCATTTAAAAGTGGTAGTTCGACCCCTTTATTTCGTCGTCCTTACTTTCGTATTTAATAACTAAAATATCGGATACCTACGCGTAATTAATAGTGCTTTTTCGTTCGCCGAATTTTTTTTTATTATTTCCTTATAAAGCGTTGCTAGTTCGAGCCGCTACCGGTGCGTTAACGCGAATAATAGTTCGGATTTAACGTTTTTCCAATTATATATATCCCATATTAAATAATATATATTAAAATCTTTTACTAATACGGCGTAATTCCGCGGCGGTGTTATTTTAATTTCGGTTAAAAGGGTATGCCATTTTTTTAATACCTGGGGGTCCGGCGAATATATTAAATAAATGTCGATATTTTTTATTGGGGTTTGTAATATAATTGCTGCCTAATCGTATCCGTTCCGGCTTTTTTACGTTACCGGGTTTAATCGTTAATGGACGTATAATGCTGCGTTCGATTTTATATTTATTTAGTAATATATTAGTTCGTAATTATATCCGGCCGGTTTTTTCGGGTTTTTATACCGGTTTAATTCCGGTTTTTATATAGCTATTATATTATATTCCTTTTTATTAAAAAACGGTATATTTCCTTTTCCGTTTCCTTTTTTTATATTTTAATATAAAATTGTTATTATTATAGGGATTTTAATAGGCGTTTTTATACGTTAAACGGGATTATGCTATTTTTAATTGGTAGCGGTTCGGATAAAGGTAGCGGTTTTAACGAAACCGGTATTCGTTTTTGTTTTCCAGTTGCTTTTGTTTAGATTTATTCGTTTGCTGTAATTGGGGGTTAAGCTAGCCGGGAGCTCGTTTTTAAAAGCGTAGTTTGTTGTAGGTGGCGGTCGTATAGCGGTCCGGCTTTTAGGTAGTTACGAATCCTTACGGGGTTTGCCGGGTTTTCGGCGACCGGGGGACCGGATTAGGAAGTCGTTATTTATATTCGAATTTTGTTTGCGCCTTTTGTTAGGGTTCGGTGGTTTTCCAATGTTGGGGGGTATACGCGTTTGGAAAATAAAAAAAGTGGTAGTAGCTTTTATTTGTTTAGGGGCTAATCCTTTTAATATAAATTTTTTTAGCCGGTTTTGGTATGCTTTTTTCGTTTTCCCAATCGCCCGTTGCGTTATTTCGCAGCCCCGGTTAAACGCCGGGTGCGGTTCGCCGTAATTTACGCATTTAGGTGTAGCTTTGTTATATTAAAGGTAGGCGTCACATTAATTTTTTCCTTTTTAGTATTGCGGTTTTTTGTAATGCGGGCAGCGGCCTGGTTTTTTGCAAAACTTTTATCGGTATTCCTATTTATAACAGTTATAACATTAGGTGGTTTTAGCGTTTGGTATAAACGGTTCGCATTTAAATAATTCCGCTTATATTACCAGTTTTTGCTTGCAAGCTTGGTCCGCGGCGGTTGCGGACCTGATTTGTATTAATACTATAGCGTATCCGTAAAAGGTACGGGCTAGCTATACGTATACCGATTTAATTTCCGCGTTTCGGTTTTCGGCGTTTAAGCTACAAATAAATTGGTTTAGGTTTTTTAATAATATTATTTATTTTATTCTTTTAATTACTACGTCGTATATCCGTTCCCGGATCGTTCTTTAGTTTTTAAACACTTTTTTTACCTATTCGTCCTTTTTTTTATATTCGTTTGCGTTTACGTAAAAGCATATTATTACGTTTCCGTTTTAAAGCCGCTTTGTTACCCGCACCGCCGTACCGAATTAGTTATTTAATGCCCGCTAAATGTCGATTTGCGATTGGTTTTTAATTGCTTTCGGGGCTTTTTTTACGGCTACGATTATTTCGCGTTCGATTTTTAACGGTATAAATCGCGGGGGGGGATGCGTCGTATTCGGGTACTATTATCGCGTTCGGTTCGGCGCGTTTCCGTTCGGTACTAGGGCCGGTAAATCCGTAACGAAGGTAAAGGCGTAGAACTTTTTAATATTAATTAGTGCATTTTTAACCTTTGTAAGTATTTTTGCTTTTAATTCCTATAGTGTCGCTTTGGTTACCGGTCCGTTTTTGGTGGCGTTGCGCTTACGAGCCGTTTCCGCGTCGACTTTTAGCTTCGTTAATTCCGATACCAGTTGCAGGATTTCCAGCAATTTTCTATTAATTACAAGGGGCTTTAGCTTGTTAATAATTTCGTTTTTTTTTTCCTCCTAACGGCCGCGCGCCGGTCTTTTGTCGGTGTCGGCATTCCCTCGCGCGTTCGGAGGCGCGTTAAGGGGATCTACCGTCGAGGCGTATCGATTAGCCGCGAGCCCGGAATCGACTTCCATCGATTTTAAACCCGCGCCGTCGGCGCGCACCCGATGCGGCATCGATCCTAGGTTAAATCGGGTGCGAGGAGTTCGATTCCGGTGTTAAAATTGAATTATTTCGAAGGGCTGTCCGGCTGCGCGATTTCAAGCTCGCAACGGGCTTTACCTTTATATTTTTTACGTTTATTAAATAAATTTAAAAAATACGGATATTTATTAACGTGGTTCATTAGCTCGTGGGTTAAATTAGCTCGTGGGTCACTTTAAAATCTCATACTAAACGCCGTTTTCGACCCCCCCCCCCCGGTTAAATCCAGCAATTTTTAATAAAATTCCATGAAATTTTAATATGTTATATTTAATTATATAGCCGATTATATGAATATTTTTCCAGATTTTTATTGGCATTATTTTCAGGTGAGTTTCAAACACTGTGTAAACACTGTATACATCACTTTAAAATAGTAATAATAAAAATCTGGAAAAATATTTATAAAATCGGCTATATAGTTAAATATAACATATTAAATTTTCATGGAATTTTATTAAAAATTGGTGGATTTAACCGGGGGGTCGAAAACGGCGTT
>JNVV01000050.1:221797-236441 GCA_000733355.1 Falciphora oryzae
TCAATGCCCGGGGGCCTAGGGCAGGCCTGCCCGGCAGGCTTACGACCTCGCTGCAAAGGACGGCCGGACTCCTTCCGGCGTGCACCCGCCCGGCTTACCTCCCTTATAGATATACGGGGCTTACGGTGGCCACACAAGAAAAGCAAGCAGCCGCCAAAGCATTTATGGCGTGGCTTCGCACCCTCCCCCCTACCGACGTTATAGTATATAGCGACGGGTCCAAAGCGGAAAACGGGGCAGTTGGATACGGCTGGGTAATACACCAAGCCGGCCAACGCAAACTTTCCGGGCACGGCCGGCTAGCGCACCCGGCGGAAGTGTTCGACGGCGAAGCGGAAGGGGGCCGGATGGGCCTCCGTAAAGCCGTTCGGAGCTTCCGCAACTGCACTTTTCACTTGTGCCTCGATAACACCTCGGCGGCTAACGGCTTTTTAAGCACGGCCCCCGACAGCTCACAAGGGGCCTTTAAAGAAGTCCATTACTTTATGGATAAATACCGGGTACACGTCCGTTGGTCTCCGGGCCATACGGGAATCCCCGGCAACGAAGAGGCCGATACCGAAGCAAAGCTGGGATCGGCTTTGCCGATACCCCAACACTCCAAGCCAACGGTGGCCGGAGTAAAGGCTTTAGCCCGGAAGATGGCCCGGGATGCCCGAACCGCCTGGTTCGAAAACAACCTACCGGACCGGTACAAAGCTATAGGCCTCCCGCCGGCACCACGGCCTGCACCCGAGGCTTTGCAGTTGCACCGGAAGGTGTTACAGCGGCTAATAGCCGCACGCACGGGGCACGGGGATTTCGACTGGTACCACCGAAAGTTCCAGCACGAAAACGACAACCCGTGCCGGTGCGGAAAAAACAAGTCCCCTTCCCACCCTGTATACTGCAGGCTGGCTAGGGCGGCAGAAAACAAGTGGCCCACAACGGACCCTTCCCCGGCTTTTGATAGGCCCGGATATTGGAAACGGCTATTGCAAAAGCCTTTCCTTTTTGCTTCGTTCGTCGAAACTACCAACTATTACACTATCGCTGGGCGATAGTAACAGGGTTTAAATAGCCCGCATATAACCTATTTTCCTTTCTCCTCTGCATTTTTCACTTCTCCTTTGTACTATTAGGACCAACAGTAGGCTCGTTAGTCCCCCGCACCTCCGGCCGGGCCCAGGGGGGGTTTATTGCGATCCCTCCCGCCACACTCGGCCTCACTCTTTTTCCGGCACTTTGCCGGCCGACAGCTTTCACTACCACCAACAGCAGCGCTTACAGCGCCCCGGCGTTTATTCGCCCCTTTTGCCGATTGCCCGCTCACCAACAAGGAGCGCCGGAATGCGGCCCGAACTCCGTGTGCCTTGGGCTTGCCCCTTGGTTTGATCTGTTAGCCGCCTCGATAGCAACACATAGCCTAGTGTCAAGCTTAGGTAGCGCTAGCACGTCGTATGCCCCCTGGGAGGCAGGGACTGGTAAATCCCGACTTACCGACGTTAAATAGACTCTCTCTCTCTCTCTCTCTCTCTCTCTCTCTCTCTCTCTCCAATTCTAACTTGTGCAAATTGACTCCCAATCAATTCTGTGCAGGGTAGATGTGCAGGGTAGGCGAGTTAGTGCGACCCACAACGACTGACTTGGGTGCTTAGGCATCCCACAGGGGTTGCAGGCTGCTTTTAGGCTTCCAGCAGGTGCTGTAAGTGCTGTAAGCCACCCCTAAGCACGCTATAAGCACTGCCCGCTATTCCCGTGCACAACCCTACAACAATACAGGGTGGGTAATCCAAAAAGGGTAGTACAGGGTAGGTTAGGCCTATGCACCCAACTTTAGCTAAATACATTAGTTCTTTTAACATAAACTTTTAAATTAATTCCAAATTAACATAGATTTAATATATATATAAAAAATATACGATAAAATAAAATATTAAAAGCTATTTTTTATACGTTTTGTAACGACCATTTAAAAATTTACGTTTATTAAAACCAAATATTTATATTTAGCGGTAATTAAAACGATTTTGAAATTCGTAACTTTTACGTATTACGAATTTAACGGGAATTTATAAAAATTTAAAAAAGTAGCTAAAATATAAGCGAAAATGCAAAACGAATGTTTAAAAAAAACGACCGGAGCATATAAAAGCATATTATAAAACCTATTAAAGGCAAAAATATATATAACGTAGTCCACCAGTGAGCGCCACACACCAGCGAACGCCACACGCGAACGCGTCCACGCGTCATCCAACTTCATCCGCGAATATTTCCACAACAAACAATGGCAAACAAAAGCGACAAACGCCAAATTGTTCTGGCCCTTCAAGCGATCGCATCAAACCCGCAGTTAAATATCCGGGGCGCCGCCAAGATCTATAAAGTCGACTTTTCCACTCTCGCCCAGCGCAAACGCGGCCGACCTGCTCGACGCGACAGCATTCCCAAATCCCGGAAATTGATAGAGTCCGAAAAGGAAGCGCTTGTTAAATACATACTCGAGCTGGATTCCCGCGCATTTCCTCCCCGGGCTTTTGGTGTTAAAAATATAGCCAACAAACTGCTCGCCGAACGCAACGCGGCCACCGTCGGGACCAATTGGGTCGCGAAGTTCGTCAAACGCCGCCCGGAGCTTGGCACGCGCTGGATTCGAAAATACGATTACCAAAGGGCCAAATGCGAAAATCCCAAGCTCGTTTTTGCATGGTTCGACCTTATGCGGAACACTGTAGCCAAATATGGCATTTAAAATAACGACATTTATAATTTCGACGAAACCGGCTTTTTTATAGGCATAATTGCGGCCGTTATGGTTATTACAATATCGGAAGGGCGAAATAAAGCAAAGTTAATCCAGTTTGGCAACCGGGAATGGGCTATAGTCATTTAAAGGGTTAATTGTTGCAATTAGGCGGTCCCTCCTTTTATTATCGTCAAAAGGCAGTACCACCTAGCTAATTGGTATTTGGAAACCAACCTTTTACGCAATTGGGTTATCGTAACGAGCGCTAACGGGTGGATTACGAACGAGCTCGGTTTGGAATGGATTTAGTATTTCGACAAACATATTGCAGCTCGTTTTACGGGGTCCTATCGTTTGTTAATGCTAAACGGCCACAAAAACTACCA
The DNA here is from genome assembly GCA_000733355.1 of Falciphora oryzae. Taxonomy (NCBI): domain Eukaryota; kingdom Fungi; phylum Ascomycota; class Sordariomycetes; order Magnaporthales; family Magnaporthaceae; genus Falciphora; species Falciphora oryzae. Next base: position 224,912 of record JNVV01000050.1, read on the forward strand.
TTTAACGGATTTCGAACTTTATTGCCAAAAATATAACATTATTACGCTTTGCATGCTTCCGCATTCGTTTTACTTCTTTTAACCGTTTAACGTTAGGTGCTTTAACCTAATAAAAAAGGCGTACGGTCGATAAATCGAAAACCTAATAAAATCGTACGTTAATTACGTAACTAAAATCGAGTTCCTTTCGGCGTTTAAAGCGGCATTTTTTAATTCCATAACTAAAAAAAAACATTTAAAAAGGCTTCCGAGGGGTTGGCTTTGCTCCTTTTAATCCGGATTCGGTTTTGGAAAAATTGGATGTGAGGTTACGGATTCCAATTCCCCCGAAGACGCTTTTAAATAATTCCGAACTTTAAACCTTTAAAACGCCCCGGACGGCCAGGGAAGCAATTTCGCAATCCGAACATATCAAAACTCGGATTTCCAATTACTAAAACAGCTTTCCGACATTTATGCTAGCGGTTATAGACCAATTTGCGAAAAGGGCTAAAGCAATTATGCATCGGGTTAACCTTTTAGAGGAAAAGTGTTTTAAGCTACGAAAGGCGAACGAGGCATTAAGCAAACGCCGGAGGGCCAAAAAAACACGTGTCCGATTTAGAGGGTCACTTACTATCAACGAAGTACGAAATGTTCTGGACTAACAGGAGCTGGATAGATAGCTATAGCAAAAAATGCGCGATTATAGGGGTTAGGAAAGGAGGGCGACGACGACTCGTTAGCGATGTAGCATATGCGGCAAAACCGGATATAATGCGCGCACCTGTTAGGAAAAAGTAAAAATGTCCGATATATACAGTTCCGAATAGTTTGAATGGAATCCTGGCGTTGTTGGGTTGGCATGCACGTCGATTGACTAAAGGTCGGGTGTGGGTGTGGCGTTCGCTGGTGTGTGGCGCTTACTGGTGGATTACGTTAGCGTTAATTAATATTTAATTAAACGAACGAATCGCTTATTTTTTAAAAAAATTACGAAATAACAAAATAGCAGAAAAAATCGAAAAAGCATATAAAAATGTAAAAAGAAAATTAAAAAATACGAAAAAGCGATAATCCGTAACGACGTTTAAAAAAAATACGCAAACGCGAAAAAGTAACCAATTAAATATTAAACTAACCCCCCGAAAAAGCTATCGAAAAAAAAAAAAAAAACGTAACCCGTACGAAACGAAAAATAAAAGCGAATAAAAAGGAGCTAAGCGAAAAAAGCTACTATTTTAGCGAAACTTATATAAAACCGAAAGCTTTTTATTAATTTAATTACGTACGAAACGGTTAGGGTTAAAAAATTACTTAACGTTAAAGCGAATTTTAAAAATGGACGCGAAATGCCTTTGCGGGGAATTTCCGGAAACAATCGTTTACGTATTAGGCTATTGCTTCAACTTTCGCGAAAAACGAGCAATTTTGTTACAAATAATATCGAAAGCAATAACGTTAACGTTAAACCGCTAAAAAAAAAGCGGCGAAAGTAATTCGGTAGTTTTTACGGATAAAATGTATTTGGTAGGCGAATTTGCAATAATGTAGTAGATTTTATGTAATTATCTTGAAATTTATAACCCTAATCCGGGCGAGATATAAAAAAATGCGCTAATTTAACTCCTGCATTTTTAATATCTCACCCGGGTTAAGGTTACAAATTTGTAGATAATTACATAAAATCGGCTATATAGTTAAAACCTTAATTTTAAAATTTTATCGAATTCGGATACAAATTGGGCGATTTAGCAAGGATGTCGAAAACGGCGTTTAGTATGGGATTTCCAACTGTCCCACTCGCTGGTTTGTCCCATTCACTGGTGAACCACGTTAAGCTTTATTCCTAAAAAAAAAACACCTAAAAAAAGCGCTAAATAATATATTTAATAAAAGTTGCTTTAAAAAACTGGAACTGGTAACAAAAGTTTTAATTGCTTGCCTTAAGGGGTACTTTGGAACTAATTTAAGTTAGCTAATGCCGATGCTTTAGTTAAAATTATTTAACTATTAAGGAATTTTTTCCTTATATATATAATTTGTTTTTTACCAAACCTAATGCTATATTTCCTATATCGTATATTAAATATATCACTTTAAAGCTTCGTATTATATTTGCTATATCGCATATTAAATATATTACCTTAAAGTTACGTAACTTTTTACGTAACCCCTCTTTTTCCAAATGCGGGGTTAAAAGTGCTTTCTTCTTAGGGCTTAACCCGGGCCTCCTGCCCCCTGCTGCCTGTGTTGGTCGTAACAGTTTGGCGTAAAAGGTAAAAGGGTTCGCGGCGATTTTAGCGGCGGGGTTGGTTGTTTTTCGAAATAGGTTAAGCGTATAAACTATGCGTTTTTTTTGTTACGTTTATTTCCTAATTAGGTATTTTTAATAATAAAACGGGTATTTTATTTTATTACATAAAATATAAAAAGCTTCGTTAATATTTTTTGGAAATTTCGGTACGGTTTTTTTTTTCGCATTATTTATCGTTATATTTTTTTTAATCCGTATTAAGCGCACACGATATTAAATTTTCATTAAAAGCTTTTATATCCCTAATTTAATTTAACATCAAAAAGACGGAAGCTTCTAGCGGCTCGCGCGGAAGAAGACAACGACCAATCCCAAATCTAAGGATATTACGAGAATTAGCACCGCCGAGTTGCCCTAGGGCGCGGCGGGCTTGATGCCACTTTAAAGCGACGTCGCGGCGCGGATAGAAAAGGCCCCTGGCTTCGCCCATTCGCAATACGCGTCGCGTACCGAAACCACCTTAAATAACCTAACGCAACCCCGAAAAAAACTATCCGCGAGTTCGAATCGACCAAACCCTATTTAAAAAACGATAAATTACGTAAAAACGTACTTTTAATTGCTTAGTAAAAAAAAAAAAAAAACTACGGCCGTTACAATTATCGCGAACTTCGTACGCTACTTCGAAACGACCGGAACGATTACCGCGACCCCGACGATTACAATTATCGACCCCGACGCGACCTAAACGATTTTAAAATTTTTCGAGCGCATTAAATTAACGATTAAAAAAAAATGCATACGACGTATAATACGCAACCCGCTAAAGGGGCCGGGAAGTTAATTTAAGCCCAAATCGCAGCGAAAGTTTAAAAATCTCCCCCCGGGGGCCAAACGGTAGCGAAAAAAACAATTCCGCCTTTAATTAACAATAAAATTTTTACTATCGAAAAAGGAGCATTAATTAAAACAATGGGCCGGGGAAAAATCCTTTAAATGTGTAATATTACGTTAGGTCGCGGATAGGTTAAAGCGGTTTATTAACACCTATTAGGAAATATACGTTTGCATTTTAAAAACGCTAAAATTAAAAAAAAAAAGCAGAAAAAAAAAGGCCGAAAGGTATCGGAAATGCGACGGCGACGGGATTGCAACCAAATATACGAATAAAAAACGGTGGATTATTTAAACGATTTAATAAAATATTACGAATTTTACTTTTAGTACGCGCTTTTCGTAGCCCCTTTAAAAAGCTTGTAGTACGCCGACCGTTTAAGGTTTAAAAGACCGACAATTACGATAGTAGCGACGGGTTTATTTACGACGTTTTTTCGATCCCTTTTAAACGATAACGGGAAGGCGGAAACCGGATCGGATTTAGTAAAAACCTTATAAAAAATAACAAAACGGACGCGATTAGCCGTATAACGGTAACGGCGAAATAACAAACCTATTATAGCGGTTTTTATTTAATTAACGAATTTCGAAAGGGCAAGCCGTTTTTAAAAGAACTATTTTAAATAGGACGGCGCGACGTGTTAATGCCGTCCTTTTAACCCCGAATTTGCTACCGTTTAATATTTTAAATGTTAAAATTAAGGGCATAAAAGCCCCTAATGCAAATTTAGCATCGCGTGCGTTTGGTACGGGTTAAAAAAATAAGACGATAAATAATGCGAAAGGAAAAGGGAAGCCGCGGCAAAGTTTTTAGGAAATATTAGCGAAGCCTTTTATATTTTATGCAATAAAATAAAGTACCCGTTTTATTACTAAAAATGCCTAATAAGGAAATAAATATAACAAAAAAAACGTATAGTTTATACGTTTAACCTATTTTAAAAAACAACCGACCCCGCCGCTAAAATCGCCGTAAGCCCCTTTACCTTTTACGCCGAACCTATAAGGGAAAAAAGGGTAGGACTTAGTAATAAAGCAAAAGCTTTGCTAAATAAAGGATAGGATCCTATTTATAAAAAAAATAAACGCGGGAATTCGGTAAACCGACGTTTACGTTAAAGGATTTGAAATTTACGAAAAAAGGAAGGCCTTTTTAGGGAACCATTTCGATAAATGGTATAAACGACGTATCCAAAAAGGTTGCGGCGAAGCATTAAAGGTAATTTTCGTATTTAATAAAAAATTTTACTATTTGGAAAGAAAAGCTACCCCGGCCGAATATTAAGAAATTACACCAACGGAACCGGTAACGGAAACCCCGTAAACCCTTATATTAAACCGAAGGAACGCGCCGGAAACCCCGGAACCAGCTTAATAAAAGGACGCAAGCGAGCTAAAACAAACGTCGCCGCGACCCCTTTTTTTATAAAAAGGAAAAAAAACTCCTTTAAAAGTATTAGCAAATTTTTAAGCAAGCCGCAAATAAGCAAGCTACGAAAAACCTTTAAAGCGGATAGCAATAACGCCGCGATCCTTTTTTTCCTCCGCAGTTAAAAACTAAAAAATTTTCGAAAAAACCCCGTATATCCTAATCCCTAAAATCGCTAAAAACCTTAGGATTTTTAATAACCCCAATATTACCTTCCCTATTAAAAACAATATTACCGAAGTTAAGCTAAAGTAAACCCCTATTACCGATAATGTAATTCCGTAAAAAGGTTAAAAAAAACCCCCGAAAATACGTACCCCGAAAGCGAAAAAGATATAACCATTACAAACATTATATAAAATTCGAGGTTTTATAATAAAATATAAAAAGGAAAATAAAACTGTTAAACGCGTTATTAGTAAAAAGCGGTCGTTTTAACGTACTAGCAATTTAGGAGCTACCGAAAAACGGTAAAAAAGGAAACGAAATGCCTAATTTAAATAGGAATAAAAATTATCTAATATTAACAAACGCTAACGCCGCGACCCTACGGCGAAATAACGTTACCCTCCTTTAAAAAGGAAAAAAAGCAAGCCCTTTCCCTTTCCCCTTTCCCCTTTATTATTACCCCGACCCGTACGTATAATAATATACGTTAGGTTTACGTTACGTATATTAAATTATAAAGTGAAATTCAATTAGTATCGAATTACTATCGTTATTAAAAAAAAATATTATAATATAGTTAATTTATTCGCTAATACCGGGGAGCACTTTAGTAACGAATTAGGTTACTTTTATCGACGATTTCGCAAAAAAATCCTTTAAAAGCAACAGTTTGATAGTAAAGGATTTTAATTTATATTACAACTTTTGGATATCCCGGAAAGAAAAAAGCTTTTAATACACGTAAAAGCTGCAAAGTTATTAGGATTAACAAAAATATGGAATATACGTTTGTTAACTCGCCGCGACCTTCTAACGAAATCCACGTTATATTATAAGGATATAACGATAAACCTAGCGTAGGTTACAAATAATTTGGCTATAATGGAATTTACGAAATGGAAGCAAAAAGGTAGCAACTACGCGGGGATTGTAACTATAATTTAAAAGCTAAGCTTTTAGCTAAAAACCTTTAAAAAAAAATGGAATTGGAAAAAAATCAATAAAAAAACGCGAAAAATTTGGCGGTAGTTTGCATAATTAAGTTAACCCGACCTTTTAGTAACCTACAGGCGATTAACGATCGAATGGACGAATTAATTAAAGCTATATTAAAAATTAAAAATTTTACGGTCTTTAAGCGGAAAAATAAACCCGGAGGTTGCAATTAGTAAACCGAAAAAATTTTACAACTATTCCGCGAAAAATACAAAACCGGAAAAAAATGAAAGCGAAACCGCACCGATGTAGTTAGGGTTTTAATAAGGGAATTAATAAAAAAAAGGAAATAAGTTATTAAAGTAGCAAAAAGGTATATATAGCGTACCGTTATATACGAAGCAAGTAAAAAGCAAAACGCTAAAAGTATATAAATAATCGCTAAATAGGTAAAAAAAAAAAAAAAAGGAGTTACTAAACCCTACCGCCCTTTTTTTACCGACGTTAAAATTAGGAAGTGGAGGGGTCGCGGCAACCCGGTAAATTAAAAAAAAAAGCTTTAAAAGCGAAATTTTTCCCGATATTTACAGCCGACGTTTCGGACGTTCCGAACGACCCTTTTACAAACGCTACCCTATTGGAAGTTCGTTAAAAAGTATTTATAAAGGATATAGAAAAGGTTTTGCAAAAAACCGGATTATAAAAAGCATTAAAGCTAATAGGTATCTCGAACGGAAGTTTATTAGTAATAGGATTTGCCCTATTTTCGGTTATAGCGGAACTATTTACCGCGTGTACAAATTACGGCTATTTCCCCGCGAGGTTTTAGCGGTTTCGCATTATTATTTTGCAAAAACCCGATAAAAACCCCAATATAATCGGAGTTTAAAAACCGATCGCTTTATTGGAAATTATAGGGAAGGTTTTAAATTTTTTTTTAGCAAACCGCATAAAAAATACAATAAAAAAGTATTAGCTACTCCCTAACGAATAAATAGGAAACCGACAAAATAAATCGACGGAAACGGCTATGCGCTTTTTTACGGATGTAGTGAATATAGTTTAAAACGCGAAAGTAATAGTAAGGTTTTTGTTTTTCGATATTAGCGGCGCTTTCGATACGGTATCGCATTTACGTTTATTAAACGAGCTTAAAAAATACGGATACCTATTATAGCTATTGCAATTATTAAAAAGCTTTTTAAATAAAAGGAAAATATCTTTTTATTTTAACGGTAAAAATACCGAAACGTTAAAAGTATTTTACGGAATCCTATAAGGTTTCCCAATTTCCTTTATCTTATTTATCTTTTATACCGCAAAGCTGTATAAAAGCTTCCGTAAAGTAAAAAAGGTAATATCGATTGGGTTCGCGAATGATATTAATTTAATTAGCTTCGACCGTAACGTAATTAACGTAACAAAAAGATTTAATAACGTGGTTCATCACCGAGTCGGACACATCAGCGAGTCGGACACTTCAAAATCCCATATTAAACAGCCTTTTTTTACACCTTTATAACTCGGTCAATTTTTACTCAATTTTAATGGAATTTAGTAGACGAGTTTGTAATTATGTAATTAATATAATTTATTTTTCTTAGATTTTATACTACCGAATCCGGTTAGTTATTAAAGGAAAAGTCTTTTGCAGGGATTAAATTAGCGTACTTTTTTATAGCTAACCCAATTAGGCAGTATAAAGTCCGAGAAAAATAAATTAAATCAATTACATAATTGCAAACTCGTATACCAAATTGCATTAAAATTGAATAAAAATTGGCCGAGTTATAAAGGTGTAAAAAAAGACTGTTTAATATGGGATTTTGAAATGTCCGACTCGCTGATGTGTCCGACTCGGTGATGAACCACGTTATAGCATATAACGTATACGTTAAATAAGTAACCAAATTCGAAGCGAGATTCGACCTAGGTAAAGATTAATTTATTTGGCTAACTAAAAAACGGAAGTTACTTTTTACTTTTCCGTTACGTTTCGGGGAAGTTATAATAAAGCCGAAAAAAACCGGGGAATGCGTCCGAATTTTAGGCTTTTAAATCGATTCCAAATTAAAATGGACCCAATATATATAAAAAATATACGATAAAATGGAATACCAAAAGCTATTTTTTATACGTTTCGTAACGACCATTTAAAAACCTACGTTTATTAAAACCAAATATTTATATTTAGCGGTAATTAAAGCGGTTTTAAAATTCGTAACCCCCGCGTATTATAAATTCGACGGAAATTTATAAAAATTTAAAAAAGTAGCTAAAGCAAAGGCGAAAATGCAAAACGAATGCTTAAAAAAAACGACCGGAGCATATAAAGGCATATTATAAAAGCTATTGGAAACAAAAACATATATAACGTTAATTAATATTTAGCTAAACGGACGAATCGCCCATTTCGAAAAAAAAACTACGAAGTAACAAAATAGCGGAAAAAATCGAAAAAGCATGCAAAGGTATAAAAAAAAATTAAAAAATACGAAAAGGCGATAATCCGTAACGACGTTTAAAAAAAATACGCAAACGCGAAAAAATAACCAATTGGATATTAAATTAACCCCCCGAAAAAGCTATCGAAAAAAAATAAAAAAAAGTAATAAAAAAAGCACGTAGCCCGTACGAAACGATAGGTAAAAGCGAATAAAAAGGAGCTAAGCGAAAAAAGGCTGCTATTTTACTAAAACCTATATAAAACCGAAAGCTCCCTATTAATCCAATTACGTACGGAACGGTTAGGGCTAAAAAAACTATTTAGCGTTAAAGCGAGTTTTAAAAATAAACGCGGAATACTTTTACGGGTAATTCCCGGAAATAATCGCTTACGTACTAAGTTACTGCCTTAGCTTTCGCAAAAAAACAAGCAATTTTGTTACAAATAATGTCGGAAGTAATAACGTTAACGCTAAACCGTTAAAAGGAAGCGGCGAAAATAATGCGGTGGTTTTTACGAATAAAACGTATTTTAAATTACGTTTTATCCGCAAATATTATAAACGAATAAATTAAAAAAAAGAAAAGGAAAAAAAAAGGAAAAAAAAAGGAAATAAAAAAAAAACGCCGCGACGAAACGGCGAATTTTAAAAGGGGATAAGGGGTTATTGCAACCCCGGTTTTAAAAAGTTAAACCCAAAGGATTTCGTTAAAAAAGCTTTACGATTACGAATTATAATTATAATAACGTGGTTCACCACTTCGCGGCACACACCACCTCACGGCACACTTCGAAATTACATATTAAACGCAATTTTCTACACCCTAGCTAACTCGGTCAATTTAAACCTAAATTTAACCAAATTTAAAAATGTTATATTTAATTCAATAAAAGATTTAATTTAATTTTCTTAGATTTTTATTATTACCCTTTTAGGGTTAGTTGGTAATACTGTATAATACACTGTGTAAAATATGCGATTTTCTTTAAAAAGGTAATAATAAAAATTTATAAAAGTCTAGGAAAATTAAGTTAAATTTATTACTTAGTTAAATATACCCTTTTTAAATTTGGTTAAATTTGGGCTTAAACTGGCCGAGTTAGCAAGGGTGTCGAAAATCGCGTTTAATATGTGATTTCGAAGTGTGCCGCGAGGTGGTGTGTGCCGCGAAGTGGTGAACCACGTTAATTAATATATAATTTAGCCTAACTTTTACGCGGGGTTTCGGCGAAAATAAAAAGAAATAAACGGGATGCAATAAAAAAATTAAGCCGAAATTAAGCGATTATTTACAGTTTATTTAATTTTAGCGTAAAGGCGCTACCTGTTACCTAAAGTAACGGAAACCTATAAATTAATATCTGAAAAACGCTAACCCTTTTAAAAAAGGCTAGCCGAAAAAAAAAAGCTAAAAAAAAAACCCAAACTAATCCGTTGGAAAATCGAAAAAAAAACCCGAAAACTTCCTTACGCGTTTTTACCGCTATTCGCTAGCGGGTTACTAATATTATTAAAATTACCGTCGTTGCCGCTATTGCTACTATCGCTACCGATATTGCCGATACTATTACTACTACCGTTATTAACCTCAGGTTTTAAGGAAAAAGCATTAACGTAACCGCGAAATCCTAAATATTAAAAAAAAAATTTAATTATTTTTTTAAAACGGGGGGCCGCGTTATTAAATATAGCGAAAGCGGCCTAATAATTATTGGGATTTGCGGTTTCGCCGCGAGCCGCTTTTTAAGCTATTTCGAATTAAATTTTAATACTGTAAAAAAAAGACCGGAAGTTAAATTACGACGCGTTTAAGCAACGTTCGGATTAACCGTAAAGTAACGGAAAGGAATTTGCGAATCAATAAGGGCATATGCTTTATAAACGTTTTTAAACGCCTAATAAACGGCCTTTTTTTCGGTTTTAAATTAAACGCTTTAATCCTAATAAATTACTAAATACGTATTTAAAAAAACGAAAAAAAAAATAAAAACGAAAAAAAAAATAAAAAAAAACCTATATTTTTGTTACGGCTTTTAAAAGCACCGGTTTAAACCCGCTATTTGCGGGAATTAAAAAAGGCGTCGCAATTTTTAAAATTATTACGGATTTTTAGCAAAATCGCGGCGGTTTCGTTAAAAGCTATACCGGATTTTAACGCAATTTTTTTATCCGTAAAAATATATCGACCGTTTTTGCTAGCTTTTTTTTAAAGCAATAATAAACGCACTTTTTGGATTTAGAATTTAGTTAAATATAAATATTAAAGGGGTATCGGAAAATAGGGGAAAAAAAACGGAAGCATAATTTATTAATGTTTTAGATACAACGGCGATCGGGAAAAAAATCGTTAGCTATTATACGGAAATAGGTGCCGTAATTTTTGCTACCGGCGGGGATATTAGGAGGGGTTAACGAAAGGCCGCAAAAACGTTTTAACGAGGAAAAGAATATACAAACGGCGTTTTTTGCGGCGCTTCCGGCCCGCGGGCGAGGAGGGAGGAGAAAAATTGCGCTTTGGTATCGCGCGCGTTCGATAGGTATACGGGAGGTCGCAATGGAGCATACAGGACGGTAGCGCGCTGCTGAGGAGGGTTAGAGGGGCTTGCGAGGTCGCGGAAGGCAGGAAAACGTATCGGATTGCACTGTTTTGGCTGTTGTTGTTGAGGATTGAAAAGGATTAGAAATCGCGAGGGAAAAAGAGCGTGGGATATCGGGCAAGGCGCCGGCGTTAATAAAAAGAAAGTACGAGGAAGCCGGCTAAATCCGAAAGGAACGATGGAAAAAAAAAAACAACGACCGACCGAACCGACCGAGCGATTACCCCGATACGATTCCCGGACTATACCCCGATACCCCGCGTCGACCGATACATTTTTTTTTTCATTAACATTGGGGGTACGGTGGTGAAACCGTATTTTAACAAATAAGCACACGAAAAGGATTCGTTAGTAGTTTAACAGGACCTTTTTACCCGACTTTATTAAACGGTTATAACACCGGAGGTACGGTTTTTATCCCAATATTACCTAAATTCGCAAATACTCCCTATAGCTTATAAAAGTCGAAAAGGGTAAGTAAATTTATATATATCCCTAATTTTAGCATTTAAAACATTAAACGGTAGCGAGTTCGGGGTTGAAAAAATAACATTAGTACGTCGCGCCGTTTTATTTAAAACAGTTTTTTTAAAAGCTATTTGCTTTTTCGAATTTCGTTAATCAAATATATATATTCATACTACCGTTATATCTATATAAAACCTCGGTGCCTTTGCTTGTACTATATAGGGGGAAAACCTTGATATAATTAAATGTTTTAGCTTAAAACCCTCCGCCTGCTAACGGGTTTTTCTATTTGTTATTTCAATCCAACCCTTTCTGCGTGTGCTGCATACAATTGCTCGATTGCGCTTTAATT
>JNVV01000050.1:238061-253189 GCA_000733355.1 Falciphora oryzae
CCGTTAAAAAATCGAACGTGAAATAATCGTAGCCGTAAAAAAAGCCCCGAAAGCAATTAAAAACCAATCGCATATTAATACCCAACGGGCACTAAATAACTAATTCGGCACGGCAATGCGGGTAACGAAACGGCTCCAAAACGGAAACGTAATAATATGCTTTTACGCAAACGCAAGCGAATACAAAAAAAGGGACGAATAGGTAAAAAAAGTGTTTGGAAATTAAATAACAATCCGGGAACGGATATATAACGTAGTAATTAAAAAAATAAAACAAATAATACTACCGAAGGACTTAAACCAATTTACTCGTAACCTAAACGCCGAAAACCGAAACGCGAAAATTAAATCGGTGCATATATAGCTAGCCCGTACCCCTTACGAATACGCTATAGTATTAGCACGAATCGGGTCCGTAGCCGCCGCGGATTAAGCTTATAAGCAAAAATTAGTAATATAAACGGAATTATTTAAATGCGAACCGTTTATACCAAATGCCAAAGCCACCTAATGCTATAATTGCTACGAATAGGGGCACCGACAAAAGTTTTGCAAAAAACCGGGCCGCTGCCCGTATTACGGAAAACCGCAATACCAAAAAAAAAAAAAAGTTAATGCGACGCCTACCCCTAACATAACAAAGCCACATTTAAATACGCAAATTACGGCAAACCGCACCCGGCGTTTAACCGGGGCTACGAAATAGCGCAACGGGCGATCGGGAAAGCGAAAAAAGCATATTAAAACCGGCTAAAAAGATTTATATTAAAAGAATTAGCCCCTAAACAAACAAAAGCCACCACCATTTTCCTTATTTTCTAAACGCGTATACCCCCCGGTATCGGAAAACCACCAAACCCTAGCAAAAGGCGTAAACAAAATTCGGATATAAATAACGATTCCCTAATCCGATCCCCCGGTTGCCGAAAACCTAACAAACCCCGCAAAAACTCGCAGCCACTAAAAGGCCGGACCGCTACACGACCGCCACTTACAATAAATTACGCCTTTAAAACGAGCTCCCGGCTAACTTAACCCCCAATTACGGCAAACGAACAAATTTAAACAAAAGCAGCCGGAAAATAAGGACAAATACCGGCCCCGTTAAAACCGCCACCCTTATCCGAACCGCTACCAATTAGAAATAGCACAATCCCGTTCGACGTATAAAAACACCTATTAAAATCCTTATAGTAATAACAATCCTATATTAAAATATAAAAAAAAAAAAACGGAAAAAAAAAATATACCGCTTTTTAACAAAAAGGAATACGATATAATAGCTATACAAAAACCGGAATTAAACCGGTACGGAAACCCGAAAAAACCGGCTAAATGCAATTATAAGCTGGTATATTACCAAACAAATACAAAATTAAACGCAGCACTATACGTTTACTAACGATTAAACCCGGTAACGTAAAAAAGCCGGAACGGACACGATTAGGCAGCAATTATATTACAAACCCTAATAGGAAATATCGATATTTATTTAATATATTTGCCAAACCCCCGGGCATTAGGAAAATGGCATACCCTTTTAACCGAAATCGAAATAATACCGCTTCGGAACCACGCCGTATTAGTAAGGGATTTTAATATGCACCACCTAATATGGGATATATATAACCGGGAAAACGCCAAATCCGAATTATTATTCGCGTTAACGTACCGGTAGCGGCTTGAATTAGCGACGCTTTACGGGGAAATAATAAAAAAAAAGTTCGGCGAACGAAAAAGCACTATCGATTACGCGTAAATATCCGATATTTTAGCTATTAAATACGAAAACAGGGACGACGAAATAAAAAGGTCGGATTACCATTTTTAAATAATTTTAATCGATTGCGAAACGGAGCCGTTTCGCAAAAGGAAAACAAAAGGATAGGTATGGAAAAAGGTTAATACCGATTTTAAAAACGACAAAAAAAATAGCGCTATAACTAGCCAAACAATATATCGAAATCGAAAACATAAAAACGCCAAACGATATAAACAACCAAATAAATACATTAATAAACCAAATAACCCAAATCGCTAACGAGCTAATACCAAAACGAAAAACTATAACAAATTTTAAACCAATACCGTACTAAAATTCAACGTTTACGAAATTAACTAAAAAAAAACGAAACGGTATTAACGCGAATACATACGGCTAAAAATATAAAAAAAACTACGAGGAATTAAAAACAGCTAATAAAACCTTTATTAAAGAAAAAAAAAAGCCTTTAACGCATATTAAAAGGAGTTTATTAAGGAGGCGTTAAAAAAACAAAATTTAAAACCTGTTTTTTAAAATATCGAACGATAGGCGAAATTATAAAGCTATAGGAAACGGGATTTAACCAGGTTACCGGATTTAAACCGGCTTAAAAAAGGAAACCAAAAGCTAGCGAACTCCCACGCTAATAAAGCTATAGTTTTAGTAACTAAATTTTACCCCAACCCGAAAACGGACCTAATAAACGTCGGGGATACCACGTTCGAAAATTACACCTTTATTAACCTATTTTTAATCAATTACCGAATAAACCCTAAAGGAAACGAAGTATTAGCGGCTTTAAAAAGAACCCGGAATTGGAAAGCCCCGGAAGCGGACAATTTACCGAACGGATTATTAAAAGCGTACGGGGAACTATGTTAAAAAGCTATATCCAAAATAGCTAACGCTAGCTTCGAATTTAAATACTTCCCAAAGCGCTTCCAAAACGCATTAACGGTAGTGCTCCCTAAGCCAAAAAAAAATATGGAAAATAAAAAAATAGCAAAATGGTAACGACCGATCGCATTCCTTTCGTTTATATCCAAAGTTATAAAAGCGATCGTAAAAATACGGATCGTAACCGAAGCGGAAAAAAAGGACTGTTACCGGAAAAGCAAATAGGTAATAAAAAGAAACGTAATACCAAATTCGCTATTAAACAAATAATAAACACCGTAATAACGGCGTAAAACCACGGCGCTATAACCTCGCTACTATAATTCGATTTATCAAAAGCATTTAATAACGTCAACCACACCAAACTTTTTAATACCTTACGAAAACAAAAATTCCCGCCAAAAACAGTTAGGTGGATTAAAAGCTAGCTAACAAATAAAACGGCCCGGCTCCGGTTCGATAAAAACACGTTTACGCCTATACAAATAATAACAAAAGTACTATAAAGCTTACCATTTTCACCCATACTATTTATCCTATATATTGCGTCGCTTTATAACAAATTAAAAAAATTACCAAAAATAATAATAATCGGTTTCGCTAACGATATTAACCTTTTAGTAATAAAAAAAACCACGGCGGAAACGGCCCGGCTGCTAAAACGGGCTTAAAATACGTACTAAATATAAACAAAAAAAACAAAAATAACGTTTAACGCGGCCAAAACTAAACTGTTCCATTTTATTAAAACCTTAAACCGGACCCGGGTCCGTACCGGAAATATATAAATGCAACTAACGCTATCGGCGAAATTCCTAAAAATTTGGCTAAATTACAAACTAAATTTTAACGCCCATACCAAATAAGCAAAAGGCAAATAAAAAAAATAACAGTTTGCGGTAACAAAACTCGCGGCGGCAACGTAAAAAAGCAGCTTCGTACGCGCAAAACAATTGTACGCGGTCGTATACCGTAATGCATTAGTTTATAAAGCGGCAATTTACTACTTACTAACGGAACCCCAAAATCGGCCCCGGGACGCAGTTAAAAAGATAGCGAAAAAATAAAAAGCATATTTTAAAGTAGTAGCTAAAGCTTATAAAGCAATTTCGCTAGCACACCTCGAAATAAAAACCTACGTGCCGCTTTTAAATTTATATTTAAACGAAAAGGTTATAAATATAAAAAACAAATAAAAAGAAACCGGGATAACGTAACGCATTAACGAAATAATAGCGAAAGTAGCGGACCGTTTCCAAAAATTTAGCTATAAAAAACGAAAAAAAAAGCCCTACCTTTAAAGCGAACAAGCTAAAAAAAAGTAGGCAATACGATAAAACCGGCCCGAAATAGCGCCAAAACCGAAATAAATACCCGTTTTTTACGGAAAGGATTGGAAATCCAAACATAAGCACGCAAAGCGTTAAAACCCTAACGTAATAATGGAATAAAAGTTAAAAATGGCTAATATAACGGTAATAGCGAAAAAAACGAACCGGTACAAAACCGCGTATTTAGCGGATAACCCCTTATTTACGGAAAAAATAATTAAATATTACAAAGGGATGCTAAAAGCATATAATTCGGTAACAATCCAAATTAAAACGGAAAAATTAGGGCTAAATTCGTTTTTATTTAACAAAAGCGTACCTGATGCGGTAACGCCATTATGCGAATGTAGCAACGGATAAAAGGAAATAGCGTAGTACGTATTAACTTAATGCGCCCGATAAAACAAACAACGGGAAAACACCGGGCTAACGCAAATAAATAGCCGAAAAACGTACTTTAAATTGTAAAAAACAAAAGGTATACCGTTTAAAAAAATAGCACGTATAATATTTCGCATAAAAAAATTATTAAATTTTAGGGCGGCTAAAAAAGTAAAAAGGGAACGTATAAAAAAAAAAGGAAAAATAACGCTACGGAGCTAAAAACGAACCAAATTAAAAAAAAACATAAAAAAACAAACGAAAGCATTATACCCGAAAAGCGAAAAGGAAAAGAAAACCACGCAAATACTAACGCTACGTAACCGAGCCGTTATAAGGGGAAAACCGAAAAAACTACTAAAAGGGGTTAGTAAAAGGACGACGACGGAAATTATTATCGTTTATATCCCGCTTTATTTTATTAAAAACGTTTTCCCGGTATTCCGATAGTATTTTATTAAAAACGTCCTTGGTAACGTTTTGCCAAAAAAAAAACCTAAAAAATACCGTAAAATTAACGGACTAAAAGCGGATAGCAAAAGCGAAAAAACAAACACCTACCCGTATTTTAGCCCGTTTAAAAGCCAGCTTTTCCATCCAAATGCGATTTTCCGTATTCCATTTAATAACGATCCTTTCGGCCCAACCCGATATAATTTAACCCGGGGGCATTATATTACCGGAAAGGGAACGGACCAAACCCGAACCACTAAAAGCAGCTATAGCAGCGAAAGCATTCCCAAAACTAGCAGGGAACGAGCGGCCAAACCCGGCGCCGGAAAAAATACCGGACCGTTTAAAAATATCCTTTAAAATACGGCAATACCCGGCGATCGTATGCTTTAAACCGGTGTAGCGAATTTGGAATAAAAAAAAATGTTAAAATAGGATAAATAACGGCCCGGAATAAAAGCGGTATATATTTTAGCAGCAATATAGATATCCGCAAACGTAATATCGCGGTCCGCACTAATTTTAAGCAAAAATTGCATATAACGATAGTAAGCACGAAAAATAGCGGCAATTTGGTTTTTGGAACCAATGGGAAGCTACCGCGACGGGAACGAAATATTAGCGACGAAATCGCGAACGGATACGAAAAAAAAGCGACTAACTTAAACGCAAACACTACGTAACTAAATGCAACCTATATAAATAAAGCCTTTGGTAGCTGGAATTATTATATTAGTAAAACCGGAAACGGAGCGGAAAAAAGCAGGATAAAAAGCGCTATATATAAGCTTTATAATAGCACTAGCGCATAATACCGGCACCGTTAATGCCGTTAGCGAAACGCTAAAAACAACTAACGCATATTTTATATAAAGGATTGGGAAATTAGCAAAACGGAATAGGAAAAATAACGGGGCGGCAAATATATATTATATCGTTGTAAAAAACGCAGTTATCGGGGACTTTAACCGCCGGCAAATACTTTAATTAATTGTAAAAGCGGTAAAGCTGGGAAAAAAAAGGAAGTTAGCTACAAAACCGGGAAAAGAACGGAGCAAAGCTGTATTTACAGCTTTAATACAAAGGTTCTAAACGCTATCGCCCGAACCGCCGTCGCTCGAGCCGTTACCGTCGTTTTCGTCCGCAAACGGAAGGCGATTACGAAAACGACTACTACCGCTACTACCACTATTACCATTGCCATTAGCTATAGCGGCGGGAGCGGCGCGGCTACCGCCCGTAACTCCGTTACCGGGATTGCTACCGCGACCGCTACCACTACTACCGCGGGGAAATTTAAGAGCTTTATTTTTAAAAACTATATTATAAAAGAATAGGAAACGGAAAGGAAACGAAACGCGAGCGAGCAAAAACCTAAATGCAAATAAAAAAAAAAGCGCGGGCAAAAAGGCAAAACCGGAAATAGTAGTAAAAAAAAAAAGCGAAAAGGAAAAAAAAAGGAAGGAAAAAAGGCCTTTTATAGCTAGGAAAAAAAAGCCGGTGGAAACCCGGATCCGGAAGGAAATAAAAGGAAATTACCACCAAAAACCACAACGTATAACAACGCAATAACAAAAAAAAGTCACCCAAATAACGCAATTTAAAAAAAAGGAGGCAATTAACAAAAAGATTAAATGCAAACTACAAAAGCGGACCCAAACCGTACGCGGAACAACGGCCCCGGAAGCGGGCACCTACCAAAAGCTAAATCACTTAAAATTACAAAGCAAAACGCTAGACCCGGAAGGCCCGCCCGCGGCTAGGACCCGGAATAAAACCGGGCTAATTTACGCGAAAAAGCCATATTAAAACGCTATAATATAAGTACCAATACAAACATTTCGCTACGAAGGCGAAACCCGACACCAATGCACTGCCCCGGTTGGGACCCGGAACGGAACCGGGCTAATTTACGCGGAAAAGTTACATTAAAACGCTATAATACGAGTACCAATATAACCGTTTCGCTACGAGGGCGAAACCCGGCACCGAAGCGCTACTTTAACGCAATATACCCTTATTCCTTTACGTATTTTCCTTTTATTCCATTAATTATAAGGACGCTTTTACGACGGAACCTTTACGAGCAATCGCTTGAAAACAAGCAGACGGTACCACTGTTTAATATAGTAGGACCGTATACGAAAAGCAGACATGGTTTTTACTCCCAGGCTCCGGAGCGGGGGCGACACGCACCCGAGGACGAGTTCAAGGGTTTTTTATATGTAAATACTACATAGTAGAGGCACCGAGGTCTTATATAGACATAACGGTAGTATGAATATATATATATATATAAAAGTAAAACTTGTAATATTTTATTAAGTTATTTAAATAGTTTATTGCTTTTTATATATATATATTTATACGTCCGTTATGTTTGTAAAAGACCTCGGTGCCTCTACTATTTAGTATTTACATGTAAAAACCCTTGAACTCGTCCTCGGGTGCGTGTCGCCCCCGCTCCGGAGCCTGGGAGTAAAAACCATGTCTGCTTTTCGTATACGGTCCTGCTGTGTTGAACAGTGGTAAGTTTATTGCTTTTTATTCGTACGTTTAGTCGCGGTCCTGTTACCGCTACATTTCCGATACCTTTCGGCTTTTTTTCCCCGCTTTTTTTTAGTTTTAGCGTTTTTAAAATATAAACGTATATTTCCCGATAGGTATTAATAGGTTATTTCGATTTATCCGCGATTTAACGTAATATTACATATTTAAAAAAAATTCCCCGGCGTCATTTTTTTAAATAATACCCTTTTTTCGATAGTAAAAATTTTATCGTTAATTAAAAGCGCAATTGTTTTTTTCGCTATCGCTTAGCCCCCGTGTAACAAAGGGTTAAAACGGGTTGGAGAAAGATCTCTATATTGCAAATAATCTTTTTATGGGCTTAAAAATGCTTAAAAAAAGGAATCTCTTATAAAGGACATAGGAAATAACAAAGTTTATATAAATCACCCTACAATCCGTGCGAAATATTAAATACATAATTTACACTGCCCTTCCAGCCTTCGGCCTTTGGGCTTCGGGGCCGTTAGGTACTTATACCGGTTCCCGGACCTTTTATAAAGCCGGTTAGGTAAATCCACGGGCTTTTCCGTATAACACTATCCTCCTTTTCCTAGGGCGCGTTTCGAACCCTTTTAAAGCCGTTTAAAAAATACGGCCGTGCTTATATTTTATAATACGCGGGGGCCCCTAAATTTATCGGGGTTAAGCCGATAAAAGGCAATAACGTATTATTTAAACCTGTTAGTATCGAAATGTTTTTAAAGTTTTTACGTCCAATCCTTTTTGCGTAAGTAATTTTCCCATTGGATAAAATAACGAACTTTCCCGTTTGTATTTATAAAGTCTATAAATTTATTTATAACGTAATTTTTTATAACCGAAAGGGCTTCCCGCAATACCTGGTTAAGGTTAGGTCGTACCTGAATGCTAAAGCGGTAGGGTTTAATAAGGGATACGTGGAAAGCGTTATGGATTTTCCAGGTTTTATGTAGGGCTAATCGTACCGCCGTGGAAAAAATAACTTTGGAGATTCGAAAGGGACCGACTATTTTAGCGTTAAATTTTTTTTTAGCAAAGCGACGGGTTTTTATGTACCGGGCGTTTAATATAACGAACTATTTTTCGGTAAAAACCGGCGAAGGGCTTTTCTTTTTATCGGCCTAATGCTTTATTCGTTCCCGGGCTTTTTTAAAATATTGTTTGGCTTTTTCGTGCACCTAGGTTATCTAATGCCGGTAAAATTAGCTTGCTAAATTGCGTACTCGTTTTAAAAAAAGGGGATTATTAAAAGCTGGATGGTGCCCGTAGTTCGCGAAAAAAAGAAGTAATAGAAATATTTGCTAAAGACATCTTATTATAAGCAAATTCCGCCGTAGGTAACAGTTCGACCCAATTATGTTACAATTAGGCTTTGTTCTTAAAGTAGGACACTTAAAGAGGGCGCTAAATAGTACATTTAACAAAGGGTGCTTTAAAGGAACTGGAAACTGGTGACAAAAGTCTGGATTGCTTGCTTAAGGGGGTACTTTGGAGCTAACTTAGGTTAACTAATACCGATGCTTTGGTTAAAACTATCTAACTACTAAGGAACCTTTTTTTTATATACACGACTTGTTTTTTACCAACTTTAGTGCTATGTGCGATAAACGTGCTATATTGCGATTGCTTTAATCGCATATATCATTTAGTGCTAAAAGTGATATGTTTAAATCCGTTATATTAGGGTTATCGCCGATTTAGTTACGTAGCTTTGCACGTAACTTTAGTACGGGGTTTGTAGTGCGTTGCGTTTATTCCAAGCTGACGGTTCCCGTAGCCTCCTTTTTTTTTGGCACTGGTCGTAACATTAGGTCCTTTTTTTTTAAGCTAAATCCTTTTAGCTATATTTTGCGACTTTCTTTTTTATTAATTGGTAAATACTTTTTTTTTACCAT
Source organism: Falciphora oryzae (assembly GCA_000733355.1). NCBI lineage: Eukaryota > Fungi > Ascomycota > Sordariomycetes > Magnaporthales > Magnaporthaceae > Falciphora > Falciphora oryzae. The sequence goes on from JNVV01000050.1 coordinate 247,334, forward strand.
TTCCCTTCCTATTTACGATTTAATAGGATGTTTGGTCGGGTGCAAAAACGAAAAAACTTTAACGTTCGTTTTTCGATCCGTTAGGATATCCTTTTTTCCGTAATACTTTAGTTTTCCGTCGAAATGCTTTTTTTGTTTTTACTGTAAAGTTATAAAGCTTTTTTTTTACCAAATGTTTTTTAAAGATTTTTCCCGCTGCGCCGAATGCGTTCGTTTAAGGCGCGTTTAATGCGACGTTTTAAAAGGGTTTTCTAACCAATTACGCAGGATTGCCAAGTAGCATTCCAAATTGGATACCGAATTTGCGATAGCTAAAAAGTTTCGCCGAAAAGCTAAAAAGTTAATACGTGCTAAAAGCGACCGTATTTAACGGCTTCGTACGCAAAAGGATTTATGGTTTAAAAAAATGATACGCGCGGTTCGGCGCGGTATTAATAATATTAAGGAGTTGGAGCGAATGGAAAAAAAGGAGGCCGTAAAAAAGGCTAAGTAAGTACCACTTGCTGCCCCTAACTTGTTTATTTCTAAATTCCCTCCGTTGTTCCCGAGTTAAATTAGTTTTGCGGTTAATTTTAATTTAAATTTGCTGGTTTTTTTTAATTTTAGTAAAAATCGATTTTGTTAATTTGTTTAAAATCTGTTAATATTCGGAGGTTAAATCGGGGATTTGCAACGCAGTCACAGTGGCTAGCAGGGTCTCGGTTAGTTGAATTAGGCTGTAACAGGCGCTATAAATAGCACTATCGGGGCCCCAAGCTTAGTGGGTGGAACAGGCTTGTATTGCAGTTGAGGGACGCCAACAATCGCTTCCTTTGTATACCTACCGACATCGATCCTGCGGGTTCTCCGCCGTGGGGGCTTCCGGTGCCGCGAGCGATTTTCCGAAAAATTATTTTGTATGGGATTTCCAAAAAATCGACCCACGGCCACCAAACCCATCTCGCATTGGGCTTCTAAATCTAACTTGTGCAAATTGACTTTTGATCAAATCTATGCAGGGTAGGCGAGTTAGTGCGACCCACAACGGCTGATTTGGGTGCTTAGGCATCCCATAGGGGCTACAGGTTACCTATAGGCTTCCAGTAGGTGCTGTAGGTGCTGTAAGTTATTTTTAAACACGTTATAGGCCCTGCCCGTTATTCCTGTACACAACCCCACAATAGTACAGGGTAGATAATCCAAAAAGGGTAGTACAGGGTAGGTTGGGCCTATGCACCCAACTTTAGCTAAATACATTAGTTCTTTTAACACCCCCTCTTTTTAATTATTTGCTTGCAAAAAAGGAAAAGGCTAATTAAAGGATAAAAGAAATTAGGATTGTAAAGAATTTTTTTGTGCAATAACTAGTACTAATTAATTAAAAAGCCCAACTAAAAAGCATTAAAAAAAAAACTTAAGTTAGGATTTGTAAGCTTATTAGCTTTAAAAAAGCCTTATATTTTAAAGGAGTTAAAAGCTTAATTAACCCATTAGCGGGCATATTTTTAGTATCGATATTGTATCGTAATTGTTTTAGCGCTAACTTCCTCCTTAACGAAATAGAACTTTAGCAAGGTATGTTTAATTTTTGCATGTATGGTAGGGTTGTGCGCATTTCCGATAAAGCTAATCTTATCGCTAAAAATAGCAATTGGTCCATTAATAGGGCTTTGTAGCTTTGTAAATAGGTATTTTAACTATTTCGCCTTTTAAAGGGTTTCCGCTAAAGCATCGGTTTTAGCTTTAATAGTACTAAGAGCTATAATGCTAGCTTTTTTTGCATTTCCAACTAATGGGACCATTTGCTAAATAAAATAAATTGCTATAAATTGCCTTTGAGGTGGATTTATCCCCCGCATAATCGCTATCGCTAAAACCAACCAATTTTAACAAATTATTTGCAACTTATACATATATCGGATTTGTTATATTTTTTTTTAAATACCCGTAACGGATAGTTATTTAGCGTGTTAGATTTAAACAGGGTTGGCAAAAAAGTCAAAAGTCATTAAGTCAATTCATGACTTGACTTATTAAGTCTAACTTAAGTCACCTAGGTGACTTAACTTTAACTTATTTTGTAAGTCGATAACTTGACTTAATGACTTAATAGACTTATTTTATTTTTAAAAATATTTTTTTTAAATTTTTATAAAATTAAACGGTTAAAATCAAATACAAAAATGCAAACGGCAACGCAATACAATAAAAACTAAAAAAGAAATTTATAAAAAACTAATAAATAAATAAATATATAAATAAATAAAATTGTATAACGTGGTTTATATGCGAGTGGGACACATAAGCGAGTGGGACACAAAACGCGATAACGCATTCCTCCACCAAAAAAAATGGCAAATACAAGCGACGAAAGCCGGGTAATGCTTGCCCTTCAAGCTTTACAATCCAACCCACAATTAACCATCCGGGAGGCTACAAAAATCTACTTGGTCGCGAAATCGACTTTAGCGCGTCGGAAACGCGGCCAGCCTGCTCGACGCTACTGCATACCCAATTTCCGGAAATTAACGGAATCCGAAAAGGAGGCGCTTATTAAATACATATTCGAGCTGGATTTTCGCGCATTCCCTCCCCGGCTTTTTGTTGTTAAAAATATGGCCAACTAATTGCTCGCCGAACGCGACGCGGGCACCGTTGGCAAATGCTAGGTCGCGAACTTCGTTAAGCGCCGCGTAAAGCTCGGTACGCGTTGGATTCGAAAATACGATTACTAAAAGGCCAAATGCGAAAATCCCAAGCTCGTTTTTACGTAATTCGACCTTATGCGGAATATTATCGCCAAATATAGCATTTTAAATAACGATATTTACAATTTCGACGAAACCGACTTTTTTATAGGCATAATCGCCGCCGTTATAGTTATTATAATATCGGAAGGCCGTAGTAAAGCAAAGTTAATCCAATTTAGCAACCGGGAATAGGTTATAATTATTTAAAAGGTTAATTATTGCGGTTAGGCGATTTTTTTTATTATCGTTAAAAGGTAATACCACCTAACCAGGGTTCGGAATTTAGTCAGTTAGTCAAGTCACCACCTTGACTATGACTGACTAATTTAGTCAAGGCAGTGACTATAACTATTTTTGACTAACTAATGACTAACTAAAGTGATTAATTTAGTTATTTTTTAGTCATTCACATAAATAAATAAATAAATTCCTTTTTAATAAATCATATTATCCTCCGTAATTTCGAAATCTTTTTCGTTATTTTTTATATCAGTATTGTTTATATTACCGATAACGTTTTTGATAAGCGAGCGGTGGGTACAAGCGAGCGGTGGCCTCTCTACAACCTAACAACAACCACCCTCAATTGCCACACAACAACACTATAAACCAACTATAATTATATTAGAAACAGCTGAATCAGATGATCCTGCAGCTTCCCGGCAAGTGCGGGCATTATGGCCAGGCTTGCCGCATACGCTACAGCACCGAACCTTCGTGCGAACCCCCTTTGTACCATTACCATTCGGCTGCATTTTTTGCACTCCCTCCCTACCCACGGCCCTTTGGCCTAGTGTCTCCTGTGCACTTTGTACAGTAAGTGATCCTCCAAGCTATATACGTGTTTTTTTGGCTTTCCGGCGTTTGCTTAATGCCTCGTTGGCTTTGCGGAGTGAAGCATTTTTTGTACGAAGGAGAGCTATTTGGTGCATTATAGCCGTTGTACTTTTGGTAAGCTGGTCCATAGCAGCCAATATCAAAGTTGGGGAATTGTTTTGATAGTTGGCAATGCGAGTTTTAATAAGCGTTGATTGCGAGTTGGCTTTTTGGGGGTTGTGTGGTGTTTGAAAGATTTAAAATTGTGTAGTGCCGAGCCGTGAGGTTGGGGGTGTCGGGGTACGAAGCCTAACATCCAATTTAGAAAGCACCCTTTTTGGATCGTACGGTATAAAGCTAGCCTTTGCAAAGCCGCTTTGGATATTCCTTTCGGTGATGGAGGCAAAGAAGGTTTCGCGGAAGCCGTAAAGGAATTCGAGCTTGCTGACGTGGTTGATATGCGCGCGCATTAAATCTTTAATTTGGCGACCGTACGCCCGCTTTAGCGGCCCAAAGCAGCTAACATTAAGTGGCTGGAGGAGGTGGGAGGAATGCGGAGGTATGCATAGCGTGATAATGTTGTTCTGCTGGTAATAGAGCTCGAATTCGGTCGAATGGTGGCTTTCGTGGCCGTCGAGGATCAACAGCCGGTATTTTCCTTTCGTACGAGGTGCTATATGGAAGTTGAAGTGCTTAATCCAATCCAGGCCTACCGCATTGGTCGTTCAGCTATTATCGGTGGTTGCGATGCGCCAATCGGCTGGGAGGTTGCATTTAGTGTACCAGTTGGCAAGGTGGTATTACGCGGCCAAAATAATAAAGGGAGGGATGATTTAGCCGAGGGCATTAACGCCCTGGATTACCGTTGCCCATTCGCGGTTGCCAGGCTGGGCCAGCTTTGCTTTGCCACGGCCATTTGAGGTTGTGACCACCATGCCCGCGAAAATGATACCCATTATAAACCCAATCTCGTTGAAATTGTAGGTGTCGTCGTCTATAATACCGTATTTGGCTTTAACGTTTCGTACGAGTGCAAACCATTCGCTAATAACCTTTAGATCTTCGCATTTGGCCCTTTGGTAGTCGTATTTACGCGAATAACGCGTCCGGAGCTTTGGCTGGCGTTTGACGAAGTTGTGTGCCTAGCGTTTGCCGATAGGGGGCGCGTCGCGTTCGCGTCGTAATTGGTTGGCCATATCTTCCACACCATATAATTTAGGAGGAAATGCGCGTGTATATAGCTTAATTACATATTGAACTATCGTCTTTTTTTCCAAATCCGTTAGATTGCGTGAGTTGGCTGGAATATCGCGTCGTGCAGGCTTGCTGGCGCGTTGACGACGGAGGGTTGAAGCTGGTACGTTATAGACCCTGGCTATAGCTTTAAGCCTTAGTTCCTTGTCGTTCCAAAAAGCTTTAAGGGCCAAAATTACCCTGGCTTCCTTTAAAGGAGGAGATATGTTGGATTGTGGGATAAAAAATGATGTTAGGTGTAGAGAGGATGCATGCGCTAAAAAAGCCACCGCTCGCTTGTACCCACCGCTCGCTTATCAAAAACGTTATTATAATCGTTATTATATTTTGTAGCATTTTCCGTTTTATTATTTGAAACGGAAAGGAAATAATCGCGTTTTTTGGTATATATATTGTTATTTAGTTGTTTTTTAATTTCCCAACCGTTTGGCGCTTTATTTGGTTGTAAAAACCAATATTGCTTGTAGGAATGGCCTTTTAATTTGCAATAACCCCAAGCCGTAATAAATTAAAATCGGAAACAAACCGTAAAATATTACTATTAAAAAGCTGGAATATAGCCGATTTATTAGTTTGGCAGAAAGAATTCCAACAAAACGAAAAGTCGTTTAGTAAAAATAGCGATTCGGAGAACGAAATAAATTAATTTATATATTAAAATAGTATTTATTTATTTATAAAATAAAAAAATTATATTTATTTTATTAGCATTTTTATTAGTAACGTAGGTCACTACATTGCCGCGCAAACCACATTGTCGCGCAGTTAGAAAATGCATACTAAACGCCGTTTTTGACCCCCCGGTTAAATCCACCAATTTTTTATAAAATTCCATGAAAATTTAATATGTTATATTTAACTATATAACCGATTTTATAATTATTTTTCCAGATTTTTATTAGCATTATTTCAGGAGAGTTTTAAACACTGTGTAAAACATTGTGTATAAATAGTAAATCACCTTAAAATAGTAATAATAAAAATCTGGAAAAATAATTATAAAATCGGTTATATAGTTAAATATAACATATTAAATTTTCATGGAATTTTATAAAAA
>JNVV01000050.1:257552-275889 GCA_000733355.1 Falciphora oryzae
TTTATTTATTAGTTTTTATTGTATTGCGTTGCCGTTTGCATTTCTGTGTTTGATTTTAACCGTTTAATTTTATAAAAATTTAAAAAAATTATTTCTAAAAATAAAATAAATCAATTAAGTCATTAAGTCAAGTCATCGACTTACAAAATAAGTCAAAGTCAAGTCACCTAGGTGACTTAAGTCAGACTTAATAAGTCAAGTCATGAATTGACTTAATGACTTTTGACTTTTTTGCCAACCCTGTCTATACGTATATATCCAGCGATTTTTATATTATATTCGGATTTCAAAATTTCCTTTTGCAGGGCTTCCGTTAGCACCCACAATCTTTTTTTATAATAAAAAAAGCCATTTTTTACCTTTTCACCCTTTTCGGGCTTTTAAAAGCGACTTTAATATTTGGAATCCGATATATTAATTTATTTAATTTTATTAGTAAATTCTATAACTTATTTTAAAATTAAAATATTATAAAGCCGGTTTAGGGATAAAAGGAAAAAAAAATGCTTTTTACAGCAAAGCTTTTTCCATAAGGTTATTTTTTTTTATCCTTCCAAAGCCGAAATTTTTGTTAAAAAGTGTTTTTTTTTGCAAAATCGTTGTAATTGGCTAATTTTTATTTCCCCTTTTTTTAAGCTTATGCTAAGGTAATTTCGATAGCACATTAGCCTTTTTATTTTGCTTTTCTAACCGGTAGTTAATTATAAACCAATAACTAGCTAATTGTTATACCTATTTAGTTTGCTTTTGATTAAAAACTTTAGCCGTTAAAAAATATTCGAAATTCCGGTAATCCGTATAAACCTTTATCCGGTACTTTGCCTTTTTGAAATAATGCTTCCATTTAGCGAAACAATCGACAACCGCTAAAAGTTTTTTATTACAAATTTTATAGGTAATTTTAACGGGCGATATTTTACGTAAATAAAAAGTAACGGGATGCAATTTATTAATTTCGGGGTCCCTTTAAAATAATACCTTTTTAAAGGCAAAATCCGAAGCGTTTATTTTAATTTGTACTAAAAAAAAATAGGTTAAAATGCCGGAATATCGGAAGCGAAACGAAAGCGATTTTAAAAGCTTCGAAAGCCTGTTCCATTTCGGGGGTTTATCGTTATTAGTTATTTAGCAAATCGTTAGCCGTCGTTACAAGCCTAACGATTTTTAAAAACCCTTTAATAAACCTTTTATAAAAGTTAATAAAGCTAACGAACGATTGGAAATTTTTAAAACAATTAAGGGCCTTTTATTAAATAATAACATTAATTTTATTTTTAAATATTGCGATACTTTTGGGTTTTATTATGTAATTAAAAAACTTGATTTCGTATACCCTTTAAACGCATTTGCAAAGGGCTACGGCCAAATTGTATTTAGTAAAGCGGCAAAACACCTCCTTTATTAAACTATCGTATTATTCCTTAATTTTTGCGTATATTAAAAGGTTATCCAAATATATAAGGAATTTGGGATTGATAAAGTTTATAAAAATATAGTTTATTATATTTTAAAACGTGGCGGGGGCGTTAATAAAGCCTATAGGTATAACCGTAAATTCGAAAACGCCGTATTTGCAGCGAAAAGCCGTAAACTATTCGTGCCCTTTTTTTATCCGAATTAAATTAAACCCGGTTTTAAAATTAACTTTTGTTATCTATTTAATATTCCGAAATCGATCCTAAAGCTTCGTAATAAACTGGATAAAGCACCAAATCGAAATCGTTTTAGGTTTACGTCCTTATAATCGACCACCACCTTTAAAAAATCGAAAGGGTTTTTTTTTTGCGAATATAAAAGGCGAACTGTTAGCAGTTTTGCATAGCTTAGCCCAACCGATTTGTACCTGCTTTTCCAGCTACGGCTTTAAAACGTCCAATTCCCTTTAGCTTATTAAATATAAAAGGCTATAGGTTAATTAAGCTTTTTTTTAAAGTAAATTTCGTAATTTTAAAGCTAATAATCGGGAAAACGGGTAGCAGCCGTTTCCGTTATAATAGGGAAAAATTCCTTAAACTTTTATAGCACCGATTTAAAGCCGTCGGAATTTGCTTTATTTATTTCCTTGAAAGAAAAAATACCGTGCCCGTATTTAATAGCGGCAATAATCGCGGGCTTAATTATTTTTATGTTTTCCCGAAAGCGTAAGCCTTTAAGCAGCCGTAAATCCTATGGCTTCCGTACCCGGAGCTTATTACATTTCCGGCATTTATCTGAATCCATCCGGATATCCCGAAGGTCGCGATCTAATAGCCCTAGCGGTAGGTATTATTTTTACTATGCGAAAAGCAGGATAATATCGCAATTTGGATCCGTAGGATTAATTTCAAACGTTTCCGTAAAATAGTGCGTTTTGTGCCAGAAGGTAACGTTAATAACTAGTTGCTTTCCGGCCTTTGGTTCGATTTTCCCTAAAAAGGAGGTTATTACGCGAAAAATAGCTTTATTAACCAAATGACCCGGAAGTTATTTAGTTATTTTATCCGATATAACCTTCGTATCGTTGCCTCCGTTTAAAAAAACCCTAACGGGTATTTCCTTCGATCCCTTTGCCCGTATCAGGGTTCGGAAAAAAGTCAGTCAGTCAAGTCATCACCTTGACTGTGACTGACTTAAAAAGTCAGGGCCGTGACTTTGACTTTTGGTGACTGACTTGTAACTGACTTTAATAACTTAAAAAGTCACCAAAAAGTTATTTGTTAATAAATAAATAAATAAATAAATAAATAAATAAATAAATAAATAAATAAATAAATAAATAAATAAATAAATAAATAAATAAATAACTAATTTCCTTTTTAATAATCCATATTATCCTTTATAATTTCGAATTCTTTTTCGTGACTTTCATTGTTTTTTTATCGGTATTATTTATATTACCAATATTATAAAGGTTGCTATTATAGTCGGTGGAATTTTCCGTTTTATTATTTAAAACGGAAAGGAAATAGTCGTGTTTTTTATTATATATATCGTTATTTGGTTGTTTTTTAATTCCCCACCCGTTTGGCGCTTTATTTGGTTGTAAAAACCAACATTGCTTGTAGGAATGGCCTTTTAATTTGCAATAAGTGCAAATTTTAACCTTCGTAACGGTGGGAATATCGTTATTATATCGGCTTTTTCGGGGTTGTTTTAAAACCGATAAAAGCCGTTTAATATCGTTAGAATTTTCAATATCGATAGTAATTTTCGAAGGCATTTTAATGGTAATAACGATAAATATCGTTATAAAGCGATTTAATAAGGGAAATAAATAGTAGATATAGGTAGTAGGGATATTTAATTTTGTTGGGTAAAAGGAAAAACAATACTGAACAGTAAAGTGGAAGAAACGGTTAAATTTATAGTAGCGATAAAATTTCTAGAATTTTCTATTGCTTATTAATATAAATTTTATTAGTAATACCGATTTCCCTTTTATTACTAATAAAATGCACGTATTTTAAAAAAAATTTACGTAAATTTTAGATTAATAATACAAAAATTTGGGAATTTTACAGCACTTTCTATTGCTTACTAATATATAAATATATTACTAATACGGGAATTTCGTATATTACTAATAATAATTATTTATTAACGTGGTTCACCACCGAGTGGCGCACCCTCACCGAGTGGCGCACTTCAAATCCCATACTAAATGCGGTTTTCGACCCCCTAGTTAAATCGATCAATTTAGCGTAAAATTCCGTAAAAATTTAATATGTTATATTTAATTATATAACTGATTTTATAATGAATTAGTGATATTTTTACTATTACTCCTTTAGGGTTAGTTCGTAACACTGTACATTGCACTGTGTGAATTTGCAAACTAACCCTAAAGGAGTAATAATAAAAATATCACTAATTCATTATAAAACCGGTTATATAATTAAATATAACATATTAAATTTTTACGGAATTTTACGCTAAATTGATCGATTTAACTAGGGGGTCGAAAACCGCATTTAGTATGGGATTTGAAGTGCGCCACTCGGTGAGGGTGCGCCACTCGGTGGTGAACCACGTTACCAATTATTATTACAAATTAGATATTAGTAATTTAACTTTTCTAGCAATTTCTAGCAATTTCTACGCGATTTTTTTTAATTTTAAGCATTAAATTGTATTACGAATGAAATTTAATTGGTAATATTATATTATTAATTAAATTTAAATTACGCAATTTGCTTATAAATACCATTTTGTATTTATAATACGTCGAAGCTTTTGGAAATACAATTTGGAATATAAATAAACGCTAAGTTTCCTACTTTATTGCTGATTTTTTATTCGGGTTTGATAGCAACGCAAAAAATACCTACAATTTACTTTATTATTACATTTAACGTGGTTTATATGCGAGTGGGACATATAAGCGAGTGGGATACGACACGCAACAACGCGACGCATCATTTTTAACAACTAATTCCTCCACCAAAAAAAATGCCAAACACAAGCGACGAGAGCCGGGTAATCTTTGCCCTTTAAGCTTTGCAATCCAACCTATAATTAATCATCCGGGAAGCTGCGAAAATCTACTCGGTTTCGAAGTCGACTTTAGCGCGTCGGAAGCGCGGCCAACCTGCTTAACGCGATTGCATGCCCAACTTCCGGAAATTGACGGAATTCGAAGAGGAGGCGCTTGTTAAATACATATTCGAGCTGGATTTTCGCGCATTTCTTCCCCGGCCTTTTGGTGTTAAAGATATAGCCAACCGATTGCTTGCCGAACGCGACGCGGGCACCGTCGGCAAGTGCTAGGTCGCGAATTTCGTTAAACGCCGCGCAAAGCTTGGCACGCGCTGGATTTGAAAATACGACTACCAAAGGGCCAAATGCGAAAATCCTAAGCTCGTTTTTGCGTAGTTCGACTTTATACGGAACATTGTGGCTAAATATGGCATTTAGGATAACGATATTTACAATTTCGACGAAACCGGCTTTTTTATAGGCATAATCGCCGCCGTTATAGTTATTATAACGTCGGAAGGCCGTAGTAAAGTAAAGCTGGTTTAGCTTGGCAACCGGGAATAGGTTATAGTTATTTAAAGGGTTAATTATTGCGGTTAGGCGGTCCTTTTTTTTATTATCGTTAAAGGGCAGTACCATTTGGCTAATTGGTATTTGGAAACCGACCTTTTACGCAATTAGGTTATCGTAACGAGCGCTAACGGGTGGATTACGAACGAGCTCGGCCTGAAATGGATTTAATATTTTGATAAATATATTATAGTTCGTTTTACGGGGTTTTATCGTTTGTTAGTACTGGACGGCTACGAAAGCTACTATTTGACGGATTTCGAGCTTTATTGCTAAAAATATAATATTATTACGTTTTGCATGCTTCCGCATTCGTTTTTACTTCCTTTAGCCGTTTAACGTCGGGTGTTTCGGCCTAATAAAGCGGGCGTACGGTTAATAAATCGAAAATTTGATAAGGTTATACGTTAGCTACGTAACTAAGGTTGAGTTTCTTTCGGGGCTTCGTTAGCAGGACCGCACGTTTTGTTGGAGGGACCGCAAATAGTGGAACCCACAGTGCAGCACTTTTCCATTCGGTACCACTGCCAAATCGCCGCCAATTGCGAATGTATCAATGCCAGACCTGTGCCAATTAAGTAATTAATAACAACAACTCGTATCTTAACGCACAACGTTCAATTAAACCCCTAAAACTACAATGCACTTTTGGATTTTTTGTGTGGCCTGCCGAGTATTTGCCTCCTTTTTAGCCATTTTTTTATCGAATCCGCACTTAAATTTAGTGGGAATTAAGTTAATTTCTTCCTTTTCGTTATTTATAAACTCGTATTTCGTTATTATGCGCGCAAATCGTCGTGGGTTGGCGGTGCCGGCCTCGTAAATACCCTCCTTTTTACGGAAGGGATCCGGTAACGAGGAAGGTTCACGGCCACGGGTACGGCCACGGTCACGGGCAGGCTGACGGTTACGGCTACGGGCAGGGCCCGTTAAAAGTCGGGCCGGCGCTATAGAAGGGGGCGGCTGCGCCTTTTGCATTTCGTTTTTTTTAGCGATCTCGTGTACGCTCGGTAAGCGTTTGGTCGAGTTATATGCGGCTATAAACCCTTGAAGGCGTCCTTTGCTTCGAATCGGGGTTAGATCCAACGGTTTAACGGGGCGCTAAGGACCTAAAACGTACGAAATTATCGACTTCCGGTCCCAACGCTAATACGGATCGAATTGGGTAACGGAAAGCGGCTCGTTATTAGCGAAATGATGGAAAAGGACGTAGCGGCAAAGCAATCCGTAAAAAGCCGTAATAGTACAGGTGCAGGGTTTGTTAGGTGCCAAATCCCAATAGCTTTGCCGAGGTTGCTTTAGCAGGGCCGCGATCTTTTCCTCGCATTTCCGTAGCGTTTGCAGTACGATTTGGCTTTTGATAAAGCCGTAGAGTAGCTCGTTAAGCCCGAACGGCGCCTTATTTATCCCCTGGTTGCGTGCGAATTTGATATCCGTTATTTGGTTGCGCCAATATGATGTTAGTTTACGAAAAACTGTAGCTAAATCGCCGCCCGCGTTTGTAATAAACCTTTTTATGCCGGCCTAAAGCGATTCGACGATGGAGGTTATACGGTAGCTAAAATAAAGTACGAGGTTAACCCAATAATTAATAAAGACGGTTTTCTATGGGTCGATCCAGGTTTTTACCGCGTAATTTACGGCTTCCGCTAGGTGTTTGCTATTAGTAAACGTTTTTAAGCGATTTTCGAATACTTTTTCGCTATTAAAAATTAACAGGGCGTTCTAATTTTTAAAAAACGCGGAAAACCTTTCGTTACGTTTAATCAAGCCGTTAGGGAGGCGCGTGGCCGGTAGGAAATAACGCTTGCTTTTAGCCAAAACGTTTATATTAACGTACCACTTGCAAAATAGATGGGGAACGCGTTTAAAGTTTTCGTAGCGCTTTAAAGCATTAATTAACGCCAACTCCCGGTTTGTAACTACCAATTTAGGGAAAAGCACGTTGTTTTTTAACAGATACTTGTGTAGCGCTTGCAAAGCCCACGCATATTGGCCTTTTTTTTTCGGCGTTAATAAACGCGGCGGCGATCGAAAAGGATTTCCGGAAAGGCTGGATCCCATAGAAATTAAGTAGGGGTAGGCCAAAGCGGTTGGTTTTGTAGGTACAGTCGGTAACGAGCACGTCGGGGGCGGCTTTAAGGAAAAGGAGGGAGGTTTTTAAAGCGATAAATAGGCAAAGGATCCGGCCGTTTTCGTCCTTAAAGTTACGCTAAAAAAAACGCATTTAAATCATCAAGTTGCTATCGGAAACAAGTAAATTAGCAGGCAATTTGATAGGATTTAATGTTATTTAATGGTACCTTATAAAGCCATTAGATAGGCGTGCGTTCGTTAAGCTTTTTGCGCCGGCAATCGTGCAGGAGGTTATTAAGGTTTTGGTAGCTAAAGTTAACGGCCTCGCCTAACTTCCGGAGGTTAGCTATAATCTGTAACGGCCTCGTGCCCGCCCTCCAGTTTGCAACGATCCGGTCTTCGTATTGGGCCAGGTTGCGTTACCGGAACGAGGCAAAAGCAATTGCTGCAATAAAGCGGTAGTTGTAGGTAAGCTTTTGGCCGTTACGCGCCTTGACGGGCTCGATCTTCCAGCCTTGCCCGGGAACGCGTTAAAGGTTGACCTTAAAGCCGCAGTCTGTTATCTGGGAGGAGGTTTTGCGTCGTTTGGTTTCGTGCGTGGCCTCGGCGGCTTGGGTGACTGCAGCGGATTTGGGCCGGCCTTTGGAACAGCGGTAGTTGACTCTCGTGATAGCCTCGCCTTTGGCGCCTCGTGGGAAGCGCTCTTTGACGGCTAGATTGTAGCCGTTTTCATACGCGTGCGCTAAAAGGGCCGCCTCGCCCTTTGCAAAGGAGGGATAAAAAGTAGGGTTGTTCATATTGGCGGTAGGCCGTCGCCCGTGGCCGTTGGCCGTTGGTGCGAGAAGCAAAAAGTAGGGCCTGCATGGGTAAAAAAATTTTTAATTTGTGTGCGGGCTAAAAAAAATCAAAAAGCATCAAAAACTACAGGTCATACATCAAAATCTATGAAGTTATTCGCAAAGGCATTGAATTGGCTGGAAATCGCTGGCAATTGGCAAAGGTACCGAATGCGTGCATGTTTGGCGATGTTGGCACTGTGGCCCCAGCAAAAATCCACTATTTGCGGTCCCTCCAACAAAACGTGCGGTCCTGCTAACGAAGCCCTTCTTTCGGCGTTTAAAGCGGCATTTTTTGATTCTATGACCGAAGGAAACATCCGAAGAGGTTTCCGAGGAGCTGGCTTTGCTCTTTTTAATCCGGATTCGGTTTTGGAAAAGTTGGATGTAAGGCTACGGATTTTAACGCCCCCGAGAACGTTTTTAAGCGACCCCGAGCTTTGGACTTTTAAAACGCCTAGGATAGCTAGGGAAGCAACTTTACAGTTTGAATACATTGAAATTCGAATTTCCAATTACTAGGGCAGTTTTCCAATTTCTATTTATATGGTTGTGGACTAAATTGCAAAAGGGGCGAAAGCGATAATGTATGAGGTGGCCCTTTTCCAAGCCGAGGTGTTTACGTTTAGAAAGGCGAACGAGGCATTAAGCAAACGCCGGAAGGCTAAAAAAAACACGTATTCGATTTGGAGGGTTACTTACTATCGAAAAGGTACGAGATGTGCTGGATTAGGAGGCGTTGGATAGATAGTTATAGCAAAAAATGCGCGATCGGGGGGGTTTGGAAAGGAGGGCGACGGCGATTTGTTAGCGATGTGGCATTTGCGGCAAGACCGGACATAATGCGCGCATTTGTTAGGAAGAAGTAGAGATGTTCGATGTATATAGTTCCGAATAGTTTTAATGGATTGCTGGCGTTGTTGGGTTGGCATGCGAGTTAATTGTCGAAAGGTCGGGTTGGGTGTCCCATTCGCTTATGTGTCCCATTCGCATATGAACCACGTTATACTTTTATTACTTTATTTTTACCATTTACTTTAACCTTTATTACTATTAAAAATGGAAAATAATCCAGCACATTTGCAAATAACTGATTTAACTAATAGTTTTACGTCGGACAATAATTCCGAATATATTAATAATTCCGATAATAATTCCGATAATAATTCCGGTAATAATTCCGATAATAATAGTTATATTAATTCAAATAACGAACTAAATTATAAAAATTCCCCTTATAATCAATCAAATTATACTTTACCGTTAAACGAAAATGAAAAAAGCTATATTTTTTAAAATAATCTATTTACCCGAACGCTTTTACCAATAAATTTAAATAAAAAACGTGAATTTATTATGCAATGCACTACGTGCAAATATAAAAATATCGAAAAAATTCATGGATTTTTATCATCAAATTACGCTCGGCATTATAAATTAAAATACCCTAATATTGCGTATAATAAAGCTAGTAAAAAAACAAGGCAAAGAAACCAAAATACTACTCAACTACCAATAATATCGTCTTTTTCTGCCGGAAATCGAAAACGATAACGGCAAAATACGATTTTATCAGATTTTAACTATACGGATGCATATAAAAAAATATTATGGTTTATAATTGATAATAATTTATCTTTTAATATAATAGAGTCGGATTCATTTACCGATTTGCTTAATTACTATAATAGGATTTCCCCTATAATAAATAATAAAAAATTAAAAATAATATTAAATAATACTTATAACGAGTACTTTTCGTTATTTAACGATAAAATTCGATTACATATGGAAAATAACGGCAAATTTAATATAACTTTTAATATTTGGACTTCTAAAGTAACTGGAAATGAATATTTTAGCATTATTTTAATATTTATAAATTCGGATTTTAAATTAAATTATAAATTAATTGAATTTAAAAAAAAATGGTAATATAAGCCATACGGGTGAAAATTTATATATAAAATTTAATAATATAATTAAAAAATATCTATTTATTAATATCGATAATATTTTATCTATTACGCGGGATAACGCGAGTAATAACGATACCTTTATAAATTATTATAACGAAAATATTACAGGTACTTTTTACGATATTCGCTGTGCAGCCCATATATTAAACTTGGTTGCTAAAATATATTACGCGATTTTTCAAATAATAATAATAATAACGATAATATTACTGCAAAAATTCGTAAAATTATTACTATTTTAAAATATAATAACGAACTAAAAAAGCTTTTAATCGAAGGCATTAATAAATATAAAAATGAAAATAAACTAAAAAAGGATTTTAAATTAACAAAAATTAGACATGGTTTTTACTCCCAAGCTCCGGAGCGGGGGCGACACGCACCCGAGGACGAGTTCAAGGGTTTTTTACATGTAAATACAACATAGTAGAGGCACCGAGGTCTTATATAAACATAACGGTAGTATGAATATATATGAATATATATATATAAATTAATAAAAATTCCTATGGATAATAATACCTGTTAAAATTCCACATATTTAATGCTAAAAACGTTCTATAAATTAAAATATCCGCTAATATATGTTCGTAAAAATACAAATAATAGCGATTATATATATATATATATTCATACTACCGTTATATCTATATAAGACCTCGGTGCCTTTACTATATAGTATTTACATGTAAAAACCCTTGAATTCGTCTTTGGGTGCGTGTTGCCCCCGCTCCGGATTGGGAGTAAAAACCATATTTGCTTTTCGTATACGGTCTTGCTATGTTAAATAGTGGTACCGTTTGTTTGTTTTATGCGATTGCTTATAAAGGTTCCGTCGTGGAAGCGTTTTTGTAATTAATGGAATAAAAGGAAAATACGTAAAGGAATAAGGGTATGTTGCGCCGGGGTAGCGTTTCGGTACCGGGTTTCGCTTTCGTAGCGAAACGGCTGTATTGGTACTCGTGTTATAGCGTTTTAGTGTGGCTTTTCCGCGTAAATTGGCCCGGTTCCGCTCCGGGTCCTAACCGGGGTAGCGCTTTAATATCGGGTTTCGTTTTCGTAGCGGAATGTTTGTATTGGTACTCGTATTATGGCGTTTTAATGTAGCTTTTTCGCGTAAATTAGCCCGGCTTTACTTCGGGTCCTAACCGCGGGCGGGCTTTCCGGGTTTAGCGTTTTGCTTTGTAATTTTAGGTAATTTAGCTTTTAGTAGGTGCCCGTTTCCGAGGCCGTTATTTCGCGTACGGTTTAAATCCGCCTTTGTAGTTTGTATTTAATCTTTTTGTTAGTTGTTTCCCTTTTTTTTAGATCGCGTTATTTGGGTGACTTTTTTTTATTGCTGCGTTGTTGTGCGTTGTGGTTTTTAGTGGTGATTTCCTTTTGTTTCCTTTCGGATTCGGGTTTTTACCGGCTTTCCTTTTCCCAGCTATAAAAGGCCCTTTTTCCTTTTTTTTTTTTTTCCTTTTCGCTTTTTTTTACCACCATTTCCGGTTTTGCCCTTTTGCCCGCGTTTTTTTTTCTCCTATTTGCATTTAGGTTTTTGCTCGCTTGCGCTTCGTTTCCCTCCGTTTCCTGTTCTTTTGTAATATGGCTTTTAAAGATAAAGCTTTTAAGTTTCCCCGCGGTGGTGGTGGTAGTGGTCGCGGTAGCAATCCCGGTAGCGGAATTACGGGCGGTAGCTACGCCGCTTCCGCCGCTGCAGCTAATAGTAGTGGTGGTGGTGGTGGTGGTAGCGGTAGCAGTTGTTTTCGCAATCGCCCTCCGTTTGCGGACGAAAACGACGGCAGCGGTTCGAACGACGGCGGTTCGGGCGACGGCGTTTAAAACCTTCGTATTAAAGTTGTAAATGCGGCTTTGCTTCGTTTTTTTCCCGGTTTTGTAGCTAATTTCCTTTTTTTCTTCCAACTTTACCGCTTATATAATTAATCGGAATATTTATTAGCGGTCGAAATCCCCGATAACTGCGTTTTTTTACGACGATATAATGTATGTTTGCCGCCCCGCTATCCTTTCTATTCCGCTTTTTTAACTTCCTAATTTTTCGTATAAAATATACGTTAGTTGTTTTTAACGTTTCGTTAACGGTATTAACGGTGCCGGTATTATGCGCTGGTGCTATTATAAAGCCTGTATATAGCGCTTTTTATTTTGCTTTTTTCCGTTCCGTTTCCGGTTTTGCTAATATAATAATTTTAACTACTAAAGGCTTTACCTATGTGGGTTATATTTAATTGCGTAGTGTTTGCGTTTAGGTTAGTCGCTTCCTTTTGGTATCCGCTTGTAATTTCGTCGCTAACGTTTCGTTTCCGTCGCGGTAACCTCCTATTAATTTCGAAAATTAAATTACCGCTATTTTTCGTACTTACTATCGCTATATGCAGTTTTTGCTTAAAATTAATGCGGACCGCGATATTACGTTTGCGAATGTCCATATTGCTATTAAAATATATACCGCCTTTATTCCAAGCCGCTATTTATTTTATTTTGATATTTTTTTATTATTTTAAGTTCGCTATACCGGTTTAAAGCATGCGATCGCCGGGTATTGCCGTATTTCGAAGGATATTTTTAAACGGTCCGGTATTCTTTCCGGCGCCGGGTTTAGCCGTTCGTTTTTTGTCAGTTTTAGGAATGCTTTTGCTATTATGGCTGCTTTTAGTGGTTCGGGTTTGGTCCGTTCCCTTTCCGGTAATATAATGCCCCCGGGCTAAACTATATCGGGCTGGGCCGAAAAAATCGTTGCTAAATGGAATACGGAAAATTGCATTCGGATGGAAAAACTGGCTTTTAAACGGGCTAAAATACGGGTAGGTGTTTGTTTTTTCGCTTTTGCTATCCGCTTCCAATCCGCTAACTCCACGGTATTTTTTAAGTTTCCTTTTAGTAAAACGTTACCGAGGACGTTTTTAATAAAATAAAGCGGGATATAAACGATAATGGCTTCCGTTATCGTCCTTTTGCCAACCCCTTTTAGTAGTTTTTTCGGTTTTCCTTTTATAACGGTTCGGTTACGTGGCGTTGGTGTTTGCGTAGTTTTTTTTCCTTTTCGCTTTTCGGGTATAGTGTTTTCGTTTGCTTTTTTATAATATTTTTTAGTTCGGTTCGTTTTCGGTTCGGTAGCGTTGCTTTTCCTCCTTTTTTTTTATACGTTCCTTCCTTGCCTTTTTAACCGCTTTAAAATCTAATAGTTTTTTTATACGAAATATTATGCGTGCTATTTTTTTAAACGGTATGCCCCCTATTTTTTATAGCTTGAAATACGCTTTCCGGCTGTTTGTTTGCGCTAACCCGGTACCTTCCCGCTGTTTATTCTATCGGGCGCATTAGGTTAATACGTGCCACGCTATTTCCTTTTATCCGCTGTTACATTCGCATAATGGCGTCGCCGCGTTAGGTACGCTTTTGCTAAATAGGAACGAATTTAGCCCTAGTTTTTCCGTTTTAATTTAAATTGCTACCGAGCTATATGCTTTTAGTATCCTTTCGTGGTATTCGACCATTTTTTCCGTAAATAAAGGGTTGTCCGTTAGGTACGCGGTTTTGTACCGGTTCGCTTTCCTCGCTGTTACCGTCGTACTGGCCATTTTTAATTTTTATTCCATTATTACGTTAAAATTTTAACGCTTTGCGTGTTTGTATTTAAATTTCCAATCCTTTCCGTAAGGGACGGGTGCTCGTTTCGGTTTTGGCGTTATTTCGGGCCGGTCCTATCGTATTACCCACTTTTTTTTCGTTTATCCGTTTTAAGGGTAAGGCTTTTTTTTTCGTTTTTTATAGCCGAGTTTTTGGAAACGGTCCGCTACTTTCGCTGTTATTTCGTTAATGCGCTGCGTTATCCCGGTTTTTTCCCATTTGTTTTCCGTGTTTATAACTTTTTCGTTTAAATATAAATCCAAAAGCGGTACGTGGGTTTCTATTTCGAAGTGTATTAGCGAAATTGCCTTATAAGCTTTAGCTACCATTTTAAAATATGCTTTTTATTTTTTCGCTATTTTTTTAGCTGCGCCCCGGGGCCGATTTCGGGGTTCCGTTAGTAAGTGGTAAATTGCCGCTTTATAAGCTAATGCATTGCGGCATACGACCGCGTACAACTACTTTGCGCATGCAAAGCTATTTTTTTACGTTACCGCCGCGAGTTTTGTTACCGCAAGCTGCTATTTTTTTTGTTTGCTTTTTACTTATTTGGTATGGGCGTTAAAGTTTAGCTTGTAATTTAGCTAAATTCCTAGGAATTTCGCCGATAGCGTTGGTTGCACCTGTGTGTTTCCGGTGCGGACCCGGGTCCGGTCCAGGGTTTTAGTAAAATGGAGCAGCTTAGTTTTGGCCGCGTTGAACGTCATTCCTGTCTTTTTTGCCCTTGTCTGGCACGTGTCCTAAGCCCGTTCCAGCAGCCGGGCCGTTTCCGCCGTAGTTCCCCCTATTGCTAAAGGGTTGGTGTCGTCGGCGAAGCCGACTACCGTTATCCCTGGTATTTCTTCCAATTTGTCGTAAAGCGACGCGATGTATAGGATAAACAGTATGGGTGAAAGTGAGTTTTTTTTTAAATAAAATAATAAAAAACCGGGTTGTATAAATTATGTAAAATTGTACGAAAATTATGCAAAAATGACTAAAAAATGACTAATTTAGTCACTTTAGTTAGTTAAAAAAAATTTAGTTAGTTATTAGTTAGTCACACCGTTGACTAAGACTGACTAAACTAAATTAGTTATAACTAAGACTAATGACTAAAGACTAAATTCCAAACCCTGATAAAGGATTAGGAAATTAGCGAAGCGGAATAGAAAAAATAGCGCGGCGGTAAATATATATTATATCGTCGTAAAAAACGCAGTTGTTAAGGATTTCGACCGTCGGCAAATACTCCGATTAATTATATAAACGGTAAAGTTAAAATGAAAAAAGGAAGTTAGTTATAAAACTGGGAAAAAAACGGGGCAAAGCCGCATTTATAGCTTTAATACGAAAGTCCTAAACGCCGTCGCCCAAGCCGCCGTCGTTCGAACCGTCGCCGTCGTTTTCGTCCGTAAGCGGAAAACGATTAAAAAAACGATTGCTATTGTTACTATTACCACTACTATTGTTATTAGCTGCAGCGGCGGGAACGGCGCGGCCACCGCCCGTAATTTCGCTACCAAAATTGCTACCGCGACCGCTGCTACCACTACCGCGGGGAAATTTAAAAGTTTTATTTTTAAAAGCTACATTATAAAAAAATAGGAAACGGAAGGGAAACGAAACGCAAGCGAGTAAAAACTTAAATGCAAATAGGAAAAAAAAAAGCGCGGGCAAAAAGGCAAAACCGGAAATAGTAGTAAAAAAAAATCGAAAAGGAGAAAAAAAGGAAAAAAAAAGGCCTTTTATAATTAGGAAAAGGAAAGCCGGTGGAAACCCGGATCCGGAAGGAAATAAAAAAAAGTTACCACCAAAAACCATAACGCACAACAACGTAACAATAAAAAAAAGTTACCTAAATAACGCGATCTAAAAAAAAAAAAGCAACTAATAAAAAAATTAAACGCAAGCCACAAAGGCGAACCCGAACCGTACGCGGAGCAACGGCCCCGGAAGCGGGCACCTACCAGAAGCTAAATCACCCAAAATTACGAAGCAAAACGCCGGACCCGGAAGGCCCGCCCGCGGCTAGGACCCGGAGTAAAGCCGGGCTAATTTACGCAAAAAAGCTATATCAGGACGCTATAATACGAGTATTAATACAAACGTTTCGTTACGAAAGCGAAACCCGATACTAAAGCGTTGCCCCGGTTAGGACCCGGAGCGGAGCCGGGTTACTTTACGCGGAAAAGCTACATTAGGACGTTATAATACGAATACTAATATAGCCGTTTCGCTACGAAGGCGAAACCCGGTACCGAAGCGTTACCCCGGCGCAATATACCCTTATTCCTTTACGTATTATCCTTTTATTCCATTGATTATAAAGACGCTTTTACGACGGAACCTTTACAAGCAATCGCATAAAAACAAGCAAACGGTACCACTGTTTAACATAGCAGGACCGTATACAAAAAGCAGACATGGTTTTTACTCCCAAGCTCCGGAGCGGGGGCGATACGCACCCGAGGACGAGTTTAAAGGTTTTTATATGTAAATATTACATAGTAGAGGCACCGAAGTCTTTTATAAATATAACGGACGTATGAATATATATATATATACCGATTTAATTTCTGCGTTTCGGTTTTCGGCGTTTAAATTACAAATAAATTGGTTTAAATCCTTTAATAATGTTATTTTCTTTTTTTTTTAATTACTACGTTATATATCCGTTCCCAAATCGTTATTTAGTTTTTAAACACTTTTTTTTACCTATTCGTCCTTTTTTTTATATTCGTTTGCGTTTGCGTAAAAATATATTACTACGTTTCCGTTTTAAAACCGCTTCGTTACCTGTACCGCCGTACCAAATTAGTTATTTAATACCCGTTAAATATCGATTTACGATCGGTTTTTAATTGCTTTCGGGGCTTTTTTTACGGCTACGATTATTTCGCGTTCGATTTTTAACGGTATAAATCGCGGGGGGGGGGGGGAGGGGGATACGTCGTATTTGGGTACTATTATTGCGTTTAGTTCGGCGCGTTTCCGTCCAGCACCAAAACCGGTAAATCCGTAGCAAAAGCAAAGGCGTAAAACTTTTTAATATTAGTTAATATATATTTTTGCTTTTAATTTTTATAATATCGCTTTAATTACCAGTCCGTTTTTGGTAACGTCGCGTTTGCAAGCCGTTTCCGCGTTAACCTTTAATTTCGTTAATTCCGATACCAATTGCAAAATTTCTAGCAACTTTCCATTAATTACAAAAAGCTTTAGCTTGTTAATAATTTCGTTTTTTTTTTCCTTTTAACGGCCGCGCGCCGGTTTTTTTATCGGTATCGGCATTCCCCCGCGCGTCCGGAGGCGCGTTAGGGGGATCCACCGTCGAAGCGTGTCGATTAGCCGCGAGCTCGGAATTGATTTCCATCGATTTTAAACCCGCGCCGTCGGCGCGCACCCGATGCGGCATCGATCCTGGGTCAAGTCGGGTGCGAGGAGTTCGATTCCGGTGTTAAAATTGAATTATCTCGAAGGGCTTTCCGGCTGCGCGATTTCAAGCTCGCGACGGGCTTTTGGTATATTATTATAAATTTTAATAAATATATTTTAATTACGTACTATTAAAAAACGGCTCCTTTTAAAAAGGACCCGATTTAAATAATACGGTACGGGTTATTTATAAAATTTTAAAAGCAAACGTTTATATAAATTTATATTACAAATTATTAATTTTTAAATTTAATGCTAACGTGGTTTATAAGTGAGTGGGACACATAAGCGAGTGGGACAGTTCAAAATCCCATACTAAACGCCGTTTTTTAACTTTTTATAATTTTACCAATTTTGCTCCAAATTCGATGCAATTTTGTATACAACGTTTTAACCATGTAGCCGATTTTATATAATTATCTTCGATTTTATAACCTTAACCCGGGTAAGATATAAAGAAATGCGCTAAAATAATCCCCGCAAAAAAGCTTTTCTTTAATATCGTGCCCAATTTGGCGTTATAAAATCGAAAATAATTATATAAAGTCGGCTACATGGTTACAATGTTGTATACAAAATTGCATCGAATTTGGAGCAAAATTGGTAGAGTTATAAAAAGTTAAAAAAACGGCGTTCAGTATGAGATTTTGAACTGTCCCACTCGCTTATATGTCCCACTCGCTTATGAACCACGTTATTTTTTTTCGAAAACGTTAAAAGCTTTAAATTATACGGGGTTAATTATAAAAACCGTATTTTAACTTTTTTTTTTATAAAAGGTTACGAAACCCTATCGTTTCACGGAAAAAATAATCGAAACGGTTATAGCTTTTAATTAAAAAATCGCGGTAATAGGTTATTATCGCTATCGTTTAAAAAATCCGAAAAATTTAAAAAATCCGAATTATTAACGGGTTATTTTTATATCCGTCCCGGCGTAATATTTATACAGGTTTAATTCGTTTAAATTTGTGAATTTTTTAAAATCCGTTTTATTTATACGGCTAACAAACCGGCGTTTAATTTAACGATCCGTTTCCGCGTTATTAAATTTATTTATTTAAAAACGGAAAACGGAAATATATTTGTATTAATTTCGGTTTATATTTTTTTAATAAAAACGGGTACGTTTTAAAAAAAAGCTTCGATTTAATTCGGGTTATTAAAACGATCGTTATAAAACCGAAATGTAATAACTAATTTAAACCGGTTTTTTTATGCTATAAACCGTTAGCTTTCCCGTACGGCGTTTTTAATAAATTAATAAATTTAAATTAATATACGTCGTTCGGTGTCGGTAAAAGTTTTAAATAAAATATATTTTTTAATTAAACTTTTTTTTAATTTAAATATTTTTATTAACGGTTTAAT
>JNVV01000051.1:0-13960 GCA_000733355.1 Falciphora oryzae
AGCAACGACCTCGGCCAAGCAGACGCCGTTCTCCGCCGGGAAGCGCCTGATTTATCCGCGCTCCTCGACCACCTGATGGCCAACGACCGCAGTCATTGGGAATCTTATGGATCCAACCAGCCCTCTTCGCAAGGCTCTACCGACGCACCAGTCACTCGTCGCCGCGACAAGAATTTAGGCCCTCGCTTCATGATTGCAAGCATCCTAGCCAACGCTCGCTCGCCAAAGCGGAGCAATTATTTGGCGAAAAGTTTGGGTATTTACCTACTCAACAGCGGAGTGCCGAGGCCGGTAGTAGAAGTTTTGGCGGGATTGGGGGTTTCTTGTTCATATCGCCAAGCAAGGGGGGAGACCACGAAGTTGGTGGAGAGAGCTAAAGTACGTATGCCTGTAGAGTAATTTGCTTCTTTATCCATTCCATATTAAATTATATCTTTTGGACAGGTGAATTTGCGCCGCGTTGCCCGCGACCTTTCACTCGTTGTTGTATACGACAACTTCAACTTCATGGATCGCATCCAAGACCTGGGATATGGACGTACCGATATCATGCGCAACGTTACTACATGTTTATTTATTGGGTGCCCCGACGTAAAACGATATACCCAATCCCAGTGGCGCGCAACTTTGCCTTTCCAAAAGCGATGGCTATTCGAAATGTTTACGTCGCCTCTTCCTCGCAACCAGCCAGAATGTGCCCAGTTCCTGTTCCGCCAACAAATCCTCCACCACCTATTCGATGGATCTACAATCTCCAACGATCTATACAGTGGTGCCGAAAACGCTCTAAAGTTGCGCTTCCCCGAAAAGCCTTTCCCAGAAGTATCACGTGCCTTAACTCAGGTGTCATACCTTATCCAAACACCGGCTATTATGGAAAATGAAGGCGAGCTTAGCGGAGTTATCCGCATCCACGAACAGCTATTCCAAGAGCTCCTCGGTTTGAAGCCTGACGACCCTACCTTCGACTACAACGCCAACCTGGTCCTTGTTCATGGCGATCAAAAGACAGTTTCCTTTATCCAGCATATCCAATCCGCCCAGCTTGAAGCCAGTCAGCCATTCGACCGCAAACAATGGATGCTTCCAATCCCGGCCTTTTTCCATATCAAGCTCAATATGCTATCCCACATATGGAAAGAATTTGAGCCATTGGTAAAAATAGACGTGAAAGGACTGGGTCGAACGCAAAAGCTATCCGTTCCAGTACCAGAGTACTACCACGCCATCAGGCTACTCCAAGACGCTTACCGTGCGCGAATGTTAGCCATGGTTATGTACCAGCTCCAGCAAACCGGTGCTTTGAGCACAATAGCGGAAATCACCCCGTCTATTCTAGTGTAAGCTTTAGCCAAAGTTTCTATCGACGACATCGACAACCTATATCAAAATATCCGAACGGACGCGTTCGGATACTTTGGCAGTACCGGCAACTATCCTGACAATAGGGAGAGCAATATCCTCTTCCGCTCTCAATGCAAGTACCTCCACATTATCGAAATACTTTGGGTTGTCGATGAAGCTATTCGAGCCGGTGACCATGGCATACTCCGTCAATATATCCCCATGCTTACCCTGTTCTTCTACGGCTGCAAAGGCGCTAAGAACTATGGACCACAAATGCTGTATTTAACTTGGCTGTTACGCCCAGAAATTACAGCCGAACCGCTAAATACTGCCATTCTCCGGTCTGGATTAGTCCGGTGCACTACTGCCGGACGTGGGTTCAAAGCGGCAGACCTCGCCGTGGAGCACATCAACAAAGGCTTTTCTGCGGACATCAAAAGTAACCGCAATTCTACCCACGATATGTGGACGACGTTCCAACATTGTGCAGCCTTAGGCCCCATCGCCGCAACATTACGCGCTACCTTCGAATCCAAATTCGGCATACCTAGGAATAGTGCACATACCGTTGTAAGCACCAAAGCAGACGTGGTGCAATGGGCGTGTACTTTGGTGAAAAATGGGTGGGGAAATAGTCTCGACCGAGTGAACCAGGACGAGACATTCGACGCCCCGCAGTTGTTTTCCCAGGGGCTTACCAACCTGCTGAAAAACAAGCTGGATAATTTCAACAAAGCTATGGTAAGGCCGGCGAGCGTGCAAAGTCAGCAAAGCCTGCCAGAGGCTACCGACGAGGAAGGGATAGGGATTGCCAATACAGAGGGTGAAAAATTGTACCCGCTTGGAGGGGCAGAGAGCGATGGCGAGGAGGGGTTAGACGACTAGGTAGGTAGCCGCATGGAAAGTTTGCATGGGAATGCTGTTAAATAAAGTTGAATGCTTAAACTACAAAGAATTTCAATCTGGGTCCACCCTTAACTTTTGCACTAGAACCGGCGCAAATTATACCCGTTTGCGTCTTTTCCCTTAAGACGAAGACCCGTGTCCCTGGCTAGCACTTCCTTCCGGTTGCGACTGTGGCTGTTGGGGCTGCCTCCTTTTCATTGTGGACTGGCGGTGATGCTCCTGATGCGAAGCAATTCCCCGGCGGTATATACCCTGCACTTTTTCGCGTAGCAGGTCGCCATCTGTTCCCAACCATGCGTGCCATTTTTGATCCCCGAAGTTTTGTGCAGGCGCGCGGACCTGTGGCAAATCCAACGAGCCCTTTTTCGATTCGATAGCTTTCGCCAAATGGTCTGCCACAATATCTTCCATCAAAATTGTGCCGGGGAGGGTAAATAGCCGAGTGGGATCGGGGTATAATTTGGTGTTGGCGATACGCTCCAGAACTGCCATCAGCTCTTTACGTATAAACCACGGCTTTGTGTGCTTTCTAATTTCCACGATCGGCTTGTTCAGTTTGGGAAGAACGTCGAGTTCACCGAGCTTATGGGAACATGCGTTGCAGCAATCTTCGGGTGGCACTCGATGTGCTTTTACCTCTTGCAGTTGATTAAGACATTCCCGCCGGAAACAAGAGGCATTGACGAAATCGTACATATGAGGGTGTTCGTTCCGCAATTTAGCTCGCTGTTTAATCTCGGTGGCGGTCCATGGCAGGGGAATGGCGCCCGAGTAAATGCCGAGTGTGTAGTCCGCGTCGTTTTGAGATGCTGGCGCTAATGGCCTCCCTTCGATTACTTGGTTTGCGTCAACGGGGGTAAAGTGTGACGTGGAATAGCTTGACGCGGCCGACGCGGCCGATGCAGCCGACCCATGGGACGCGTCTGTCGCAATATCATCCTCTGAAGTTGCCATCGATAGGCGTAAGTTGCTTGGGGTGAAAGGTGCATGTTGTTGCGGGATGCGGCGTTTCTTTTGCGCTGAAATTTTATCGCCTGTGCCCATTATGTCGAAATACCAATAGGGGGCGAAAAAATACCCCGTGCCTCGGCGGTTGCCGGAACGGCATGCGCGACCAAATCTTTGCATCAAATCCGCAACATCTTGTGAAAGCAGGGCCCCATGTTGTACGACACGCATAACGTCTGGGATATCCATACCCATTCCGAGGGAGACAGTAGACAGAACAATCCTGATAGGGGAATCGGCCTTCCGGAATATATTATATATCCGTTTTTGGTCGATAGGCGGTGTGATGGAATGGTAAGCAACAATCGTACGACTAGACATTGCGCTATTGATTCCTCGGCTTTCGAGATATGATATGAGAGCATAGCGGGCTTTTACAAGCCCACTGCGAGAATCTATGTAAATGATAGTTTTGGGAATCGAGGAAGGTTCGAACCCGGGCAGCATATCTTTCACTAGAAAGAAAAGGCGACGGTAGTCATCTTGTCGTTGTCCCCTCTCGAGGCACTGCACCACGAAAGAAATTTCCGGCCTATCTACAGATGTTCGAACAATCTGTAGCTGGTTTTTGTTAGGGCCAGGGAATCTAAACCCCGCGTGAGTAAGGACGAACTGTTCGGCTTTTTGGGTAAGTGTTGCTGTACACCCAAAGAACGGGATCGACGTAGGGATCGCGGAGCGGATAAAATGGAGATTTGGGTATGAGGTACGGAATTCCCTCCATTGATAAACCGTGTGAAGTTTGTCGATGGCGATAAAGGCTATTTGTGTGCTGAATTCGGGGTTGCGAAGGAGACGAAGGAACCGATGATCGGTAGCTTGCTCTGGCCCAAGCAGAAAATGCGTGTATCCTGCCGGGTTGCTAGGTTTCCATACGTTGTCGGTCTAGGATGGTAATATATATTAGCCTGGCCCGATTTGCGCTTTTGTTGCTCCAGTATCTTACATTTTTCGTCAAATGGTTAAGTAAAATGGGCTTGGCCCATGGGAACCCGGCAACGACCTGGGCTTGTTCTTCCCCCAACTTATTTAATGGGACGAGTTGGATAGTGATATGTTGATTCCGGATGATAGATACTGCTTGGAACACGATGCTTTTGCCATATCCTGTTTTGGCGATGAGGATGGTATCCCCAAGTTCATAGACGATACGTTGGATGCAGGAGATTTGGTCGGGCTTGGGTTCTCGCCATGGTATGTGGTGTTCCTGGCCTTCTCGGGGCTGATTCAAAAGTGCCCTGGTAACGGAAGTAATAAATTTACGTTAAAAAAGCGTGTTTTCCGGTTTGTTCGTGTGGTGGTAGATGTCAAGGATGACGTCCCGGAAGGGGCGGCCTTGATATTGCCCGGTAGCCAACGCGCGACTATTTTCGATTGCGCGCAACGCAAGCGATATACCGTCGGCTGTTAAGGCAGGCTCGGAGATGCTCTCCATCAAGTTTTTAGTCCGGTAACCACATAAAGTGGTAAACCAGGAGGTGGTTGTGGAAGGTTGCGGGAATGATGCTATTTTATCCCCATAAGATAATTTTCGCGTTGGCGATTAGCAATTGCGAACGAAGCGCCTAGGCGGAATAAAAAGTATTTCAGTTTGGAGTTGAAGCTATTCCCACCTTTAGACACTTCTTTATTAATAGATGCGACATGTGGTTGTATAGATATGGCCGAGTGTTCAATGTAGATTTTTTCAGTTTGTATGGGGAACATCCCCATAAGAAGGAAAAAATCACCATGTTGTCTCAGACGTGATCTTCAAAAAGAGGGCCGGCCCGCCGGTACGTGCGCACAGACCAAATGACTTCGTTGCGCCACCCTACCGAGTCATGGAGCCGCGGTGGGCCGGCCCTTTTTGAATCGATCACGTCTGAGGCACTGAGACTACCCAAATCCCAGAAATTGACGGAATCCGAAAAAGAGGCGCTTATCAAATACATACTCGAGCTGGATTCCCGCGCGTTTCCTCCCCGGCCTTCTGGTGTTGAAGATATGGCCAACCGACTACTCGCCGAACGCGACGCGGGCACCGTCGGCAAATGCTGGGTCGAAAGGTTCGTTAAACGCCGCGCAGAGCTCGGCACGCGTTGGATTCGAAAGTACGACTACCAGAGGGCCAAATGCGAAGATCCCAAGCTCGTTTCTGCATGGTTCGACCTTGTGCGGAACACTATCGACAAATATGGCATTCAGGATAACGACATCTACAACTTCGACGAAACCGGCTTCCTTATGGGCATAATCGCGGCCGTCATGGTCATTACAACATCGGAAGGCCGTGGCAAAGCAAAGCTGGTTCAACCTGGCAACCGGGAATGGGCTACAGTCATCCAAGGGGTTAACTGTTGCGGTTAGGCGATCCCTCCTTTCATCATCGTCAAAAGGCAATACCACCTAGCCAATTAGTACTCGGAAACCGACCTTCCACGCGACTGGGTCATCGCAACGAGTTCTAACGGGTGGACTACGAACGAGCTCGGCCTGGAATGGATTCGGCATTTCGATAAACACACTGCAGCTCATTCCACGGGGTCACATCGTCTGTTAGTGCTAAACGGCCACGAAAGCCACCACTCGACGGATTTCGAACTCTACTACCAGGAACACAACATCATTACGCTTTGCATGCCTCCGCATTCGTCTCACTTCCTTCAGCCGCTTGACGTTGGGTGTTTCAGCCCAATGAAAAAAGCGTACGGTCGACAAATCGAAAACTTGATAAGGTCGCACGTTAACTACGTGACCAAGGTCGAGTTCCTTTCGGCGTTCAAAGCGGCATTCTTTGCTTCTATAACCAAGGAAAACATCCAAGGAGGCTTCCGAGGGGCTGGCCTTGCTCCCTTCAATCCAGATTCGGTTCTGGAAAAGCTGGATGTAAAGCTACGGACTCCAACTCCCCCGAGGACGCCTTTGAACGACCCCGAACTTTGGACTTCCAAAACGCCCCGGACAGCCAAAGAAGCAACTTCGCAATCCAAACACATCAAAACTCGGATCTCCAATCACCAAAACAGCTCTCCGACATCCATGCTAGCGGCTATGGACCAATTTGCGAAAGGGGCCAAAGCAATCATGCATCGGGTCAACCTTTTGGAAGAAAAGTGCTCCAAACTACGAAAGGCGAACGAAGCACTAAACAAACGCCGGAGGGCCAAAAAAACACGTATCCGACTTAGAGAGTCACTTACCATCGAAAAGGTACGAGATGTTCTGGACCAACAGGAGCTGGATGGACAGCTACAGCAAAAAATGCGCGACCATAGGGGTCAGGAAAGGAGGGCGACGACGACTCGTCGGCGATGTGGCACGTGCGGCAAAACCGGACATAATACGCGCACCTGTCAGGAAGAAGTAGAAATGTCCGATATATACAGTTCCGAATAGTTTGAATAGATTTCTGGCGTTGTTGGGTTGGCATGCGAGTTAATTGTCCGGAGGTCGGGGTGTCGTGGCCCACTCGCTGATATGGTCCACTCACTGATGAACCACGTTAACGTGGTTCATCACCGAGTCGCCCATATCACCAAGTCGCCCACTTCAAAATTCCATACTAAACGCCGTTTTCGACCCCCCGGTTAAATCCACTAATTTTTTATAAAATTCCATGAAAATTTAATATGTTATATTCAACTATATAATTGATTTTATAATTATTTTTCCAGATTTTTATCATTGCTATTTAAGGTGATTTACTATTTATACACAGTGTTTTACACAGTGTTTTACATAGTGTTTAAAAGTCTCCTAAAATAATGCTAATAAAAATCTGGAAAAATAATCATAAAATCAATTCTATAGTTAAATATAACATATTAAATTTTCATGGAATTTTATAAAAAATTAGTGGATTTAACCGGGGGGTCGAAAACGGCGTTTAGTATGGAATTTTAAAGTGGGCGACTCGGTGATATAGGCGACTCGGTGATGAACCACGTTAGTTAAAACGCTATATACAAAATTGCATCGAATTTGAATTAAAATTAGTGGAGTTATAAAGAGTTAAAAAACCGGTGTTTAGTATAGAATTTTGAACTGTCCCACTCGCTGATGTGTCCCACTTACTGATGAACCACGTTAAGCTTAAATAAGGTCAAAAAATCAGCAAGGGGTCCAAAAAACCAAAAAAAAACCAATAGCCTAAAACAGCCCCTTAGTCGGCGAATTCGCACTTACCAGAGTTATGGTCAGATGCAGCCGCATTCCAAGCTTCCACAAGACCCTTCAACCTCCCCAGCGTGTCGCTGTAGAGCCGCAAGTTCCCCTCCAACGGGAAAACGATTGGTGCCCATTCGTACATGGTATCTCCAACAAATATCACCCGTTCTTTGGGATCCCAGATAGCGATCTCGTCAGGAGTGTGGCCAGGAGTATTGTAGATGACGAGGCCGAGGTTCTCGCCGCTTTCGCCGGCAAAGGCGCGTTGGCGGTCGTCCGCCCAGTTGGTGACCTTTTATTCCGGTGTCCCCGCACCGAAGAAGCGGCAGAGCGAACTCGTAGGCAGCCGCCCCTCTCCTTCGATGAATGCCTTTTCGTAGGAGCTCGCCCATATGGCCAACTTTTGCGTGTCGGCGAATTGCGCAATGGCACCTTGCGCCCCGTATGTTAGCAGAGACTTGGTTGTCGCCGATCGCAGGAACATTACCTATGTGGTTAAAATGGCAATGTGAGCATATGACGACATAGCCTTTTTGAAATCCGGGATTTAGTGCACGATTGTCGTTTTCGGCCACTGGGTAGGTTTCGAGGAATTCGCGCAGAGACGTGAGTTGAGTCGTTTCGTCCTTGGACGCCCCGCCGCAGCCGGTGTCGATAAGGGCCAGTATAGAGTCGTAAACCTTGACATATATATAGGGAAATTCGGACCATTTGTCGTCCTCGACAATCAGAAACGTGGTGTCGTTCAGCCTTGTGCAGGTGAAGCATGTCGATTTGTTCCCGGCCCCTCTGCCTTTTGACACCGCGCTATCCGTGCTACTGGTGGGACACATCGCGACGGGTGTGAAACGCTCCGGATGGAGTGCTACCATCCAACCCTCTGATCCGAGGTCCCTTGGGAGAGTCCAACCCTCTGTGGGCGTTTTTGCCAAACCGATCGATCGATCGGCCGAAGTTTTTGGGTTTGCAGCCGCCCGCGCGGATCCGGGAGATGAGCCGCTCGAGACCAGGCGTCTTGGCCATCCCTATGGATTGGGCGCTGTGGTCTTCATCCAAAGATTGGTCCGACTTTCGGGTGGTGCTGTGTTTGTGGGTTCCATTGGATGGCCTGGAAGTCGTGGAAAGTTTAGAATGCCGAAATTGAACCGTCATAGCCTTCGTCCAGGACGGGAACTTTAAGCGATGCCCTGCGATTTGAGTACGTAACATGGTCAGCGAGACGTAGAGGAATTGTGAGATGGAGAACCACGAAGTATATCAACATCGGAAGTCACGGAGAAGTAGGCTTTATATAGACGGCCAAGGCACAGTTGAAAGACCTCGAACAGTAAGTAAGTTCCTGTCTACATCTCCCAAGCAAAATGTACAGTTCTGTTGCTGAACCCAGGTCATCGTCGTGTCCACCGCCAGGCCCTCGCGCAGCACCATTATCGATCTAGCCCTCTTATTGGAATACAGGCACAACACGGCCTCCAGGCACGGCCGTGGGGGCTAATCTGTCTTATGTAATGAGGAACGATGACACAAGGTCACGTTACTATGACAAGTTACTTGTATTTAGCCTAGATCCCCTACTGGGACCCATCCTGATCCTACTCTGGATCATCCCCTTCCATGGGTGCTAATACAGTACAGATTGGCCCCCAAGACCTCGTTTAGCAACAAATGGGTGGTTCATCCCCAAACAGAACAGTCTCCGTCGAGCATGTGAAAGCTGCAACGTACCGGACCATGCATAGGCCAGTTTCCCAGATTCGCCGTGTGATTGGAAGGCCATGGGCTCGAGCGTCGTCATCCTCCTGCGGGGATCGAAAGTCAAACATGTCTGCTTGACGCTCGCTAGTTCACGCGTGGATAGAACGAACGCCCAGCTATGGCCTGAAATATATATGTCGCTGATAGCCCGTGTTGAGACGGACATTGTAATGTTTCCATTCATACTAATACAATGAGCAACAAAATGGATCAAGGCGTCTGTTTCCAATACGCAGAGTCCGGTACCTGCCGGTACGGATCAAACTGCAAGTTCCGTCATATGCCTGGAGCGCAAGCCTCAAAGCCGAGCCGCAAACGAAAACAACGGAAGCGGGGCCGCATTGATGACTTCTTTGCCGACTATCCGGGCTTTGACCACGACTCGTCGGCTCCGGCATGGAGGGAGTTCAATCGAATGTGTGATGAATTTGGCTGGGAAAGCGATGATTCCCAGACCAAGAGGGCGAAGCAGACGTTCAAGGCCGCCCTGGTGCAAGAGTTCAATCACATATACGGCACAGATGACGACGATCTGGCATCTTGGCACAAGCTATGCGTTGTCCTGAAGATTCAGCCCGTACCTGAGAGCTTAAAGGAGTGTCGTAAGGCGAGTATGCCCATCGTCCTATACAGCATCATGGACGCCATGACTAATGGATACCAGAAACTTCGCAAGATACACGTTAATCTTGTGGACCTTGTGGACTCTCCGCGAACGGGAAAGCCAGTGAAGGTATTCCCGAACCTCGAGGGGTTGCAGGATTACACGATCAACAGCGGGAAGTTTTTCCCCAAGAAAGACGCATATGCTGGGGGCCTGCTACGATTTCTACTCAGGGAAATCCTCCATTCGTAAGAGGATAACAGGGGCTTGACATCTATACCAATAACAGCAGGATATGCTAATGGCGGCGTGGTGTGATGGTTTGGAAAAGGGCGAAGGGGCGCGTTGTGCGTGATACAAGTAACGCAGGTCCGTGTTTGTTAATGAGCCGAAACCCGGAAAATGGACGGCTTTCACGCTTCGTATGCGTGCTTGAAGGGCGTGGTCGGTGTGATAAAGACCAGAAATTCTGTCAGATAAATCGAAACTGACGTGCTCCTGTGCATTGGCCACCCATGCTTTCCCGAACGGTGTCGTCGAGCTTGGAAGCCTGTCGGACAGATGCCCTGATCGAAAATGCCCCCCGAAACGAAAGCGACTTGCAACCCTCCACAGGCACGACTCAAGCCAGAGCCTGCCTGCCCCGCTTTCAACTGAAGTCGCATTGGCAGGAGGGTCCAGGAGTGTCCAATCCCCCGCGGGACCGTCCAATCCCCGCGCGATGTCCTGGTACCCCGCTTTGAGCTTGCTCCAAGCCGATCTGACTTCCGGAACCAGGATTGACAAATTGCAGCCAGTGGTTGGCTGCAGGCAGTTGTTGGCTGGGCAGTTGTTGGCTGGCAATTGTTGGCTGGCTGCAGGGTGACACATCGACCCATCCATCCAATCACTGTCCAGAACCGCAAATCTCCTGTCTCGGGCGCAACCTCCAATCAGGATTCCCTAGACGAACCAGCAGTCGAGTGTCATGTCGCCCAAGAGGTCGGAGCCGGTCGAAATCGAATGGCAGAGGATGAGTTACTTGCACCTGCGTATGCACGCTAGCCTAGGGCGTGATCGGCCGCAATGATCAAGACTGAAATGATCATTGCGGACGCCAAGAGACAGGGGATTTTCATTTTATCTCGACACGCCTAACCGTTTTTGGCCGGTGCCCCGCACCCAAACAGGTTTGTCAGCGTCCGCAATGATGAGAGAGGTCTGACAGGGGGTTGGATGAAGTACCCAGCTTGTGAGGAGGCGTTTCAGGCCAAAATTAAGCCTAATTTGTACTAGCGGTACAGTCAAAATTGGCTCAACCTCTTGTTTTTGCGCTGCTAGCAAATTGGTCGTTGCTTCCCGTTGCCCCTCGTCGTTGCCGGCATCTGTTTTCTGCAAATATATTGGCAAAAAGGAGGCTATTCCCAATTTGCCCGCTATGGAGCCCGATCCCAACGAGGACGCCGACGAGGATAGGGCTGCCGTGACGGTGATAACCACTGTTATCCTTGTTCTTTATTTGGTGCAATTTTGCAGGGAGGAAAAGGGCGCGCGCCAGATAAACCTACTGTTGAACCAACGCCGCCGTTACCCCTTGTCGAGGGCAATCGTCCATGCCGGTGGTTATTCGTATGCCGCCGGTATCGCTCGAGATCTTTTGGAGGCCAACGAACCTCGGTTCTACAGCTTGTTCCGCCTGTCAAAGGAAAAGTTCAGCTTTCTCCAAAACTGGCTAGTCACCAACGGCGGACTTGAAAGCACCCAATACCAAACGCCTGCCCAAAAGCTGATGATCTTCTTGTTGATCGTCGCCCAGGGGGCCAGCCAACGGATCACCTCGCACTTTTTTGGAGTCGCCCAAAGCACGGTTAGCAAGATCTTCCATAAGGTGCTAGTTAGTATGCAGCGATTCCACCTAGCAGTCGTACGCTTACCTCCTGATGGGTGGTTGGACCCGGGGATCGAACTCGACTCGGCAGTTGCCGCGGGTCTAAGCGGCTGTATCGGAGCGATCGACGGCACGCACGTCTCGGCCTTCATCAAAAGCAAAGCGCAAAAGCTATGGATCGATCGGAAAGGGAGGGTAACGCAAAACGTTTTTGCGGCAGTCAAATCTGACATGGCGTTCACCTACGTATTAGCCGGTGCCGAGGGCTCCATGAACGACTCGACCTTATTGGGGGAGGTACTAAACAGAGGGTTCCGGATACCCCGGGATAGGTACTACCTAGCAGATGCCGGCTTTGGAACCAGGCCCGGTATCGTTATGCCTTTCCCCGGGATCCGGTATCATTTGCAAGATTGGAGGGAAGCGGTGGCGCCGCCGCTTACCCGGAAAGAGTTATTCAACCTACGCCACTCCCGGACGAGAATGATGGTCGAACGAGCGTTTGGGTGCTTGAAAAGGCGCTGGAGGATCGTTAGGAACGCACCGGCAGAGTACAGCTTTGGCACCCAGGTGAAGATTATATACGCGGTGACTGCCCTGCATAATCTGGCGTTGGCAAACCAGGAGGACTGGCAGTTGGAGGAGCCGGATCGAGAGACTCTCTCCCGGGCGCGGGAGGTCTGCCGGCGAGAGTTGAAGGACCTGCACCAAGATTATATACGTTTAAGGTCCGCGGAGAGGATGGCGGCGCAATATAACGCCCGGGTCGGTAGATTGAACCAATTGTAGCAAAAACGGTGGAATTGGAAGGTCGTTGGCGATAGTCGTTGGCGATAGTTGTTGGCGGTAGGGTAGGTAGGGTAGGTAGGGTTAAGGTTACAG
This sequence comes from Falciphora oryzae, assembly GCA_000733355.1. Classification (NCBI taxonomy): domain Eukaryota; kingdom Fungi; phylum Ascomycota; class Sordariomycetes; order Magnaporthales; family Magnaporthaceae; genus Falciphora; species Falciphora oryzae. The sequence goes on from JNVV01000051.1 coordinate 12,519, forward strand.
GCACAAAACAACGCCAAAAACAACGTCAACTAGCCCTCCGAGCCTCGGATACATACGCATCCCGACTTTCCTCATCCAATGCCACCCAAAGCTCGGCCTCTCCTAATGATCTCAAGTTGCGGGCGATGCGGAAAAACTCAGAGGGTTCAAGTTTAGCCCGGTAGCCCTCGGTGAAAGATCTAATCGCCTCTTCAGCCACGCTTTGGCGGCGCTTGTTAACGGAACCTGCTAATACCAATATAGCATTAGCTAGCTGTTCCGACGCTGCCGGCGGCGGCGACTCGAGTCTCGCCGGCGAGACCCTTCCTTCCGATGAACTAGAGGCCCGACGCCTCCTCCGGCCGCGCAGTACGTCAACGCCTCCGTCCCTGGCGGCCGCTACTAGATCCGGATCCGTTGCCCTCTGATGCAACTGCTCGGCAAAGGGCCTTCTGCGACGAAAGGGCGGCGGCGGCATTAAAGGGTCGGGCATCCGTTGGGTAGGCGTGGAGGTAATCGGCCGCCAGCGAGTATCTTCGCCCGTTTCCATCTCTCCCTCGCCCTCGCCCTCGCCCTCTCCCTCGCCCTCCTCATTTGCAGGAATATACCCATTGAATAAACCCAAGCCACTAACGCGTGCGGATCCTTCAGCAAGCTCATTCCCTTCAATAGAAGGGCGACGGATCATGGTCCCTTTTGCCGTCTCTCCCGCCCAAAGCTCCCGATACAAGGCCACCTCCCTAACGGCACGCCGGCGGCGATCCATCCAACTTTCCGTATCCCATGCACGCTTGCAAAGCTCTGCCACCGAGGGTCCTCTTTATCAACGTCGCAAGCGCCCGTCTCCGGGTCACAAGTATTGCCCGATAGGCTAACCCATGACTTCCAGGCGAGATATCTCTTTCGTTCGTTATCGTACTTGGTAGAGATCATTTTCAATGCCCGGGGGCCTAGGGCAGGCCTGCCCGGCAGGCTTACGACCTCGCTGCAAAGGACGGCCGGACTCCTTCCGGCGTGCACCCGCCCGGCTTACCTCCCTTATAGATATACGGGGCTTACGGTGGCCACACAAGAAAAGCAAGCAGCCGCCAAAGCATTTATGGCGTGGCTTCGCACCCTCCCCCCTACCGACGTTATAGTATATAGCGACGGGTCCAAAGCGGAAAACGGGGCAGTTGGATACGGCTGGGTAATACACCAAGCCGGCCAACGCAAACTTTCCGGGCACGGCCGGCTAGCGCACCCGGCGGAAGTGTTCGACGGCGAAGCGGAAGGGGGCCGGATGGGCCTCCGTAAAGCCGTTCGGAGCTTCCGCAACTGCACTTTTCACTTGTGCCTCGATAACACCTCGGCGGCTAACGGCTTTTTAAGCACGGCCCCCGACAGCTCACAAGGGGCCTTTAAAGAAGTCCATTACTTTATGGATAAATACCGGGTACACGTCCGTTGGTCTCCGGGCCATA
>JNVV01000051.1:26248-39377 GCA_000733355.1 Falciphora oryzae
CAACGCGCCCGCGGGCGCGATATCAGCCAGCCACGCTCACGCCCTCGCCCGCCAACGGCTTTGGCGATTAGCACCCGCCAACCCAACGCGACCGCAAGCACGATATCCGCCAGCCAATAGGGTGGCGCATGCGACGTGCTGTTTTAGGAGAGTCAGATCCAAGGGGTTGTGACACGCTGGTACAAAGGGATCCCTACATGACACATCTAAACCCCGAAGCGTTAATTCGGGACGGAGCATATCCAGACCCGTACGGGCGCCGCGGGGAAGAAGGCATGCCGACGGCAGGCCGACGGCAGCCGAAGGACTGTGTATAAGAAGGGCCCGAAGGACCTCCTGTAAAGGGGGTTTGGAGGGCAAGCAATCGTTTTTTCTGTTTCTCATCATTATACACTTGTCGAGCCTCGCACTGATAAACCGCTGAACCTCTGAGATCCCCTTTCCCTACAGGCGTGACCCTTTCCCTTAGGGGGCCACAGTCTGTTACAAGCCTGCAATATACAGGGTGGGAGGGGGACTTGTTTCTTCCGCACCGGCACGGGTTATCGTTTTCGTGCTGGTACTTTCGGTGGTACCAGTCGAAGTCCCCATGCCCCGTGCGTGCGGCTATTAACCGCTGTAACACCTTCCGGTGCAGTTGTAAAGCTTCGGGTGCGGGCCGTGGTACCGGCGGGAGGCCTATAGCCTTATACCGGTCCGGGAGGCAACCCTCCTTCAAGCAGGCAGAAGCGGGGCAGCGTGTGATTAGCCGCATGCCACTGCTTCTCCAACCTACCCTAGCCCCCTTTTCCGGCACGCTCGCCGGCCGAACGCACAACTACCACCCGCAGCGCTTCACAACGCCCCGGCGTATACACATACGCCTTCCCGCCGATCGCCCGCTCACTAACAAGGAGCGCCGGGATGCGGCCCGACCTCCGTGTGCCTTCGGGTTTAATTTGTTAGCCACCTTGATAGCAACATGTAGCCTAGTGTTAAGCTTAAGTAGCGTTAGCACGTTGTATGCCCTTTGGGAGGCAGGGACTGGTAGATCCCGACTATACCGACGTTAAGTATACTTTCTTTCTCTTTCGGGCGCCGCCCCGTTTGTGCAACCCTCGCATTCGTTTGCTGTTGCTAACCCGAATCCCCGTTAGTTTTAAAGTTGGATATATCGCGTACCCCGACATTCCGGCATTTTAATTCCAATCTCGCTTCAGCCCCGAACGACCCCACCAAACCTACGGCCATTCCCGCCGGCCTTAGAGAGCACCTCGGTACGCACATTTTAAACTACTGGCCAGCTCCTCTTTTCTCCCGCGCCTGTCGAAGAGCCCGCCGTCTACCATCCCCCCTTCCTTCATCCCGCTCCACGGCCGGACTTTAAAACCAATCTCACTCGGTTACATGGCGGCCCATATTCAAAGCACGGTCTCGCTTCCAGACACGGCTATTTCCCTTTGGCTGTGCCAACGTCAGCTGACCTGAAGCCAACCATGCTCGCCCGCACGCCATTAGGAGCAGATGAAAACGCACTACCCCTGTCTCACGACCCTTACCTTGAACCCGAAGGGCCTTCCGCTTACGGCGCCCCCCTACGTGCCGCCTTGACCAGTCTTGCCACATCGGTCCCGGCGCGAATACGGCCAGCCCAGACTCGTCCCCTGCGCAGCCGCTAGTTCCTGGGATACGACCGTCACAACCACCCGCCCCTTCCAGCTCGGGTATTCGCTCCACTTCATCGGTGGCTCCATCCAATACAGCTCTGCCCTCGGCGTTCGGGTCGGCTAAGGCGAACACGCCTATCTGGTAGTGATAGCTTGTAACAAACATGCAACCCCATCCTTAAGAAAAAGAAAAAAAAAGGAGAGAGAAAGCGAGTTTTCAATCGATCGAGCGCACGCAGATGCGCGGTAGATCCGGCGTCCGTTCGCCTTGTAGCGCACTGCGCGACTTCAAGATTACCCCCAAGGCATTTGGGCAAAGCGAGCCGGATCGCTTCCTCGGCTAGCACAAGCCGTACGCCCGTCTTTTCTTTTCCCTCTCCATCCCTCGCCTCCTCGCCGCCCCCTCAACGTGCCATCCCATGCAGAAATTCCGAGATGCAATTGCAAAGCAGAGATGCGTGGGTGTGTAAACTGAGATGGAAATCCTACTCACTTCGCGGGGCGGTGCTATCCTAAAGTGGCTGGCACCACGCGCGTCGCCACCCCTTTCAGAAGCCGGCCTGGTGTCTCCCGACTGAGGCCGACTTTTACACTTACTGGAACGACCATCGCTCACCTACTTCGGGGGCTCCCCCAGACACCTATGCTTTACTAGGCGCCGCCTGGCGAGGTGGGTGGGAGAGCATTCAGGCCGCTGAGACCTTCACACCCGCGACCACCCCACCGACGCAGGGGCTGTTTGATACTAATCGGTTTTTTTGTTTTTTTCCATACTATTTTAAAAAAACCCCTTGAAAACCGGTTTGCGGATCCGGGCCAGGGGCTCCCTGGCCTTTGTAAAAAGCCTAATAAATATAGCTACAGACCCGTTAGAAGTATCTTTTTAACCAGGGCAACGAGTCGCGTTTGTGCAAGCCCTGTAAACCACATGTGACCCCTGAACAGGCCCCGTGCAGGCCCGGGCAGTCTAGAAAATGAAGGGGATCCTGCTCAAGTGCTGGAAGTAGGGGGATCCCCAAGTTGTTCCCTTCATTCTACCTGCAACTCTAGCCCGTTGATCACGGCAAAAGTATCGTTAAACTCGTCTTTTTTTGCTCTATCCGATGGATAACTCCCTATCTACTTCCCGGGCTTTGTACCGGCGCAAAGTCCGTCGCCTCTTTTTTCTCTATATGCAGGCCGTCATATCCACCTCCCTCTCCGGATCCTTTGGGTCCGTAGGCCTCCGCCTACGGACCGTGCATACGGCTATCTTTGCCGGCGACACCTTTCTCCAGTACTGGCAAAAACCCGCGGCCGCCCCGGCCTTCCAAAAGCTCTTCCGCATTAACCAAAGCACTTTCCGGGGCCTCTGCGACTGGCTAATCAAAAATACGGGGCTTACGGGGTCCAAAATCGTCTCTTTGGGCGAGAAAGTGGCCTCGTTCCTATATATTTGTGGGCAGGGAATCTCCTTCAAAATCGCCGCCCATATCTTTGGCCGCAATACCCAAACAATACACCGCTATTTTCACGAGGTACTGCGAGCTATACTATCCCTCCACGTCGCCTTTGTAACGTTGCCTAACGTTTCTAACGTCTCCTGGCCCGATTCCAAACGTTAGGAGGTCCGGGAGGCCTTCGCTGGGTGCCTGGGAGCCATCGACAGGACCTTGATTAACGCCAAAGTTAGCGCAAATGCAGGGGTTGCATAAAGGAGTCGGAAGGGGCCTACTGCGCAAAACGTTCTCGCGGCCGTAAATCACGGCGGGCGGTTCGTTTTCGTTATAGCAGGTGCCGAAAGGTCGATATATAACGCTCGATTGCTTAGGGAGGCCCAACAGGCCGGATTTCGGATCCCACGGGGTCATTTTTACCTTGGAAATACTGGCTTTTTTATGGGAACCGGGGTAATTACTCCTTTCCCTGCAACGAGGTATCATTTACAAAAATAAGGCCTTGCCCGGCTAGAGGACCCGCAGGAGCTTTTCAATTTGCACCACGCTAAAATGCGCGTTGTTATTAAAAGGTGCTTCAGTAATTTCAAAGGCCGCTGGAAAATCATTAGGGGCGCGCCACCCGACTACCGTTTCCTTACCCAGGTCGATATTGTGCTGGCCGTTATAAACCTGCATAACTTCATTTTAAAAAGCGACTCGAAAGCATTTTCGGCATCCAACTCCGGTCCCAAACGAACCAGAATTAAAAGAAAAACTGCAATTAAAAAGGCTTAAATTGTAAGGGAGGCTATAGCGAAAAGCAGGGAAATGGGCACCACGTTTAGGTTTTGAGCACGGTACAAGGCATCGATAGCAATTAAATTGTGGGACGACTACTAGGCCTATAAGGCTCGTAAAAATACGGGGTAACCTGCGTTCGACTCGCTTCGGCGAGGGGAATCGGAAAAAAGTTACCGCGTGTATATTAAAGCATTAGTTTAAAAGGGAGGTTAATTGAAAACGGCGATATGGTAAAGGTTTTTGTTACAGGGTAAGCCGAAGGCCTGTACGAGGTGATCACGATGATACTAGACGGTAATCGAGGGGGTGAAGTCCTATATTACTATAGGGTAAATACGGTAACTTCAACTTGATCTTCGCAACCCTAAAGTTGCTTCGATCAAGCCATTTAAGTAACGCGGCCCCTGGGCCCGCGTTACGTGCCCCGAAGCTACAGGCCTCGGCGTGGCGTGGCCCTACAAAGGAGGCTGGGGCCTTCCCTTATAGCGGCCCGTTTTATCGCGATAGGCCTTTTTACACTATCCCCCCTTTAGGGCGCTAACGTTTCGGCAGCGCCAGTTTAGCAGGAAGGGGGAGGCTGGATCCTTCCCCAAAGTCGCTTCTAACCTAAGCCTGTTCGCCGTATTCGAATCGGGGCGGGTGCTGCTTTTAACAACCCAGTGGTAAAGTGGTATCGTTTACAGCACCCACTTTATAGGTTTTGGGTTCGATTCCCGGCTAGGCCAGGGTTTTTATAGTTAAAAATGTCCGACATCGATAGGGGTACCGGGCATTTCCAACCCGGTTAATCCGCTTTTTGCTTGGGAACATAACTTTTTGGTCTACCGCTAGAAATAGGGGAAAACGTTTTGGTAAATAGCTATAAAGTTGAATGGTAGCCTGGTTAGGCGGTAGTGGATTTAGCGGAAGGTAGGCTCGGAATAGCCTTATTTTTGTAGCGACGGTACGGTTAGCGTAACTTCCGGTAGGGCCCCGGCAACGGTAAATGCGGGGGTTAATGGGTCCGGCTTACAGCAACGGCAAATGCGGTCGGCCGGTAAGCCATCTTCTTCCTTTCCGGCTTAGCCGCCCTTTATTTTTTCCTTTCTTTAATAACAACTAACAACAATCGGCTGTTATTACTACGGCTTTGCCTTTTACAACCCACAATCGGGTATTATTCCTACAGCTTGCTTTTTACGTTTATTTTTTATGCTTGCTTTTACAGCTAATACGATTGCGCGCATATATCCTTGCTTCCACCTTTAACGTGCTTTTTTGCGGCTTTTTTTACGCCTTTAAACTGCTATCGCGTTTCCTTTACGCTTTTTAAGTTTTAGACTGCCTTTACGCTTCCCCGGTTGCGGTCGCGCTTTTCGTACGTGTGCTTTTTTTTCGTCCTCCCCTCCGGTACGCTCGTCCCGAGCGTGCGCTAACCTTTACCAGGATCATATCTTACAAGCACGACGATAATAAATCGTTCCGCGACCACCTATTCGGTTTCGACGATAACGAGCAAAAAACTATCGATAATTTCGTAAAGGAGAATATCTGTAACGTAGCGACGCATAGTGCTTTTTAGCTGGTTAATTTCCGGCTATCTATTTTTTTTCCGGTTTAGTTCCGCTTTTAACTTTTTCAGCGCTTCCGTTATCCGCATATCCTGCCGGTGTTTTTTTAGAAATTTAACGATTTTAACGATTTTGCTAACGACTAGTATCGTTTCGCTTTGCGTTTTTTCGCGGAAGAGGACTGTTAATAGGTCCGGGTCGTCCCTATTTCTGGTCCTACGGATTTTTACGATAACCGGCGCTATTTTCTTTATAGGAATTGCTACGTAGCTGATTTTTTTCGAAGTAGGGAGCATGCTAAGCACGATTTGGTATGCGCTATCGGTTATACGGAAGCAGGTCGTTGCTTTTAATGTGCTCGTTGTAGCTAGGTTTGCTGTTTTTTGCTTCGCGAGTATCCTTTTAATACGGATGCTGGCTTATTGGAAATAGTTTAGTAGGTGCATGGTGGATAGCCGTTTTTTGCGATCGCTATTTTACGGAAGCGGGCTATTTTTAACCTTTTCCTATAAAAAGACTTTAATGGATCCTTTATTACGATTTATCTGGCGGTTTGCTACGGTTTGTTTTATTTAGCCGTTAACGGTAGCCGGTTTCCTAATAGGTCTGTTATTTTAACTCCGTCGGGCCTTTAGCATTGCTTTTTCCTATAAATGCTGGGCTACAAGTTGTACCAGCTTTTTACGCTTCGGGATTTATTTATCGGTATCCGGTACCGTAAGTTTATCGCGGAAAGGTGCGTTTTCGTTTAATACTTGGAGGTGTATACCTGCTATGCCTCCCGTCGCGAGTTCGCCCAGTTTAACGAAAAGCTGGCTGAATTGGGTTAGCCTGCCTTTCGAAACCGGGCTTCGGTTATAGCTCGCGCTAATTATAAATAGCGTTTTTTTACCTTTTTATTATATCGTACTAAATAAAGCGGCTACCGGGGTTTATTTTTTTTAGTTAGCGGATCCTTAAATGGAAGTTTCCGACGAAGGCTTTAAAAAAAACGATTCGGAGGGTAATTTTAAAAGCGATTTGGAAAAGGGAGCTGGCAATGGCTTTTAAAAAGGGGTAATTTATATGTACCCGGATGGTACTCTTATCCCGTACCAGTTCGCAAGTACTAATACTACGGTAGTCGTTCCATTTCCCGAACGTGCGGATTTAAAGGGTAAAAAGGAGGAGGGTGAAACCACTTTAAAAAAAATGGTCGTTAAAGGTCGAATAGTTGTAGTGTTAATTAACTTTCGGTAATTATTTCGTTATAAAGTTGCTAATTATCTTTTATTTGGTTTAGACCGTATTTGCTTTCTTTTTACTCCCTATTTTTTTCGGTTTTAGCATGGAATTATCCTATTTGCGATACGTTTTGCGTTTTTTTTAAATAAGCATTAGCTAATTTGCGTAAATTTTCTAAATGCTTTTTTAGCTCCCACGTATTATATTTTACTAGCTATCCTGTTTATTTAATTAGGAAAAATCGGGATTTTTCCTATTCGCGCATATTAACGACGTTTTCCACTTCCCATTCCTCCGTTTCCTTTTTTAATTCCGGGAAAGCAAAGTTAGGAGGTTACGGACGGGAATCGTTTTAAGGCTTTAATAACGTTACGGAAAAAACGTTATATAAACGGCTGTATTTTTCCGGCAGCTATATTTCGTATACTAAACTATTAACCCTTTTTATAATAAATACCCAGATATAAATAGGTGCCATTTTACGGGTCCTTGCTTTAAACCGGAAGTTCCTTATAAATAAGCTAACGACCTATTCTTTTTAATACTTTTAAAGTTATTTCCATTGGTTATAGTACCGGCGTTAGGCTTCTATAGCACGGGCATAGTTAGTTCGCATATCGGTTTGGATTTTGCGGATATAATGCAACCGTTCCAGCATTTTTTAGATTTTAGTCTTTTTAAAATCGACTACAATTTTACATATGCGAAAGTTAAACTTATATAATGCTTCGAAAAAATTAACGCTAATGGTTTCGTATTTGGCGTTATTATACGCGAATTTAACTTTATGCAACATTGCTACCTAACCGTATTTTTTTTAGTCGATAAACGTCCGTAAATAATGCGTTAATGTCTAATAGGTACGTTTTTGTCACACGGAAGAACCTGTGGACTCACCTAATCGGCCCCACAGAAGGTCCGGGAACCGGTATAGGTGCCCAACGGCCCCGAGGCCCAAAGGCTGAAGGCCGGAGGGGCAGTGTGAATCAGGTATTCAATACTTCGCACGGATCACAGGGTGGTTTATATAAACCCTGCCATCTCCTATGTCCTCCATGAAAGATTCCTTCTTCCTCAAGCATCTCTTGAGCCCATAGAAAGATTATCTGCAATATAGAGATCCTTCTCCAAGCCGTCTTTGACCCCTTGTTACAGTTTTGTTTAGCTATCAGTTTAAAGGTAAAACGCCGTAAATAATCGTCGGGCTAAATGCAAAGCTTTTCGGTATTTCGCCTAAAAGTAACTTGTTAGCAGCGAATCTTTATCGTTAACGATACCTTTTAAGGTGCCGAACTAGCACTTAATATACTGCTATAGCATTTAGGCCAACCTAAGCGCTAAAATGGTTTTGCGCACTGGGATAAATTTAGCGTATTTAGTAAAGCGGTTAACTACTACAAACACGGCATTATACGTTTATTTTGTAAAAATTAGGCACTTAAGTAGCTTTGTAATAAAATCCAGGCTAATTTTTTTTTGGAATAGATGCTCCAGTAAAAGGAGCGGTTGCAATTCGCTATAGGGTTTATACTTAGGCACTTTAGCTCCCTAGCATATTTAGCACGATTTAACGTAGGCTACGATATCCTTATCCAAATTCTCCTAATGGAATTTGCGTTTAATAAGTTCCATTATTTTATAAACTTTAAAGTGTCCGGCTCGGGGGTCGTCGTAATGCTGGGCCATAATCTATGCTTTTAGCGCTTTTTAGGCAGGTATTACCAAACGTCCCCGGAAATACAGGACTCCGTTTTCGTTTATATAATATCTTTTGTAGGTGGTTCGGCCTTTCTTAGCCTTATCGCCTCTTTGGGCGGCATCGCACCTGGGCGCGGCATCGCCTTCTTCGGCGGCATCGCCTTCTTCGGCGGCATCGCCTTCTTCGGCGGCATCGCTTCTAGCGGCATTACGTTTTTGCGCGGCATTACCTTCCTTAGCGGCATCGCGTCTCCGCGCGGCATCGCTTTTAGCAGCATCGCGGCTCTACGCGGCATCGCCTTCCTCGGCGGCATCGCGTCTCCGCGCGGTATCGCTTTTAGCGGCATTATATCTTTATATAGCATTATGTCTTTGCATGGCATCGCTTCCTGCGACATCGCGTCTTTGTACGGTATCGCCTCTTTAAGCGGCCACGTTTATCCTAGCAGGCTAATCTTTTTAAATCCCGGCGCTATTTTTTACTAAAGCACGTAATGCAACAACCTTCTAATCTTGCGTTTGCAACCGCCTAACCAATTGGTATATTGCTCGGTTTAGTTTATCGGCTTTAGCCGTTTCGTCTTTTATTAATTCGATAATAACAGGGCGAAGGAGCAATTAGTTATAAATAACGCTCCCAGTTTTAAACTCCTTTGCTAACAGTTTTTTTTTTGCCCGGGGCTAAGCCGTCGCGGACCTTTTTGGGTTACCCTCTGGGCCAAGCTTTTCCTGCCACTTTCGTTTTTTATTGCAAATAAAGGCTGCGATAGGGATCTGCATAGCTATTTGCAGCCTAAGCTGTAAAAACTAATTACTTTCGGCGACTTCCGAACGTGCCCGTTTTAGGCGAGGCTTTAACGGCATTTGTTTTTCGTTTTTCCTTTTTATAAAGGCATTAATTCGGGTAAAATAGTTCAAAAGGTTGACGTTATAATTATTCCCTTTTAAACGGGCGCGTTGCCTTTTTTTTAGGTCGCGAACCCGAGTTGGAATTTTTTAGGTAGCTTGCATATATTGCTTTATAACGTTTGGATAGTTTTTTTAGATTGTTAACGTAATAATTTGTTAGGTTAATTTAGCTGGCAAATGCGGCAACAAATTTAGTTTGGCCCCAAAGGACGGGACGACGTCCTCGTATGTAATTTCTCCTCCTATATAATTTAGCCTTTTGGACAAACTATCGGCGGGGTTGGTTTTACCTGCTTTATGTTTAATGTTAAAGTTAAACTGCGATAATTTGTACATTTAGCGTGCTAGTTTCCCGCGGAGGTTTTTCGCGGGTGCTTAAATCACTCCCTTTAGGGCTTAATGGTCCGTTAGTACTGTAAATACTTTAAAAGCTCCTTCCAAATATTGGCGCTAGTGTTTTAGCGATTTAATAATCGCTAGCAGCTCCTGCTATCCCGTAGCCCATTTCTGCTCCGCGTCGGTCAGCTTGCAGGAGTAAAAAGCTACGGGGTGCCATCTGCTATCCGTTAGTTGCGATAGGATGCTAAAAATGGCTTTAGTGGAAGCATTTATTTCCACTCGTGTTTCCTTGGTTGGGTTCCAGTGTTTAAGGATAGTAGCGTTCCTAAAAGCTTCTTTTAACCCTTCGAATGCCTTGGCTGCCGATGGCGGCTAGTTGAATATCCCTTTCTTTTTGCCATTTTGGCTGCCTTTAAATAGCTCGGTTATAGGTGCGACTACGCGCGAGTAGCTAGGGATAAATTTGCGGTAAAAGTTGGCGAAGCCTAGGAACATTTGGATGTCCCTATAGGATTCGGGTGGTTGCCACTCCTGGATGGCCTTTGTGCGATTAAGGTTTATGGAAATGCTTTCTTTAGAAACCCGGAAGCCTAGGAACTCGACGTGGTCCTGGAAAAACTCGCATTTGGACTGCTTTGCGTATAGCTCGTGCAGCCGGAATCGTTTTAATATTCGCTTTACGTGCATTTCGTGCTTTTTTCGGTTTAAAAGAATACGATAATATCGTCGAGGTAAACCACGCAGATGTGGTTTATTAGCCCTGTTAGCGCTTGATATATATAGGTTTAGAACGTTGACGGGGCGTTGGTTAATCCGAAAGGTATAATAGTGTACTCGAATAGCCCGTATTTGGTACGGAAAGCTATCTTTCACCGGTTTTGCTTTTTAATCCGGATGCGATGGTATGCGTCCTTTAAATCCAGTTTAAAGAACTATTTCGCTCCTGCCAGCCTGTTTATTAAATCGGAAATAAGCGGCAAGGGGTATCGGTTTTTGCGAGTAATTCGGTTAAGGGCGCGGTAGTTAACGCATAAGCGTAACGTGCCGTCCTTTTTAAGAACGAACAGCATAAGGGATCCTGCATCGGCCTCGGAGGGGTTAACCTTTCCTAAAGCTAAAATTTTTTTGGAGGTAACGTGGTTCATCAGTGAGCGGCGCACCCTCAGCGAGTGGCGCACTTCAAATCCCATACTAAATGCTGTTTTTTTCGATTAAATAACTCGCGCAGTTTAAGGTTAAATTCCACTAAAATTAAAACAGTTATATTTAACTGTATAATAATTGTAATTTGAATTTTCCGCATTTTTATTATTACTCCTTTTAGGTTAATCTGCTACTTTACATAGTATATTGCACAGTGTTTCAAACTAACCTAAAAGGAGTAATAATAAAAATGCGGAAAATTCAAATTACAATTATTATACAGTTAAATATAACTGTTTTAATTTTAGTGGAATTTAGCCTTAAATTGAGCGAGTTATTTAATCGAAAAAAACAGCATTTAGTATGGGATTTGAAGTGCGCCACTTGCTGAGGGTGCGCCGCTCACTGATGAACCACGTTATTCCTTTAACGCTACTGTTTGCTTTTCTGAAGTTAGGTACAGGGCGCCTATTAGGGGTTTAATCCCTTTTTCCAATTCGATAGCGTATTCCGCTTTTTCCAGCAATGGAAGCGCTTTAGCCCGTCGATTCGAAAACACGTCGGCATAGGTTTGGAAACGCGGGTTAAAGGGTTTGGCTAGCTTTTTTTCGTTTTTATTATTAAGTAAAGGGACCGTAGGCTCGTATGCACTAAGCTGGTGATGCGTTGCCGTAACATGCCTGATAACGGCCTTCGTTAGCTGCATTTAGTATGCTAGTAAGCCTGAAGCAACGGCGGCTGCTTAATTACTTAGGTTAAGGACGCGTGTCGTTTTAAACTCTTAGGATTAGTTAGCGTTAAAAAGGTTAATGCCTTTTTAGGCTATCGTAGGATGCCTTATAAGGATATTTGGTACGTCCGCACTTTTGCGGATGGCGTAAAATAGCGCGGTGATGGTTCGCTTTTGGCCCTTCCGATTTTGGGCTTTTAAAGTAATGTAATGGGCCTTATAACATTTAATAGGTGCGTTTTGGACTCTGATAAGTTCGGGGATTAGCTTTGTTATTACAGGGAGTTTAAATTTCCTAATAAACCTATGGCTTACTGTATTCGCCGCGGCGTTTGTGTTTAAATCTATTAGCACTTTAATTTGTCGTTTTGTCGTTTAGATATTTATACCCGTTTTAAAAAAACGGCTATGGCTTTTTATGTTAAAGATATCGAAGCCGCAACGGTAGAGGTCGTTTAACGGCTGTCCTCGTTTCCCAATTCGTTGTTATACTTTGTTTGGGAATAGTAAAGGTCGTTTTGAGCAAAGGCATGCTCGTTTTCGTTGCTACTGTTACTTTTACGGTTATAATTAAATTCGTCGTTTTCGGGGTATTAGGCGTCGATTGCTTTTACCTTTTTAGGTTTAGTAAAGCAATTAGCGGCTTAGTAACCCGTTTTTCTGCAATTGTGGTATATCCCGGGCTTCGGTCCCGTGTGGTCCGCTCGTTTAGCTTTACCGTCGTAGCTCGATAGCTTTTTTGTTTAGAGCGTGCTGGATTTGTAGGACCGATGGTTTCCCGACCTTTTTTCGTAACGGCGGGAGTTTTGCCGTTTGGAAACGAAACGGCGCGAGTTATTACGGCCGTTAGGCTTGCGGTTATCCTGCCGGATAGACCGTTTTTTTCGTCCGTTCTTTTTTTGGGAATGGTACCCCGAAAAACGCTAGTTCCTATAAGGCTTTTGGGAATAGCGATGCTCAAACGTTTTGCCGGAGGGCTTGCTTTTTTTAACAGCCTATTTTTTTTCGGCTGCGTTGGTAACATCCTTGGGGGTATCCTAATTGGTTTGCGTATCAGCTACCAGCTTATTTTATAGCCAATTTTGCAAATGGAAGGAAAACTTTTTCGATAAGCGGGCTAGCTGTTAAAGGTCCGTTTACGAAGCCTCGGGCTTAATTTTTTGGGCTAATATTTACTATTTGGTTAGGAACGATATTGGGGACTTTTGGTAACCTTAATGTAGCTGTTTATAACTAATTTAGCTATAACGTGGTTCATCACCGAGTGGGTCATATCAGCGAATGGGTCACTTCAAAATCCCATACTAAACGCCGTTTTCGACCCCCCGGTTAAATCCACCAATTTTTAATAAAATTCCATGAAAATTTAATATGTTATATTTAACTATATAGCCGATTTTATGATTATTTTTCCAAATTTTTATTAGCATTATTTTTAAGTGAGTTTTAAACACTGTGCAAAACACTGTGTGTAAATAGTAAATCACCTTAAAATAGTAATAATAAAAATGTGGAAAAATAATCATAAATTCGGTTATATAGTTAAATATAACATATTAAATTTTCATGGAATTTTATTAAAAACTGGTGGATTTAACCGGGGGGTCGAAAACGGCGTTTAGTATGGGATTTTGAAGTGACCCATTCGCTGATATGACCCACTCGGTGATG
>JNVV01000051.1:39398-72237 GCA_000733355.1 Falciphora oryzae
CATCACCGAGTGGGTCATATCAGCGAATGGGTCACTTCAAAATCCCATACTAAACGCCGTTTTCGACCCCCCGGTTAAATCCACCAATTTTTAATAAAATTCCATGAAAATTTAATATGTTATATTTAACTATATAACCGATTTTATGATTATTTTTCCACATTTTTATTATTACTATTTTAAGGTGATTTACTATTTACACACAGTGTTTTGCACAGTGTTTAAAACTCACCTAAAAATAATGCTAATAAAATTTTGGAAAAATAATCATAAAATCGGCTATATAGTTAAATATAACATATTAAATTTTCATGGAATTTTATTAAAAATTGGTGGATTTAACCGGGGGGTCGAAAACGGCGTTTAGTATGGGATTTTGAAGTGACCCATTCGCTGATATGACCCACTCGGTGATGAACCACGTTAGTGGATTTGGATAGTCGGGTCGATTCGTCCCTTTTCGAAGTAATCGACGAAGTCCGTTTATAGCTACTAATGGGATTTAATTAAACCGTACAATCCTTTGGTATAAATCTTCCAGTTTGCAGCTATTTCGTAATGTAGCGAAAGCATTGCCTAAGTTATTTACACCCAATCGGGGGCGCTATCGTATAGCGCGTTCCCTTTTTTAATGCTTTGGACCCAGTTTTTTACTTCGAAAAGGGTGGCGTTAGCTTTAAAAGTATTAACGCTGTATTTCGGGGGTTTGTTATAACGCGGTATAAGGACATAGTTTTTGCCTTTAAAGGAAATAACCTTTCGGAAGAGGTCGATTAGCTAGGTAATGCTTTCGTCCCTTTGGCCGCGTATAGGGCGGCGGTTAGGCGGCTTCGGAAATTCTGAACGACGGTCCCCGGAGTATGCCCGCTCCGCTTTATTGCGGTAGCTCGAAGCCCTAAAGTCGCGGGATTCGTTACGCCGTCCTGGGTTTAAGGAATTACGAAAGCGAAATTAATCGCGTTTTAGGGATCGTGCTTTACGCATTTTTAACTCCTTTTACCGGTGCTTTTTATATCGTTTTTCCTTATGTTTTTATTTCGGGGGACTGTAGGTTAAGCGCGCCCGGTTCGTTTTTTTGGACGAAATAAAACCACGGCGGTCGTTATGGACGCGATTATCGTCGTCGTCGTCGTAAACGTGGTCGTCGTTTTCGTCGTTATCCTGTTCGTCCTTGGGGGTATTTTCCCGGTCCGAATCTGCGTTTCCCGCGAGGGCGAGGTTTGGATTGGGGGTGCGCCGTCGCTTTTGCGAGCTTCGTTGCATTCGGTTTAGGAGGTTTTCCAGGGCCCGATTGCCCCCTTCCTTAAGGAAAGAACGGATCTCTTTTTCGAAGCTCGGGGCAGGGGTCGGCTCGCGATGCGCCGTTTGCGAGCGAGTGGTAGGTTTCGCCGTTGCCGGAAGGCGCGATCCTTTTAGGGCCGCGGTTTCCGGCGTCGCGTTCGATTAACCGCTTTAGATTATGGTGATTGGCTCGTATTCCCAAAAAGGGTGGTAGAAGCTAAAGAATATTACGGGGTAAACCGAAGGCCTGTACGAGGTGATTACGATGATACTAGACGGTAATCGAGGGGGTGAAGTCCTATATTATTATAGGGTAGATACGACAATTTCAGCTTGATTTTCGCAACCCTAAAGTTGCTTCGATCAAGCCACCTAAGTAACGCGGCCCTTGGGCCCGCGTCACGTGCCCCGAGGCTACAGGCCTCGGCGTGGCGTGGCCCTACAGAGGAGGCTGGGGCCTTCCCCTGTGGCGGCCCGTTCTATCGCGACAGGCTTCCTTACAGTTTTTATGTAAAAGTAGCCAGCTTTAGCATAGCGAAAAATGGTTTATTCCATGCAATAAAGGTAGCGTTCGATTGCTTTCGTTGAAGCGAATCGAATAATAGTATTCCTAAAAGGAAAAGTTGAAAATTAAAGTGGTAGCTATCGATTGCAATAGGGGATTGTTTTAAGCGTGCGTAAACGTTACCCATTTGGGCAATATATGCGGTGGCGATAGTTGACCGAAAGATTTACTGGGTCCGGGTGGGTATCGCAATACGGGGGTAACACTTTTCAAGCTTTGCCGGCTAATTTGCAATTTTTTTTTCGCAATAATTCCAACGTTTGTTTTCGTCGGGATTTGGTACATTTTAATCGCCTTTTCGAAGCCAATTGAATGCCGTAACCCGCGGCGCAATTAATACTATTTTCATCTATTTAAAAGCAAATGGTGTAACAGACTGTAGCCCCCTAAGGGAAAGGGTCACGCCTGTAGGGAAAGGGGATCTCAAAGGTTCAGCGGTTTATCAGTGCGAGGCTCGACAAGTGTATAATGATGAGAAACAGAAAAAACGATTGCTTGCCCTCCAAACCCCTTTTACAGGAGGTCCTTCGGGCCCTTCTTATACACAGTCCTTCGGCTGCCGTCGGCCTGCCGTCGGCATGCCTTCTTCCCCGCGGCGCCCGTACGGGTCTGGATATGCTCCGTCCCGAATCAACGCTTCGGGGTTTAGATGTGTCATGTAGGGATCCCTCTGTACCAGCGTGTCACAACCCCTTGGATCTGACTCTCCTAAAACAGCGCGTCGCATGCGCCACCCTATTAGCTGGCGGATATCGTGCCCGCGGTCGCGTTGGGTTGGCGGGCGAGGGCGTGGCTGGCTGATATCGCGCCCGCGGGCGCGTTGGTTGGCGGGTGTTACAAATGGTGGTGTATTTGGTAACCTGCCCAGTGGTAATCTCCGTGTTCTGCAAACCCTTAACCTCCCCGAAATCTAACAAAGCAACTAATAACAACATTCCCTAATAACTTTAGCAAAACAAATCGCCCGAATACGAAAATACCCTCATTCAAACCGCCCGAACCGCGCCTACAAGCCCTGCCCTTCGTTTTGCACGAAATCCACAATCAAATCCCTGTCCTCCACGTCGGTTAGCCACTAATGCGCGAGGCTTTCGTTTTTTTTTTTAAAAGCTTTAACCAACTGCACCCTAATCCGGCCCGACTGCATATTCTACGGGTGCTTTTAAAGCTTTTTAAAGGCTCAAATCCACTTTTCACGCCTTAGCCAGTGCCTAAAAAGCCGGCGGCTGGATCCAAGGGCCTAGGAAAACCTCGCAAGTAAAGGGCTTAAGTCCCAATCAAACCCTAAATCTGCCTGTGCCAAAACCCGTGCAGCTTCGAAAAAGCGGTCCCCGACGTGAACCTGGGCTTCCGCTACCGTAAGGTGCCCGGCCCTACTAGAGGGACGTCTCCTGCCGGCTCCAGGGCTCTGCCGATCTTCCGGATCTTCGTCGGCCTCGTTCAAAGCCGCCAAACGCTGGGCAGCCGTGGTTATATACTACTCCTTTATCCCCCAAATCCCTATAAAAACAGCGTAGTAAAAATCCGGCTGAAAAAAAGCCGTTCTGCGCATCCAGCGTACGTCGGGCCGGAAGGAAAAGAAGGCCTGCCAAACTTAATCGCTAGCGAGATACATGCCTGTAATCGGATCCAAAGCGACCCCTAAGCGTTTTCCGAAATCTATCCAGTCTTTAAACCTCGTTTTTAGGCCGTTATATTTGTTTTTAACCCTATCAGCCCACCGGATCTCTGGCCAACGCTTAAATAAAGCCGCAGCGGCCGTTTTTTAGCACTTGGCAACGCAGGACGAGATCGCCGGATTCAACTTCCCCTACCGGGCCAACTCTGCGAGAGACTCGAGGAACACTTCAAGCTGATCAACAGTCCAGTCAGAGCGTCTGCGAGGCTGCAGATACCCCTGGGAGGTCCCCTGGGAGGTCCCCTGAGTCGACTGCGAGGATTGCAGAAGGGAGGAGGGCGTGGTAGGCCCAGGGGAGGCCGGAGGGGACGTCTCCGTCGATTCAAAGGGGTCAAAAAAGTCGAGGTTATCGTCGGGCTCTGGGCTTTCTACCGGGTTAAGGGGCGTTCCCAACGATAACTGCGTGGCCGGGAGGCCCTCCTCTTCCCCTTCGGGGGGTACAGGAAACGAGGGGGGCAGGGATTGGGCTCGATCCGCGCTTTCCTGGCGCCGGCGCCGGATGCGGAGGGATAGTTGACGAGGCATTGCAACGGAAGTAGGGTCGGTAGGTAGAAGGGAGGGTTGGTAGGTAGTGTAGGTAGGGTAAATTAATCTGTTCAACACTCGACTTCCATTTGAATCCGGACTACCAGAGGCTGCCACTTATATATCCCGTTAATCCCTGGCTTTTGAGCTCTCGAACGAGCCTAAAATTAGCCTCAGGGACCCTTTGGATCCCTTTGAAAGTGAAGCCATTCAGGCCTGATTTTACCCGTAATCACGACTTTGTACGGGCCGTTGTTATATTTGGGAATAGCTTCTATTTCTGACGTTGCTGCAGTCGCTTTTTTTTATAAATAGACATGACCCAGAGGCCCTAGATGAAAACCAACTCAAAATCAGGGCGAAATGTACAAGTCCGGGCACAGGGGCCCCCCGGAGGCCGTCTCCACGTCGAGAATAAGCTTAAAAAAAGAGGCAGGGATCAAAAAAACCAAAAAACCTTTAGTATCAAACACGCCCGCATTCCCGCACTATGTGCGCGGCCAAGGGGACCCCCACAGCTCACTTGCGAGCACGCAGCAGCAGTGCCGCAGATGACGGAGTTGCATGTTGATCGTGACTGGAATTTGCTCTAGCAGACTCCACAGGCCAACAAATCTGCCCCAAAGAACAGAGGATAATTGCTAGGTACAATGCAAAATCAAGATAGTATTCTGCCTCGTCCACCCACGCCTTCCTCCCCCGAACAATTGCGCGATACAAACACACCTGCTTTAGTGAGCAGGCTCTATGGCCAGCCGCAAATGCTGAAGACGCTCAGTCATGTTCGACACCATGTTGTCGTCAGCTGTCTTGGTTAGAACCTGAATGTCTGCCATGGACTTACGGCACCAGCTGGTGAAGTCGTCTTTAATGGCAGGCCATTCTTCGTCGGTGGCATCGGCGAGGTTCCCCATTTTTCTGATGGCCGGCATAATGTAACGGTCCGAAACCAGGACATAGACGCCCGTGATGTCCCTGATGGCGCAAAAGCTGCCTTGGATTTTGACGGCACTATTGTGAATCCTCTGGGAAAACGGCAATCGAGTTAGCTGCTTTGCCACTTTTGGGCACCAAAAAGGTAATAATTAACGCAGTAGACACATGTGGTACATACCGTGCTGGTCGTCTCTGTCATATTCACGCCTTGGGCGACCCCGAATTTGTTGTATGTCATTCCGTCCTCGAGCGGCTGGAGGAACTCCTTTTGGACCTCCTCCCGCACCGCCATGTCGACTTCACTGAGAACTTCTTCGAAAAACGTGACGAGATCCTGGACCTGCTCCCTCAACTTTCCCAGTTGACGGCTTGAGTCCTCTAGAATCGTCAAGATATCTCCCTGTTTTCGAAGGGCTAATTAGCAAATATGCGGCTCCAGCGGCCGGGTCAGTAAACTTACAAGTTGGAGCCTCTCCTCGCCCAAGCGCTTAAACTGAGATTCAGCACTTTCCAGATTGGCCACAGCCGACGCCAGCTTCTCCTTGTTTTTGCCGACGTCGGCGATGAGCTTGGTCACCTTGTCGCTGAGACGTTTTTCATGGGAGCGTGCCTCTGCCAGGACCCGCTGCGCCTCCCCCCTCTGCTCCTCTCTCTGCTCCCTTTTCTGCTTGATGAACTCGGCTCGCCGCTGCTCGACGTCGCGCTGGTGACCCATCCGGGCTTGGTACTCCTCAGTACTCTCGCCGGCGAGCTTCTCCTTCAGCTTACCAAGGAGTCCCTTCTCTATTTGTCATCCCGTTAGCAAACCCTTCGAAAATACATTATATGGGGTCGATTTGACTGGTTACTTACTTCTCTCCTCCATTGGAATCGCCTTCTCCGCGAGGAGCTGCTCTTCCTCCGGGCTCAGATCGGCAATAACCGGCATCACGCCCTCTAGCTCTTTCATGTGGGCTGAGGCCTCGGAGACTCTCCTTTTGGCATCTTCAAGTTGCAGCTGCAATTCCTCGATAACCGCGGATGTAGACTTGCCCTTTTCGGCGAGCTTTTCCTTCTCGGCCTCTTTTTTTTGCCGTGAATCATCATTTTGGTTCGCTTCCTTTCGCTTGCCTCCTATAAAGTGCATGGTTCAATTAGCTCCCGGGACCCCGAAAACGTGCGAGTGCTTAAGCCTGCACATACCTTGGCAAGCGACCACGTTTTCCTTCAGGCATTGAATTACCCAGTACCAGTACCGGAAAGAGCCAGTAAGGTCCTCGATCTTCTTCAAACAATCCGCCGTGCTCTCCCTAACATTCTTGATGTCGTTGGCCAGCACGGCGTTGTCACCATCCTTTGCCCCATCGATAATGCGCAGGATATTCTCGAGCTTGCCCTTGTCTTCGATCATCATCACTGCGACCTTGTTGATGTGGTTCATGGTGCTGCGAGCATTCGAAAACGCATTTCGACCGAGGTTGGAACAAGATTCGAGGTTTGCGTGGAGTAGGTCATGGCTGGACGGGCGAAAGGAAGGACGAATTTTGTCAGCACCACGCGTTTGGTAATATTGCACGATACTGGGTGGGAACTTGGACGTACGGCAATTCACCAATACTTTTGCCCATGTCATCTTTCACATCCCGTGACCTGACGGTAACGCCAGCAGCCACGGGCGAGGCCGACGTTTTGAGGAGGATAGCCATTGTGCTGACTGCGGACGGCGCGGTTGCGAGGGGGCGTGCCCACGTATCACTGTTGGCTATACTGCGTGCTCGGACGGACTCAGCGACTTTCCTGGCCTCCCGCTGAACCGCCAGGGCGTACTCGGAGCGCTCATCTCCGCCCACGACGGCTTGTTGCGACGATGTGGTAATCTTGGTAGGGGCCATTTTGGACACTGGAATGGTGTCACGAGGTCTCGTGCAGGGGGGATTGGAAGGTGGGAAATGATTTCGACTGATAATAATCTCTAAAGTCTTGGAAGATGCTGAAGAGAGCAAAATCCCCCGAAACCTCCACATCCTCCAAGCGGGTTTATGTAAACCGTTTTGTGGTTTGTGCGAGGTACGTAGCTATTTCCCCCACTGAACCTCCGTAAGGCCGATTGGGTCGGCCCGGCAGCCTTACTTTCGTCACCTCGCTCTTTGGGCTCCTTTTGCAGGTCCTTTTGCCCAACCGGCTACTAATGGCTATCTGCGGCGGTCCGTGTGGCAAATGGATTGGCATTACAACGACCTTTAATTCAAACTGTATCCCTTTGGTGCTGGTTCCCATGTAGCAAAGTAGCACCAAGCTGCCCTGATTTAGAGAGTTTTCACTCCTCCAATAGACAATAAACACACCTACTTGATAGATTGCCCATAGCTCGCCTCATTTCCCTTGGGCGCTAGCGTTGAAGCCACAACGGCAAGCCCAACCAAAAACTGCTGATTAGTTGGTGACTTACCAAGAAGCCGAAATAAAGACTCCGTCAGCAACAAGTATCAGGCTCTCTTCCCTTTCCCACAACCCACGCCGCCGTGCCCGCTGCAGAGAGAGTGTTTCAGCCACCGACTGCAGATCGTGTGAAAACCCGACCATTCCCTCACGGTCTTGGTGGTGCCTTTGATACCCAACTAAGGTGCCCAGGGCTCAGTCATGGAATTGGGCATTGCCGGTAGGCGGCCTCTTCAATGGGGGTTGGGCTCCGCGGCTTTGTGCATAAGGCCTGGATACGTGTATCACCACCTGCGACTCTGCAGGTTCCCATTCGCTGCGCGGCCGTTCTGGCCCAGCCACTGATACACCCTCGAGAAGTTTTGAGTTGCCGCGCTGGCCGCCGGCCCAAACTCGTTCAGGAAACCCACTCGAACCACGTCTCAGCTGTGGGCCAGTCGTTCGGGGGCGGTGCAGATGGATGAATCCAGGCCTCTCCGGTCGATGCATCTCGAGGGGGTGTGGTGGGTGCCCAATGTGCCCGAAGACTGAGGATGCAAGTGTCGGCCTAACCTCGTCCAGGAAACGCATTCGAGCCGCGTTTTAGTTGTGGGTTAGTTGTTCGGGGCGGCGCGGATGGATGAATCCAGGCCTTTCCGCGACCCTGGCCTGACGCGTTACAGCGCTTTCCGGCGGCTAATGCATATTGGGGAGGGTGTGGTGGGTGCCTAATGCACCTGAAGATTGAGGATGCAAATGTCGGCCCAACCTCGTCCAGGAAACGCACTCGAGCCGCGTTTTAGCTGTGGGTTAGTTGTTCGGGGCGGCGCGGATGGATGAATCCAGGCCTTTCCGCGACCCCGGCCTGACGCGTTACAGCGTTTCCCGGCGGTTAGTGCATATTGGGGAGGGTGTGGTGGGTGTCTAATGCACCTGAAGACTGAGGATGCAAGTGTCGCCTCAAGAAGCCTCACGGCAGGCTCCCATTAACAGTCCCATCGCTTGCCGACAGAAGAATCATGTTCTGTGTTCGCGAACGCCCTTCCTCGATTGGTATCTCCTCTCCAGCTGCCTCTTTTTGCCGTCATTAACTCGCGGCGCCGAATCCAGGTGCTAGAGATTGAAGCGCAACTTTGCTCCTTGACATATCTACGGTTAACACCAGGAGCCATGTCGGACCCCAACAACTACACCGTCGGCTGGATCTGTGCGATCAGCACCGAGTATACAGCCGCCCAATGCTTTCTCGACGAGAAACACGAGCAGCCCACGTTCGTCGCTCCGCACGATGGCAACGATTACACCCTCGGCAGGATGGGCAGACACAACGTTGTCATTGCCGTCCTGCCCGATGGAGAATACGGCACGAACTCTGCGGCTGCCGTGGCAAGAGACATGCTTCACAGCTTCCCCAATGTCAGAATTGGTCTGATGGTGGGCATTGGCGGCGGCGCCCCGTATAGGAAGGTATGACGTGAGAATCGAAGATGCGGCTTGGCCGTGGTTAATTTTCGTTCCTGCAGGACATTCGCCTGGGAGATATCGTCGTCAGCTCCCCAGCCGACGGGAAGGGCGGTGTGCTTCAATACGACATGGGCAAGGCGATCCAGGGTCAAGGCTTTCAGCAGACCGGATTCCTGAATAAACCGCCGACACTTCTCTCAACTGCTGTGAACGGCCTCAAGGCGCGGTACGCCGTCGACGGTCATCAGATCGTGGAGACAATCGAGCGGATTCTCGCGCAGAAGAAGAGGCTTAAAAAAACACACGGACGACCCGACCCGAGCAGCGATAGGCTCTACGTCAGCACCAAAGTCCACGAGGACCAAACGAAAGCCTGCGATTCCATCTGTGGAGACGAGAAATGCGATCTCGTCGAGCGGCTCGAACGTAAGGTGGAGGAGGGTGACGACGACCCGGCCATCTTCTACGGCCTTATCGCCTCGGCCAACCAGGTAATGAAGGATGCCACCATCAGGGACCGACTAGCTAGCGAGGAGAATGTGCTGTGCTTCGAGATGGAAGCGGCGGGGCTGATGAACCACTTTCCCTGCCTTGTGGTCCGTGGTACGTTTGACCCCTGTGCGCCCCAACAGCGCTAGCCTCTCCTCCAGGACACGCCGCTGATATCTATATTTAGGAATCTGTGATTACAGCGACTCACACAAAAACAAGGCCTGGCAGGGCTACGCAGCCATGACGGCGGCTGCGTATACCAAGGATCTCCTGAACCGGATCCCGCCTAACAAGATCGAGGCCGAGAAGAAGATCAGCGAAGTCCTGTCCGGCAGTTAGTAGCACTCACCTTACCTCAGTTGCGAGGTCAGATAGTAGGCTTCTTGTTAGTCAGCGCACAATCTAACACCCATTACCTAAGTCAAACAAGACGTAGTCCACCTGAGACAGGACGTGAAAGTGCTCGGGTCCAAGCTGGACAAAAAGGAAGACCAGGCCATCCTCGACTGGGTCGCGCCTGATGACTACGGCAGCCAGCAGAGCTACAACCTGAGACGGCGGCAGCCAGGGACCGGCCAGTGGCTCTTGGACCTGGAGGTGTTCGGGACGT
Organism: Falciphora oryzae; assembly: GCA_000733355.1. NCBI lineage: Eukaryota > Fungi > Ascomycota > Sordariomycetes > Magnaporthales > Magnaporthaceae > Falciphora > Falciphora oryzae. The sequence goes on from JNVV01000051.1 coordinate 49,347, forward strand.
GGCTGGATGGCGAGAATCGGTCGCTGTTTTGTCGGGGCATGCCCGGGGCGGGCAAGACCATCCTCACTGCCGTTGTGGTCGATCATCTCCTAGCCCAAAGGGGTGCCGCCAATGGCGACTCTCCCATCGGTGTCGCGTTTCTCTATTGCAGCCTCTCACAGCGTGAGAAACAGGGGCCCGAGGACTTGCTCTTAAGCGTGTTGAAGCATTTCAGCCAGGGTCTACAATCGTTGCCGGAGAGCGTCAAAACACTCCATCGGACTCACCAAGCTGCCAAAACACGGCCGCTCCTTTCCGAGATCGCCAGTTGTCTCGAGTCTGTCCTCAAGCAGTACAGGAGAACCTTCATCATTGTTGACGCCCTCGACGAGTGCCCCACTGGCTGCCGGTCGAGGCTTCTAACGACCCTATTTCGCCTCCAAGACGCCCAACGCACTAACCTGTTCGTGACCTCAAGGCCCCATCACGAGATCGAGACCCAATTCCCCAAAGGCTCGGTTCTGGAAATCAAAGCCGATGCTACCGATGTCGGGCGGTATCTGGACGCTCACATGTTGGAGCTCCCTGGTTTTGTCAACTGCCAGCCCGACCTTCAGGACCTGATCAAGCAAGCCATTGTAGGGGCCGTTTGTGGCATGTTTCTTTTAGCCCACCTGTACCTCAGGTATGTTAAAAATCCGGTAGCCAGGAATGCTTTAACTAGTATAGTACTGACCCCATTTCCTTACGTTTGGAAAAACAGGTCACTGGTTAATAAGCACTCACGCCGAGAGATTGAGGCCGCTCTGGCGGACAAGAACAAGACGTATGAGAAGTTGTACGAAGACACCATGAAGCGTATCGAGCGTTCCGACCAGGCCGAGTTCGCCAAAAAGGCCTTATCGTGGGTCGTGTGTGCAAAACGCCCGCTGACGAGGTCGGAGCTTTTGCACGCCCTCGCCCTAAACCTGGGAGACACAGCTCTGGACGAGTACAATATCCCCGACATGGACGGGGTCGTATCAGCTTGTGCCGGCCTGTTAACGGTCGACGAGGGAAACGATATCGTCCGCCTTATCCACTACACCGCCCAGGAGTATCTGGGAAATGGCTCCGGCAACAAGACCTTCCTCCCAGATGCAGAGGCGTACGTCGCAAGCATATGCGCCACCTGCCTGTCCTTTGACGACTTCGAGGGAGGCTTCTGCGGTACGGACGCCGATCTCGAGGCCCGGCTGTCAAAGCACCCCCTTTACCGTTACGCGGCGCGCAATTGGGGATATCATGCTAGTGTGGCCTCCTTATCGCCAAGCGATAGCAGCCTCCAAATCTTTTTTGGTAGCGCATCCAAGATGGAATCTGCGGGCCAGGCAATGATGGCCATCAAGGAGCAGAGCCCCTGGGCCGGCTACAGCCAGGAGGTCCCTAGGGGGGTAGCGGGCCTGCATCTGGCCGCACGCTTCGGCGCCACAGCCATCGTTTCGCACCTCCTCGCGCGGTGCGAGGCCGGAGGCTGCGACGCGCGAGAAAGCCACCACCGAACTCCGCTCATGTGGGCGGTAGCATCAGGCAACCTCGAGATCGCGCAAATGCTCCTCGACTCGGGTGCAGACCCTAACCTGAAAGACAAGGACGGTCGGACGCCGCTATCCCTAGCCGCCGAGAACGGCTTTACGGACATCGTCGAGGCGTTGCTGAAGGAGGCGAGGCTCGTTATGGGCGGCGATTCGCAAAAGGACGAAGCGGGCCGCCTACCGCTTTCCTGGGCGGCCCGCAACGGCCACGTCGACGTCGTGAGGGTGCTGGTAGCGCGTTCGAACCTCGAAGGTGGGGAGGCGGACAACCCCCTCTTATGGGCCATCCTGAAAGACAGCGAGGAGGTCGTGAAAGTCATTGTGGAGGCCGCTCTCCAGGGGGCGGGCCTGGGCTGGGGAGAGAGGGTAGCCCCCAAGGCACTGTGCTGGGCGGCAGGGATCGGCCGGGTGCCTATATTCGCCTACCTCCTATCCGCTCTCGGGGGCGATGTCAACTGTCGAGGCGACAAGGGGATGACGCCACTGATGGAAGCAGCCGTGAGGGGCCACGATGAGACGGCCGAGGCACTACTCCTCCGTTTTGGTGCTGATCCCAGCCTGAGTGATCAAAGTGGTCGGACTGCCTTCTCCCTAGCCGCCGCATACGGCCACGATTCCCTGATCAGCCTGCTCCTCCTCCATGCGCCAACCAAGGTCGAGGTCGACGGCGCGGAGAGGGACGGCCGGACGCCGCTGTCGCTGGCCGCCGGAAACGGGCATGAGGCCATCGTGCAGACGCTGTTGGGGCTCGAGGGTGACGTGGTGAACGTCGACGCGCGGGATAAGGCGCGCCAAACGCCACTTTTCTGGGCCGCGAGGAGCAATCACAGCGCCATCGTGAGGCGGCTGCTAGACACGGGCAAGGTTGACATCAACGTGGCCACCGTGTACGGCAAGACAGCGCTCTCGGAGGCCGTCGCGGGCTACCACGTGGCCACGGTCAAGATGCTAAAGGAGCATGGCGCGGCTGATATTGGGGCCGGGCCCGCTTTCCTGGAAAGCAGTAAAAGCTGCTTTATCGTCTCTACCGCGGGTCCTCTGACCGTGGAGGGTGATGGCTTGGAAGAGGATGCTGCTGAGATTGACTACGATTACCATTCGGATGAAGACGACTAGACGGGCAGCCATGCCGGTCGCCAGTTGGGCTTCTACCTTATCTTTAGCAACCTAGGCCGATTAGCCTGGACGAGTTTGTGTTCAATACTGAAACCCTCCCATTTACCATTTTCCAAGGTGACGGACCGGATTGAGCTGTACCGGGCGAGGCACGAAGGCGGCCTGTTGTCACGGCCAGTAGGGCCCTGACTGTAAATAGAAGGAGTTGGGACTGGAAACCCTTATCGTCAGATAAGGGCGGAGGCTCCATAAGGTGGATCCCGCACAGAGATGTCCCAAATCTCTGCAGGGCCAGGCCTCCGGCCTCCAACCTACTCCGAATACCATCTTTTTGCTCCTCCAATTTCTCTGCCCTCGACTGCTTTGACATGTTCCCTTTGTCGATACACTCTCTACGCTGTTCCCTTGTAAATAGATCGTACAATAGTCGCTAGCACGTCTTATGCCCTTCGGGAAGCAGGGATTTTGGGCAGATTCCGATTTCAAACGTTAACTAAACCATCATCATTATCATCATCATCGCGACTAACACACCAAACACCCTTGAACCAAACAACAGCAGGTTTCGCTTCAGTCTCCGGAGGTAGGGGTTTAAGCATTTAGGGGGGTCGCCTTCGAGCCCACTAGCTACTAACCCCACAAGGTCCTAAAGAAAACCGCCAAAGATCGAGAAGTAGGACTTGTCCAGGGGCCCGCAGGAGATTACGTCAGAATCGAAAAGAAGGATTATGTAATTAGCGCTAAAGCCCTTTAGGCTTAGCCCCGGGCGTAATAAACTCAATCAGTCAGCAATTGGCACACTGCCTGCACAGCCAAAATGCACTGAGAACCGATATGGTCTGTGCTCTTCGTCTGAGGGGTGGGGCATCGGTCGTCGGACCGATAAATCACCGATCTGTGCTGCCATTTCTGTGGCAGGTCGGCCAAGCTTGATGTTGTATTAACGGATGTATAAGTCGAGCTCAAAAACGCTCTCTTTGTGCCAGACAAGCCAGTTGTGACCGATCGAGCACAACTTGGGATCCAATTTTTGTTGTGTGGCGCACCGGCCAAGTCTGCGACACCTTGAAACCTACCCCCTTGCCGATCAATGGATCTGTATCTTCCTCGTTGATGCCAGAAAGAAGTGGAAGAGAAATGGCAACTACGAGCCCCTGAATGCGGTGTCGCAGACACATTGCGGTCCTCTTTGCAAGCCGACTGCTGCTGCCCCCACCCGCGCACTCGCACACGACTAGTCTTCGCATGGACCCAGACTCGGCCGGCGGCATAGGGTGTGTGCGGGTAATTGGGTTCGAACGAGACGTCGGTCGCCGGGTCGGGCCGTCGGTAGAGCAACCTCCGCTTCCCGTCCACCCCCTCCTGCTGCTGGTCTGCCCCCGCTTGACGATGGCTCGCTGCATTTCTCGCCGCCGCCGCTGCCAAAGGAGAGAGGGGTGCGGAGCCAGCCTGAACTGCATGGTTCTCACAGGCTTGTGGAAAGATGAGGCACGCCCACCACGCCGCAAAGGCTGAAATGAGAAGGGAATCAATCCTGCATTGGATTTGTGCCGCTAAGACTTTGCTCGCCCACGTCAGGCAGCACCGAGGACGCCTCATCGCCAGCGAGATTCCCCCTGACAGCAAGCCAATAAGAACCCGGCACGTGTGAGTTCATATGCAGTGATGCAGCCCATTCGGCACCGCTACCCGGCGGTGCATTCAAGAAAGCCGGAAGCCATGAGCCCCCATTTTGGGGTTTTTTTTGGCAAGCACCTTCGTTTCCTGTCCTTACCTGCCAACTCCTGCCAAGGGTTTGACAATTGAAGCACTCCTCACCGCTCCCCATCAGCCGCAAGCCCAACTCTTCCTCGTAGTTTTGCTTTGTCTTGAAGTTATTATCCCATTCGAGTCGCTGCTCTCACGTATTCACGGCCATTTCGGATTACAGACCTCCATTACAAAAGGAAGGCGAAACAACATGAACACCCCCAACCATAACAATGTCCCAAACAACCCGGGCCAAAACCGAGCCGCATCCTACGCAGAAGTATTGAAGCACAATGGTGAGCGAAAGGCGCCGTCGCTGCTGGCAAGCATCCCCATCTGTGCGAGGTCTTTTGGCTAACCAACCCTCGTTACCTGTGAGTAGATGACGGTACCTGGACGTCGGACGGCAATGGAAGGGACCTGCTGCCTCCGCATGGCGGACCAAATTTGCCGGATGTGTGCTACGTGTAAGAGAGCAAGCAAACCTAGGAAGTCCATGTAGAGAGAGACACAGCAAGGGATTCAAAAGCACAAAATTGCTAATCATCGCGCATACAACGCCCTTGCTGACATCATACAGCTTTCTAGACAATGGAGACTGGTTCAAGGGAGAAAATAAATTGCCTGAACGCTCCAGCAACGATCGCGCCAGAATCCTGGACCTCTTCAACATGCCTGGGCTCCTGGCCGGCCAGATGTGCACCGATCTCAACGGCTACTTCGGCTGCAGGAGTTCTCTAGGGGATACCGGCGACAACGCCAGGAAGCTCGAGGAATTGAGTAAGTGACACCTTCCGCCAGAAAGCATACGAGTGACGTCTCAGATCTGGCGTTGGACCCCGTGTGATGCGCCTCAAGCCAAAAGGAAGGAAATCTAAGTCGCAAGCTAGACACTTGGTTCCGGTGCCTCACCAAGCTCGTTCTGAATGACGAGGAGCTCAGAGCGCGGCGACGAGACGACGGGGACGAGGTTAAAGACTACGCGTGGTACGAGATGGGCTTCTTCACCAACTGGACGAGCAACGGCAAACGCAGGATGCTGTGCGTCGGTACGCCGCCCGCAGTGCGCACCGGACTCGAGCGCCGGCTCCAAGAGAAGCCCGCCCTGGTTTTGAGCGACCCGTTCGCCATGGTGCGTGTCCTCCTGGACGAGGTGATCAAGCTGTACGACGAGCACACGTGGCGGATCACGAAACTGGTCCGCGCTGTGGAGAAGGTAAACGGCCCCTCCTGGCCTCCTCCACCACCACCTCTATTTCCTGCTTCGCCCCCGTACCACTGACTCTAGTTGCCGCTCCCCGTCTCCCAGAACAGAAACAAGCGCCCCTCGTTCGAATACCTCAACAACCTCTCGCGCCATGTCCGCCACATGGCGGAGGTGGAGGGCGTCGCCATCGAGACGGTAGCCCACATCGCCCGGCAGCAGAAGGATACGTTCACGCTGCTAACCCCCCAAGCTGCGCCGGGAGACGCTCCCCCCAGTGGTGGTGCCGGATCGGGCATCACCGGAGAATACAAGATGCGTGCCGAGGAGTGTCTCGCCTTCCAGGAACAGCTTGTCCGCAGCGTCCGGTGGCGCGCCCAGGCCACGCAGCAGAGGCTGGGCGACGAGGTCACCCTAGTAAGTGGTCACGCTGTATATGGGACATCAATTACTTTTAGCTAGTTGCCAACTGCTTGCTAACATGATCGACGCTCATCAGGCATACAACATGCTAGCCAGCTCGGATAATGCCGTCATGAAGTCCATCACTCTCCTCACCATGGTGTTTCTGCCGGCCACCTTTGTTTCGGTAAGAGGCGGGACCCAATACCCCGAGGCCTTCCCTTCTTCCCTCTGCCACAAGCCTTCCGGCTGTGAAATCTGTTGCACATTCGACGGCAAGTTTCAACGTCAGCAGCCGGCCACTCTTTCTGACCCCTTCCTCCTCCCGTAGGCTCTCTTCAGCACCACCTTCTTCTCGTACGCCGACAACTCGTGGAACTTTTCAAACAAGTTCTGGATCTACTGGGTTGTTGTCGTGCCACTGACCCTGGTCCTCCTCACTGGCTGGTGGGCCTTCCTCGGCGGCTCCTCCCAGATCAGAAGTGAGTGGCTCGGTAGTGTGCAGAGGCCTAAAAGAAACCAGCAACAACAACACTCTATTCCGAACCAGCAGGGGGTGGCGGTTTAATGGGCCCTTTTCGGGGACTAGCACTGGTTGCAGTCCGACTTCACGCGCCCCCAAGATACAAAACTCGGCGGCTCCATGGATGGAAAGAGACATGTAGTATGTCACGGAGGTTACAGTTATCTGAGAATTCTACCGTCTTTATTACGGTAGCTCAGTAGGTATTGGGATATTGGAGACAGTCCGTCATGCTACGACGTTGAAGATGTTGGTGAATCTTGGCGTTTCATTCCCACCCGACTCCGTCACTTTAGCTTGCCCCCCAGGCAGATATTCCTGGGCATTCTTTAAATATGAAGGAGCTTGAATAATGAACTACATCCTATAAGCAAGCCGAAGTCCTCCCTCCTGCTCCCTCTCCCGTTTCCGCCTACTTCTCCCTCCTTTTCTCTCTTCCTCCTTCCATCCCTCCAGCACGAAACTCCACTCACCACGGAATCTCCATTCCCATCATCGCCTCGCGTAGCAGCTCGTAGCGCGACCGGCCCGCCACGACGCGGTGCCAGTCCGCCTTGTCGATGGCGTGCCCGTTTTCCACCGGGGCGCCGCGGGCCGCCACGACGGCGCCGACCGTGACGCGGCCGCCGTTGAGAGGAGTCGGACTCCCAGGGTAGGCGTCGGAGGGGGCGACGGCGGCGCCGAAGCGCAGGGCACGACGAACGAAGCGCGGCGCGATGGTAACGCCACGCGAGACGGCGACAGACGCGCGCGACGTGGTCGCGTTGTAGACGACGATGAGGCCGAAGTCGGCCGGGCGAGTAATAGCGGTGGCAGCGGCGGCGGCGGGGGAAGAGGAAGAGGAAGAGGGGGAGGAAGGGCGAGGAGACGGTGAGGCGGAAAAGCCGGGCGGCAGCTGGATGTAGCTCTCGATGCTGGCGACCAGGATGGTGCCGACCCCGGCCGTGGCGGCCATGGCGACGTCATCGCTGTCCTGTAGCCCGGCCAGCGCGTTGCGGATGCGGATGCACGCGCCGGCCAGGCCGGCCCCGTCGTAGGGCTGCTCGCCGACGCCGGACGAGGCGGGCACGACGACGAGGCGTACGTCGCCGCCGGGTGGCGCATGGGCCGCGACGACGCACTCGCGCACGAGCGCCATCTTGGCCGCGTTGGCTGTGGGAACCACCAGCAGCACCCCGTTACCGCCGTCGCCGCCATCACCCCGCGGCAGGGGAGGATAGGCGGGTAACCGGGGGGCGTCCGAGGGCGGTGGCGGCGCGGGAACGACGCTCTCGGTCCCCTCGAGACGCGGCGGGCTGCGCACGTCCGGGTCGGCCGTGAGCGAGATCAGCTCCCGCGCGTACGTCACCGCGTGGCGGCCGACGGGGGAAGACTGTCCGCCGTCCGCTTCGAGGATAACAATCGTCGGCAAACCGTTGACTGAGGTATCCGCGAGAAAGAGTTTAGAGGATACTGCACAGCGATCTTCTTTAGGGAGGGGAATTTCATCGCGCAAATGATAGCAGCGTACAGGGTGCAATGTCTTCCCAAAGCTGATCCTCGACGTCGTCGACATAATGCAATCGTAGACCCGACGATTCGTCAGTTGTGGGCGACAGCCAGCTTCCGTCCTCGCCGGCTTCGGCGCGAAGAACGTGACGTGCGTGCTTCAGGATGGTGCTAATCGCTGATCCGTCATCATCTCCTCCCAAGAGTGGACTGATTAGCACGTCTCCTGGGGCAGCATGAGGCTCCCGGGACACTCGCTGGCTTTCCGCCTTCACGGCCGTGATAATGACACCATCAATCCGTGTCCCGGCTCGGGTCGCGTCTCGCAGCTGTGTCCAGGTGTCGCCTTTGCGGAGGGACTCTAGCGAAGGACATTCAACGACAGCAACATTTACGTCGCCGGTTTTCCACGTTCGAGTTGATGAATGTCCCTCTGCCTCCTGCGCTCCCTCCAAGGACACACCCGCTGCATACACCTGTGCAGACCCCACGCAAATCCAATAAATGGCTGGCGCCGAGTTTGCCATGAATTTGTGCAGTCCAAATTGACACAAATAGAGTTACTGTCAATGGGCGGAGGCCATGACATCGTGGAACAACTGACGGAATCAAGCGAGGAGGACGGAACCGAGTGGCAACGGTGCTCTCCCTATTGAAAAATTTTCCTTTCGGACGCTGTTAGGGTGGCGCTAAGGAAGCACGGCCATTTTTGGTACTAGCCCCACCAAAATGAGCCGGTAACACCATCAGAGCACTAACAAACCATCTGACTTGTTTTGCTCGCGTTTTCCGACTTCTTTCAACAACGACGTCGGCAACCCAATTGGGCCGAAAGAGCAGAAAATGGCTGGCAACGGTATGCGGGTGCCTTTTGCCACCTTCCTCGAATTCACTAATTCTTGGCATTGCGCTGTTAGTGCACACTGCTAACTTGCATACAATTCCTTAACACCCGCCAAATCAGCGATCCAATACCAACAACCATGCCCGCCAACGGCGCCGGCGACGGCAATATGCCGTTGCCATAGCCCCCGCGCAATATAGCGCAACCGATTACGCCGTCACCGCTGCGAAACGCGCAGCATCCGACAGGGCCCGATTAGGGCCGGCACAGGTGCCCCTTTCCTTCTCCTTTTTCCCCCCTCCTACCCCTCTTAACCCCCTTACCCGGATTAGCATTAGGCCCGCCGGTCCCCTCACCTCCGGCCGGGCCCAGGGGGGGTCCTAAGGACCTCCCTGCCCAAACCCGGCCTTACCCCTTTTCCGGCATACTCGCCGGCCGATAGCACCACTACCACCCGCAGCGCTTCACAACGCCCCGGCGTATATACATACGCCCTCCCGCCGATCGCCCGCTCACTGACAAGGAGCGCCGGAATGCGGCCCGACCTCTGTGTGTCTTCGGGTTTAATTTGTTAGCCGCCTTAATAGCAACATGTAGCCTAGTGTTAAGCTTAGGTAGCGCTAGCACGCCATATGCCCCTTGAGAGGCAGGGACCGGTAGATCCTGATATTTTGACGTTAAATATACTCACTCACCCACCCACCCAGGACCGTCATGTGGAGATGTGGAGGGTACAGGTGAAAGAGTGCAAGGAGACGGAGAAAAGCCTGCCGTCAGCTACAAACACCGGGACTTCGAAGCACTACATAAGTATGCCGAGGCGAATTGAGATTTCCACATTTGCAGCTGCCAACGATGGGACGGGACGGAAGAGGGAATCCCCAATTCCGTCGTGGACATATACCCGCGGCTCTACACAATGCTCGTGGACATGCTACGCAATAAACCTTAAATCTGGGGACTGGGAAGAAGGGGGCGCTACAAGGCACATGGACCCTCTGCGTTGCCTCCGCTGCCTTAGATTTTGGTCACTCGCCGCCCAAGATCCAGATGGTTTGGGTAACCTCTACCGGGGAAAATGGTCTGATGCGCTCAAAGAGGCTGTGTCCAAAAACGACACCGATGTGGCATTTTGGTTTCTTCACTATTTCCCCGATTTGGTCAACACACCCTTGTGAGACAAGACGTGTATGGCGCTCTTCCTTGCGGAGAGAGAAGCGATGGTCCGGATACTTTTAGAGAAGGGCGCGTCTGTCAACGTCCAGGACGACCAAGGACAAACTTGTTTTTACCACTGATGTAAGCACAGCAACAGGGCCCGCGAGGCCTTCGAGCTAGTCCTGGACCATGGGGCGGACGTCAACACCCGCGACAACCGGGGCCGGACACCCTTGCATTTATGCGGATCCCCAGAAATAGCAGACTTGCTCATCGACCGGGGGGCTCGGATCGACGCCAAAGACACACTGGGCCGCCACCCGATCCACAGCGCGGCGAATAGAAACGACGCGTCGTCCATCGAGCTGATCACTGTCCTCGTGCGACGGGGCTCCGCCTTCAGCCGGTAGGACACCGTTAGGAACGGCCCCTTCCACCAGCTGGACCATGTCTTACGGTGGGGAGGCGGCGAGTCCCTCGACGAGATCACCCGGTTCGGGGGCCCCGGCACATCAAACATACGAAACAACGACGGCGAGACGGCCCTGATGTTCCACTGCCACCGCGGCAACTACGCGGCCGTGTCGTGGCTGCTGCGGCACGGGGCGAACCTGGCCATTGCGGACCACGCCCTCGTCGCACCCCTCGCCGCGTTCGTCGACAGCGGCTTCGGCCACAAGCCCGCCCGCCGCCTGGACTTCTGGGCCATGGCCAAGGCCAAGATCGACGCCGCGGACGCCTTATACGACGCCCTCGGCCTCCAAGGCTCGTCCGGCCACCGGGGCGCGGCGGCATCGTCCCTATGCCGGTCGTTCATGGCCGCCCTGGGCGAGGCCGAGAGCGGCTCGTACAGGCTCGACCGGCTGGGCGAGCTCAACTTGACCTACTTCGAGACCGTCTTCTGCGGCTGCCTCGCTTGGTTCCACAAGCAGCAGGGCGTCTTTGCGCGGGACCAACACGCGGACCTGGCGGAGGAGCAGAGCCCAAAGAAGGGGACCTGCCGGGATCTTGGGATCGAGCCGGAGAAGGTGATGCTGGCGTATGGTGATTCCAAGGCCTTCTCGGACTTTTTCCTGCACCACTACACGTCTGGGCCCTGCCCGGCCTGCGCCAAACATGGGCGTTGCTTGGGATACCGCGCGTTGTCATAACGACAGCATAACCAACGTAGCATTCTGGAAAAAAGAATGGAGGAAATGTGACGAGAGTATAAGTAATGCCAGTATAGTTTTAACATTTCGCAACCAACAAAGTCTATATCCACATTCCTACCTACGTTCCACTTTTGTCGCTAGGATCTAGGTTGCTGACAAACACCACAAGCACGGCGGCGTATCTGCCTCAGCAGGCGGCGCATTCCCAGTTAACAAAACCGATCGTCTCCTAGGTTGTCTCATCCAATTGACGGTAGGGGGTAGCAGTTACTTACGCCGCGGTCGCCGCGAAGATCTCGGGTCTCCTGGCGTTGGTGATGAGACCCATGCTGACGGCGAAGAGCCCCGTGAAGCCGGCGATCATGAGCGCCTTGGCCACCGACGTCCTGACGAAGAGGAAGCCGGTGATGACCCGACGAGCAGCGCAACCGCGGCGAGGATGCTGATGACGTTGGCCACCGTGGAGATGGTCCCCTCCTGGAAGCGACCGACCCTGGATTCGCCGTCGACGGACTCGACCCTCTAACGCGGTGTTTTTGTTTTCTTAGTTCCGATCTGCCATGCGAGAGAGAGAGAGAGAGAGAGAGAGAGCAGTTGAAGGGACAGAAGAAAAAAACGTACCGCAGCTGGCCAGTGCCGCCGCAGCAGCTCGGACAGGTGGTCGTGGTCCTTTGGCGTCTTGATGGCCACGAGGTCCGACTCGTCGTCTAGAAAGCGACTCGACAGGCCTCCCAGGCGGGGCGTCGACGACCTGTTGAACCAGCTCCTGTAGGCCCTCACCACCCTCTTGTTGGGGCGGCTCAGGTTGGAAATTCTATGCTGCAGGTCGAGCGCCTCGTCTTGCCTCGGCAAGAAGCCGGGAAATGGCCGAAAGGTCATGCCTGTCAGCACTGTGTCCGAACGAGGCCAACATCTATCTATTCGCATAATTCTTCTATCCTTCATTCACCACGGAAAACTCACGATACTCTTTCATTGTTATCCGCAACTCGCCCAGCAAGCGCATCTGATCCTTTGCCTCTGGTGGACCGCCCTCATCTGCACTCTGCTTGACCAACGCTTCCCAGTCCCACCTCGCTTCCTGCAGCGACATAGCCCTGGACTTGAACATGACGTGGTCCAGCTCGCCCAGGCGCTCCTCCAGGCTCAGCATGTGGGCCTGGAGGCACAGCAGGTTCCGAGCCGCGAGCCGGTCGAACTTGCGAAAGACGAAGGCCTCACCGTCGTCGTCGGCGGCTACCCATCTCGCGACGGCCGCAAAACCGAGCTCCTCCGTGGCGGTCATGGCGCCCCGCACTCGAAGAGAGAGAGAGGTCTAAGGGGAGCTTGCCCCTGCTTGCTTGCAGGCGGGGTTATCTGTGGTTGGGCGCCAACAAGTGTGACGAGCCGAAGCCAGCCTGCCCCAAGGATGAGGCCAATCGGGGATGAAGGCTATCGGTGCCCAAGGTGCCTCTGCAGGCCGATTTGGACCACAGCTACCCTGCTTGACAAGGGGCGGAGTGGCTGGGGAAAGTAGAAAAACCCCCGCGGGGTTGTTTGTTCTTGATCCTCTCGTCCAGCTCTTATCGCGCTTTGAAAAATCGCTCAGTTATCTAGCGAATTTCAGTTGTTAACTCCACTTGGTCGCCCGGTATCTTGAACCCTCGATCGCCTACATCATCATGGCAGCTCTACGTTCAACTCCCTGAGACCATGGAGGAGACGTCGTAGGGCGGGCGGACCCACCCGTTTCCGGCGGCCGGCGCGGGGCGGTGTGAGGGGTCGCGGGGCGGTGTGAGGGGCGCTAGGCGTGAATCTGCATTCCTACGCTAGGGGACGGGGCCAGTACCCCAGAGCCGACGGGGTTAACGGCGGGCGGGGGCGAACAGGGTCTTTCGTTTCACATCATGTCAAGTACCGATGCAAGCAATACTCTTGTTTGTGCTGCAAAATAAAACCTTCGAAAGGAGCAGGAAAGAACGGAGTGGGCTTGCCCCCCCGGCGGCATCCCCAGAGTCACATTCATCTGCGGGAGATAATGGCTGCAATTATGCAACGGGAAGGGCTGCAATTGCCCGCTCTCGCTGCGAGCCCTTGGACTGGTCGAGAAGCAGGAGGCGACGCACGACTCTCTCTCTCTCTCCAGGCCAGGAATTTTGGTAATGTGCATTATTATTTTTGCTACCGGTCGTCGTCGCTATCGCCCTGCGGTCAACCCCCGGTTCCCAATCTGCTTTGTACGGTTTGTACGCAAGGCCGAATGGAAGTGGCAGTTACAGGCGATTACGAGATGGATAGGGAGAAAGAAAGGGCCAAGAAAATGTCGAGGGGATGCTGACAACCGAAACCGAAGCCAGGAAACAGCAGCAAATTTATGGGTACCCGTTGGATTGAGGTTGCTTACTTGCGCCGCTGCTACGCGAGACACGGCTTCGGACCGGTGCGTGCTGCGCACCTTGCCTTTCCTGCCCGACGGTGCGAGGCCTTCGCCTGGCCGTTTGTCAGAGACGGTCGTGGTGCACTTCCAGTATTCGTCAAGAGATCATTTATCAGAGTGCCGCGACGGGGGGGGACTTGGCAAGGCCTGGGAAGGCACCCCACTCAGACAGCGGAGCGCCCCAGCATTCGTTTTGATCTCGCATGCAGAAGACCCCACTTACCGGGTGCGACCGCGCTGAGAGCTGGAAATGTCGACACGTGTTGGCCAGCGTTGCGCCGACGAGAGCTGCATAAATGCTTTAGAGCGAACCTTGGCCGTTTGATAGGCTATAAATCAGAGCCGCGGGCGTGGCTGCGCACCGCTTCGTTGACGCTGTTGGGGCTGTGCGAGTCGGCCGCCCGCCTTGCAGCCTTTACCTCCCCTCGCGGCTTGACGACGCATCTTCCAGGCTCTCGACAGGCGCCCGTCGATGTTTAACCGCGGCACCCACTCACTCCGTATCCGCTGATTGCTGACCTTTGATTCTCATTTCGTATTTACCACCTGCTTGCTGCGCGATGGAGGGGTTGTTGGGAGCAGCAGCGAGCGCCATCGCGGTGTGTAACACAGCGGCGTGGGCCTTATACCACTGAGCCGATAGCACTCCAAAAGGTCATCAATCCAAGCTGCTGCTTGGATCGCCCGTCTGCACAGCTTATCAAAGGAGGGCAGCGCACAACCACGCGGGCTGTTACACGGTGGTCGAGCTCGTCGCAAAGGTCGGCGCCCTTTGCCTTCAGTACCCTCGCAACGTTAGAAGCGCCAAGCACGACATCGAGCGCTTTCGATAGCAAACAGAAGCCTTGGAGACAATCACCGAAGGTACGCAGCGGCTTCTACAAGGTCCATGCGGGCCTCGACTTGAGACCGCGCAAAACCTGCACAGCGCCCTTGCGAACGTGTCACAAACGGACCTCGTAATGGCGCCAACTTCAGCCCAACCGGTCGTTGGCGGGGATCTCCGACGGAATGTGATTTAGGCGGCTGATGTCCAACGCACGGACGCAAGGGCGTGCACGATGCGGTGCGCGCCGGACCATCCTGTATTTCAAAGAAGATTTCTTCCCCCCAAGCCTCTTTTTGGGAGCGTAACAGCTTATCTGCAAATTGAAGCTATTCACACTCCCAAGCCGCCACTAGGCCCCTTGTTACACACCTTTGAGAGCCGATAGGTAGGTCGTCGAAAGTGGTGGTTAGGTGGGTTGTATTAGGAAGAATTGCAGGCCCCAAGCTGGAGGCCCTGGGTGCAAGATATCTGTGCCTGGAGGCCTGGTCACGTGGCCAGCCCAGGCCCTCTGTCAGCCATGACATGTGACACAGCACCCATGCTCATCTCCGGGATCGGTTGCACTAGAATATGCATCTGCGGGAGGATGCCTTTAGTGGGGCCGCCCGATGGTTCGCATCGCAACTATTGCGAACACGCCTCACTGGTATTTGAAGGAGGCAATACCAATTCTCAGCATGGGAATTCTCGGATCATTCTTTTCATGCAAAACATTGCATCCACATTCGTCCCATTTGCACCTCACCAATTCTTTGCCAATTTTCGTTAGCACGCATTTTTGCATTTTGTTTTTACCCAATTCATCAAGAACAGCTCGGCCGAACCCAGCCCAGTGAGGTTCATGCCAGAGACCCCTCTTCTTGCTCCCCACAGCCTGTCGCCAGCAGCCTGGCTTCGGTGCTGACAAGTGCCCACCTGCCTCGTTTAGGGCAACAAAAAGAGACTGCTGGTTCGCCTGTCAAGCGTGGTTCACCACCACCAGACACTCCGTCAGGCGACCAGCCATTCGAGTCCAAACGGAGAAAGACGCCCGACCGCCATCAAAACAAGTCACCACGCCAAGCTTCGGCCACGTGCGAGGGGCAACAGATCCGAGACTCGGGACTCCCAGGCTGTACTAAGGGAGAGAAAGAAATTGTGGGAAGAAGGCAGTCCGGCGATCGCCCGCCCGCCAGCCCCCGCGCCCCGTGGGGGCCATCACAACAATCACACGCGAGGTATGGCTTCGGGTCCGGCCAGCCGTCGCGGCACGGGCCCGAGCAGACCGGTGGGGGGAGGCGAACCCCCAGGGGACGCGGTCAACGAGTTACAGAAGCAGCCAGAGACCCGCCCAATTAGCCAGGAGCAACTGATCGCGGAGGTCAAGGGGATTTATTCCGGGTGAGTGACCTTCTTTCTCTTTCGTCGTTTGCGCAGATGTGGGCCCAGCGGGGCCGGGCCTTCGAGGCCTTTTTATACCACCGGAGACCCCTGCTTTTCCCTCTCTCCCTCCCTCCCTCACGTGGGGTCCATGCGGCTCATACTAACGTGGCCTTGGCACCGTCTCAGCCTCGTGACGGTCGAGTCTCGCTGCATAGAAGTCGATACGGCCCAGACTTCCTGGAACGATAGTCAGGACTCGCCCAAATTGACGGATGACCAATGGCAATTAATATCCCTGCATAGAGCGCTGCTGCATACACACCATGGTACGTCTGTCCCCTCCTCTCATGCCTCCTTTGCTCGGCTGACACTTGCGCTCGACAGATTTTTTCCTCACTTTGCAGCATCCCTCTGCCGGGCTCCCACGCCCGCGGAGGTCCCCCTTCGGTATGCCGGAGGATGAGGACCTATTGACCAGTCCTTCACGATCGAACGCGGAATTCATCGCAGCACAGTCAAAATTTGCACCCTTCAACTTGCTAATGGTGGACCCCAGTCTGGGAGAGTCGATGCTCCATAATCTCGAGCACGAACTTCGGTCTGGGGAGCAGATTGAAGACGAGCTGCTAAGAGTCTTCGTGCAGCGCCTAGCCTCTTCGGCAACAGGACCGGAAAATGTTGCGGCGCATCCTGCAACATCGGTCCTGGGGGAGGTCGACGGGGTTCCTGTGCGGGCTCTTGCGGATACGGGCGGTGACGGCTGCTTCGTCTCTTTGCTTTTCGCAATGCGCCACGGCCTCGCCATCACACCAACCGACAAAGAGAGCTTCGTGCTCGGATCTGGCAAGAAGGTAATGCCGCTGGGCGAAACGGTCGTCAACTGGACATTCAAGGGAGAAAAGACGGTCCACCCGGTCCTATGCCACGTCCTCCGCTCCATGGCGCAGCCCCTGGCCCTGGGGAATGCCTTCCTCAGGGCGACCAAGACGCTATGGGAGCATAAGCATCGGGTACTGCGGGCCGCGCGCGGCGCCGCTAAGAACCCTTTCCGTATGCACTTGCTCGGGGCGACCGAGACGGAGAGGGTGGCGGGCTACCTTGACAACGAGGCGATACTCGCGCTTCCCGACACGGGCTCCGAAATTATGGCCGTCTCGACCGCGCTGGCCAAGCGGCGGGGCTGGAAAATCGAAAGGGGCGGGAAGGCTCAGATCGAGGTGCAGTTCGCGGACGGCTCGACCGCTTTCACTCGCGGCCTCGTCCGCGGCCTGAACTGGGATTTTGGGAACGGGGAGGGCCCCGTGGAGTGCGACTTTTACGTGCTCGACGATCTGCCGGTCGACGTCGTGCTCAGCGACGACTTCCTCTTCGAACTGGACATCTTCTCGCCGAAGTACGAGGTCTTCTTCGTCAACCGGAGCCCGGAAATCTACACGGTTGATGCCTTTTGCGGCATCTTCAAATTGCCTGGCTATCGATCCAAACAGAAGCCGGAGGACCTGGACGTCCCTGTCGATCGTACGTGCCCCCTTTAACCACTTGCTATTGAATCCCTTTCAGCTACGGCCCTTTATCCCCTGGCGCTGACCTCTGGAACAACAGTGGAATCGCCCGAGGCCTTCACGCCCGACAGGGTGGTTCGCGAGATCAACCGGCGGAGGGAAGCCGACGCCGCCATCGAAATACTGTCGGAGCCAGCAAGAACAAACAGGCGGAGGGATGAAGACTTGAGACGGGAGGAGTGGGGCCGGTGGAAAGAACACCACGAGAGCGCGTTAGATCAGGAGAGATCGGCGGGAAGCAGCTCTCCTGGATGCTCTAGCGGCGGCAACGGCGGTCAAGCTGCCGCCGGAGGCCCTACCCCGAGAGTAGCGCCGCCAACTTCTTCGACGCCGGCCCGGTTCTGGCGCGGATTCGGCCGAAACAGAACGGGGCCGGCACCGATACCTCTCACTCGCATCGGCGGCCCGGCTGGCTCGGCTTCCGCGGGTCAAACTAGACCCGGCTGAGGGGCTTGGGGGTCATTGCATGCCTCTAGAGGCCGTTACTGGAATTGGAACTAGGACGATGTTCTCCGGGGATGGCGGAATGGATAAGGGCTCATCTGATTCCTTTTCGATATTTTTTTCTTTTCTTCTTTGGCTTACGGTGACAAAGGTTTGTCATGATTAAAGTTTGGCGACGTAATTATTCGAGGGCAGCATGTTGTTTTATTTCTCTAGATTTTAACCTTAGGGACGGACAACTTCCTATAAACTTTTTACCCCTGGCTCGTACGCCTGAAACCTGCGCGACATTTCCCTGCGAGCTGTAGGAAGGAAAATTCACGCAACTCCGTCGTAAAGCTGTTAAAATTGGCGCTCCGAAAAGCCTTTCCTAATCAGATTCTTGTATGGTCCATCAGCTCCAGTAGCTCCTTGCGGAAATACACGTATTCGCTTTACCGGTCGAAAAAATCGGCGTTGTCAAGCCGCCAGGGCAGGATCCGCTTGAGCAGCTCGTCCATATCTCCGACCCCGTCGATACCCGCCATTGTCCTCGGCCGTATAGCCCCCTGCGCTTCCAGCTCGGCATCCCACGTTTCGGTTAGGTTTTAGTTCCAGTCCATGCCCTCGAACGTGGGGCGACGACGGTTCTTTGGCTGGGGGTGCTGCGGTCCAGGGTGAAGGTGTCCCCTGGCGCGACAATCGTGCGTGGCATGGGGATCACGATCATCGCGGACTCGGGCGAGAGGTACCTTTGGCCCGCGCCCGCGGTGAGGTTGGAGAGTGTGACCTGGGGCCAGCGCGGGTGGCTCTGTACGTTAAGGTTGTCGGTTGCGAAGGAGCCGCGGCTGTTGTTGACGAGGGAGTACTTTATGTCCATGGTGATGAAGTGCTGGGTCCGCTTGTTGGCGCCGTTGCTCTCGAGCAGCACGAGCACCTTTTGGCAGTCCTGCCTTTCGACTGCAGGTCTGCAAGTAGGTTGAGAACCACGAGCAGATGCCGGCGCCAGCTACAAAGACGTTCTGGCACACGCGCATCAGCAACGCCCATCGCCATCGTTCTTTCAACAACAACGACGACGACGACGACGCAACTGGGCTAGAGGTGCAGAAAAGGCCCGCAAAGGTATGGGGGTGCCCGTTGCCAGCCGCGGGAAGGTCCTGCACTCCCCGCAGCCCAGGGCGCGCCCCGCGCGCGCCGATTTCGACCCTTTGTGCCACAACCTTTTCGCACCACCCTGACCGCCCCCCGGCTTCCCTATCGCCTTCGCTCCGCGGACCGAGCCGAAGCGATTTCGAAACGCACAAGAAGGCTGCTGGCCGGTAAGCAGTTTGATACTTCGGACTGGAACCGGCCCGGCCGCCGCCGTCCCCCGCCACACGCGCGCGACTCCTCGGTCGACCGCATCCCAACGATACGCACGGCGCAAGATTGGCCTCACGCGCTTTTGTTTATCGCCACGCCGGGCTATACGGATGTATAGGTTGCATCGCACGCGCAAAATCTTCGCGCGGCTCTGTTTGCTAACCGTGAAGTGTATGAGATAGCCCTGCACTACGCCGGCAAACCGCGCAGCCTACCGTTCGATACGTAGCAAAACGCACAAAGAGCACACCGGGTTGGAATTAGGCCCTCCAGCCCCGGAACTTTTTTTTTCTTTGGCCGGGCCCAGGGGGGGTCCCGAGGTCTTTTCCAGCACTTTACCGGACGATTGCTTTTACTACCATCAACAGCTGCGCTTACAGCGCTTTGGCGTTTATTCGTCCTTTCGCCGATTGCCCGCTCACTGACAGGAGCGCCGGAATGCGGCCCGAACTCCGTGTGCCTTCGGGTTCAAATCTGTTGGCCGCCTCGATAGCAACATGTGGCCTGGTGTTGAGCTTGGGCAGCGCTGGCACGTCATATGCCCCTTGGGAGGCAGGGACTGGTAGATCCCGACTTTTTGGCGTTGAAAAGACTCTCTCTCTCTCTTGCATCATACTAGAGGAAGAAAGAAAAAACAACCGTGGTGTCAAATCACGGAGGGCAGGGACAAGAAAAAGCGGAAAGGGAAGATGGCGTGGGAAGAGAATTGGCCCGGAGGTGGTGCACTCTATTTAGCAAATTTGCTCGTCACCACAGGAAGGCCCTCTGGACGCGGTGACAAGTGCCGGGTTCCCAAGAAAAGGCTTACCGACCTCGGTGAAAGTATCTATCTATTTATAGTACGTGATGTTGCGATACATGGGTCCGATATCCCTTTGTCATGTTGAAGACCTGGTCAGAGAGAGAGCAGCTGTTATCCATCGTTGGCGAGGCTGTTGTCATGGGCGTCTTCAAGGGCAATGCGGCGGTGGCCGACAGCACGGCCACGCTAGGCCCCAAAAGAGGCTCCAGTACAGCCAAGTAGTACTCTACGCTCCGCCCATCTGTGCTTGGTAGGGAATGGAGTTCCCTCCACAGAAAGACCGACTTCGCAACGTTGCCCGTTGGTGGGGTGTATCCCGTAATGTTGGCGGCCGCTGCAGCAAGCGCCGCTGCCGTGGTCGCTGCTTTGACCGCCTTGTTGAAGTCGATGACGCTGTGGACCCGGTCGGCATATTCCCATATAGTGGCGAGCCTCGTGCGCTTCTGGGTCTTTAGAGGCTTGTGGCGTGAGTCGCACTGCTCGAGTTCGTTCCGTGTCCGAGTGGCATCGCAGATGTCCTTGGCGGTGCAAGGGCCTTCTCCCTGGGCGAACTGCGCCGAGTGAACTGGTTGAGAGGGCTGTGTTTTGCGAATCCATCAAGTTACGGCGGATGCGGGCACGGCACGCGTTTGGAGACTGCTCTTCAGGGGTTTTGACGCATTTCGCGCCACACCATGCAGCGAAGTTGTGTGTGGGTTGTGATTGGTTGGATTAACGCTGTGGCTGGGGAACGTGACTTGTTTGACCTTCGCCCCAAGACTCACTCGGTGACAACAATTTTGTGCTACTATCATCATCGCAGGCTTCCTCGTCGCCTCGCAATCCGCATCCTCGCCACAACGGACACGATGGAAGCAGAAAGGGCCCAACTTCTGGCCCATTCCCGAGGCTCGGAGCTTCGAGTCTCGCTTGAAGGCAGTGAGGAGCCCATTCCCGACGAAGGCACCAAGAAGACGAGGCGGGTCCCCGACCGCCTGCCGGTCGCTGTGTATCTGGTCATAATGATTGAGATGTGCGACAAGTTTGCCTTCTTCGGCCTGAGCGGGCCGCTCCAGAACTATCTCCAGAATTCCTGGGACGATCCGCTCCGTCCGGGGGCCATCGGTGGGTTTTTTCCTGCCTGCAGACAGGATGCATCGCCGCGGTCCTGTGTCCATTGTCCAACCTTGCCTGACCGAGTCGAGTCGCCTATGTGCAACTAGGGCTTGGACAGGCGGGCGCCACGGCAGTGAACCAGCTCTTCATGCTCTGGTGCTTCGTCACGCCAATCGCCGGCGCCGTCGTCGCGGACCAGTACCTTGGCAGGGTGAGGACCATCACGTATGCGAGCGTCGTCTACCTTGCGGGGCTGGCTGTCCTAGTTGCGTCGTCTCGTCTCGCCCCGAGACCTGCCATGGGCGGGCTGCTCGTTGCCATGACGCTGGTCGGAGTAGGCACCGGAGGCATCCGGCCCAACGTCAACTCGCTAGTCGCCGAGCAGTACGAGCCGCCGGCGAACCCTGTGCGGAGGCTTCCGAGTGGGGAGTCTGTGTACGTCGACGTAGACTTGACTCTTCAGAGGTTTGTTGGAAACCGTGTCCCCCGCCCCTGCAACTGTGCCCACCCTTTTTGCGCCTCGAACTAATGGCCGCCTGCCGCAGGATATTTATGATATTTCTCCTTCTTGTCAACTTGGGTTCCATGTCCTCAGCCGTCACCACCACAATAGAACATCGGTACGGATTCACTGCTGCCTTCTCGCTGCCCGCCGTCGCTTTCATCCTAGGCTTCGCCGTGCTGCTCACCAGGCGGCACTACTACACCACACAGCCACCGGCCGGCTCCGTCGTCCTTCACGCCGTGCAAATGCTCTGGCTGGCGCTCCGGAACGGCCGCGATCTGGACGCCGCACGGCCTTCGCGCCAGCGGGGGCCAACCCCCCGACGGCTGCCATGGACCGACTCTTTCGTTGACGAGGTGCAGGCGGCGCTGTCCGCCTGCAAACTGTTTCTCTTCCTTCCATTCTTCTGGGCTGCTTACAGCCAGATGCTCACCAACTTTGTCTCGCAGGCTGCCACTATGGAGACCTCTGGGATTCCCGACGACATCCTCGTCAACCTCGACCCGTTGACCATCATCGTCTGCATCCCGCTTCTGGAATATGTCGTCTTTCCTCGCCTTCGGAGGCTCGGCATTGAGATGAGCCCCATTGCTCGCATCGTGCTGGGGTACGCTCTCGCCAGTCTCGGGCTCGCGTACGCCGCCCTCGTCCAGAGGGCCATCTACTCTTCCCCGCCGTGCTTCGAGCATCCCCGCGCCAAGGGCTGCCACGGAGGGACGGTCCCGAACCAGATCCACGTGACGGTCCAGATACCGGCCTACATCCTGATAGGGCTTTCGGAAATTCTCGTGTCGGTTACGGGTCTGGAATACGCCTACACCAATGCGCCGGCTTCGATGAAGTCGTTCGTCATGTCCCTCTTCATCTCGACGTATGCGGCCGGGTCGGTCATCGCCCTCGGAGTCACCGCCTTTGCGGTGGACCCAAACTTCGTGTGGATCTACACGATCCTCGGCCTGGAAACGGCCATCGCTGGCTCCGCCTGCTGGTACTTCTTGTCCGCTGGCAAAGGTTCTGTCCAGAAGGGCCTGCCTGTCCCGGGGACCGAGCCACCGACACTCCCCGGCCCTGCAGGCTTGTGCGTCTAGGCCCTGCTCGAACCAAAGCGATAGGCATCTCGATCAACTCGGCATCTCAATTAACCCGAGCGGCATTTTAATCAACTCGTATGGTTTTATCAGCCAGCCCACGCAGCGGACAACGCGCTTGCATCTTTCCGGCCCATTAGTCTAGCTCCGGATATTGTCCCAAGTCCTTCGCATCCAACATGCATCCTTGGGGCGTGGGGGGCAATCGAATTGAGCCGAGAAGAATCCGTGTGCAAACTGTCGACGTGACGTT